>OY756359.1:11965000-12560693 GCA_963576895.1 Ceraclea dissimilis
ATGGAATGAAATGCATGTTCCTTGCGTAAGAAGCAGAAGGGTAGTGGACTTATGTTTTATAATGGGGTAGTAGTAGCTTGCATTGCATATAGAAGGAATATTATTGTGTAGTGTGGAACATCCTTTCTCATTTATAAACGAACCTACTACCAACACCCACCAATATACTACGCGAGTGCGAGTGTTACCGTGTGGTGAACTAATGGAGTGGAAAGGCGCGCTACAGCCGTGGAAATTAAATAGGTGTCTACGTATACCTAATCTCATTTTACATTACACTTAGTATGTCGAATAACTTTGTGTAGGGCACGAAATAATTTCACAACATGGAAGAATATGGGTTAAAGATAATTGGGTAAATTAAATTGATATTTCCATGATATATCAAAGTATTGTTGTTATTTTTAATCGTGGAGTGGATGAAGTAAGATAAAGAACTAATGGTCATATGACGAAATGTCCCGTTTATTGTTTGTCGCTAGCGCTTCACCGGAAAATTTGTTAATTTTCCGCTTTAGCGTTTCGTTGTCTGATTTACGTAACCGTTGGCTAATAAATTAAAACATATTTATACGTACTTACATAATATCCATATAGTACCTACCTAGTACATATATTGTTTAATATAAAACAATTTTGTGAACCTTTGTTGTACGATCTAATATAGGTCCTCAATAATAATACCTATTATAATGATTATTTTTGTACAGGTAGGTAGGTATATTTATTATTTATCCAATAAGTTTCACATTGGAATTTATTACTTTAATAGATACCTACATTCTCATTAAGCCCATTAAGGTAACCAGTAGAATAATTTTGGTTTGGTTTATTTATTCTAAATCATCGTTTTAAATTCACTGAAATCTAATAATAACTACAACAATTTATTTATACATGCAATGAAAAATAATACTATTATACCCAGTGCCTACCTAAAAAGTGCTCAGATATTTCTCTACTCGTTTTACATAACACAAAATAATCAAAATGACATATTTGAAGTTTCCTTATACATTTAATAATCTCATTCTATTGTATATTTAAAGGTTTAGCACTCCTACTCGCATTCGCCATACTTGAAGGGGTAGAAACACAGGAAGGCTCGTGATAGATCTCATAATAAGATACAACACGTTTTTTATTGTAGGTAGGTACCTTACCTATTTACCTACACTTAGGTACACTTCTATTCATTCATAGAAAAGTAGTAGGTACCTACTTTGATCCCTACAAATACCTACTCTACCATGCTCGTCTAGTGACCTCTGTTTAGCTACGAGTATAGCTACTAGCTAGTATCTATGTATGTATATTACAATATAATAAGTACTTACTGTAACTACCTATAAAAAATCCTATTATAGCGGAATGATTCTCGCGAATTCCCAAAACGGTATCAAAGCTTTTATTAAGTTTAAGGATGTAGGTATGCAGGTACGTATAGGTACTCATACCTTATAAACATATTTCTCTAATATAATGAATGACAAATTATATCAAGAGCTTTTTAAATTTGTATCTTAACTATGGGTACTGTGAATGTGGTTGCCGCCAGACGATGGGTCATATAGTTGATTGTCCAATTTTTGCATTCCAGCGCGGTCTAACTGAAATTCATGGGGTCACTGCTGACGCTGCCAATTATCTAAGAGATTTACTTTTAAATTTGTAGTTGCCAGGTCTTATGTTTTTGCCATATGCATTAAAAAGTAGGTATCTTACGTGGCTACACATACACAACCATCTTGGGTGAGGTCGATGTAGTGTTTCAGAAAGTCCAGTTTATAGCTCTTTTGGAGAAAGTTCATAATGTCCAGTGATGTCTAAAATGTATATTGTCGTCTCTCGGTGTTGCTCCGTTTTGCTGGTAAAACACCAGCCGGCGAAAAGGCATCAATAAGCTGTTTGGCCGACTGGCTATATATTTTAAGTGTACTCGCGACTTCAATTTTTGACATTTACGCTAAAATAATCTTGGGTGTTATTTCAATATTTTTTGTTTTATAAGTAGGCATATTGATATTAAGAAAACGATAGATATTAGATCTCGATAACCTTACTAAACATCCTTTAGAAAAAAATAGAGTAGATACATTGAACCTTTATCTAGGTAATGACCGTAAAATATTGTTTATATCTTGTAAGTGTAGATTTCTAAAAAAAAAAGTGAAAAAACACCTCTGATCTTTTTTACGAAATATAGCAACTCGTTTCCTGAAAGTCGCAGAGAATTTTCTTTTAGTATTGACAATATGCATTAAAATCTAGGGTATGACCGTAAAAGTTTTTTGATTGAAGCGAAATTAACCCCAAAAAATGGAAAAAACGCTATTTTTACAATTTTATCATGTTGAGGCGGCAGTCTCTCGAGCGGGAGATGCCAGGTTCAAACCCCAGCGCTGAAGATGTATTCCACACTTTGCAATACAGGCTTTTAGCCTAGTGTAAAGTGTGCAGGAAAGTATTTGGGTTTGTGTATGCAAGCCCAGATTCTATTATTAAAAAATAATAATAATAATAAAGTACTTAAATTTATTTATTTATTTATTAACATAAACGGCGTAAGCCTTTAATAATGTTATTACAACAAAATAGATCAAAATAATAGACCAAAAATATGCGTAAACAATAAGTCAAATCAACCTAGGCAATCTTCAGTCAACAACTACACAATATAGTGCAGGGGACCAATACATACATAATTATAATGCTAATACTAAAATACTAATGTATCTCTGTCCCACCCGCACACTAGGCTGACACAGGGTGGACACAGCGCGTGAGAGAGGGAGACAGAAACACAATAAGCGGTCAAGCGGTCATAAATAGTCATAGTTGGGTCTCTAGCTTTAAAGTTCATGATTGTGCTAACATTATGGATTGAGTTGAACATGGTATATTGAAAATTCTCTTGAAAATGTCACGGTTGGTACTTTGACGAAAATTTCGATCCGCTGTCTCTGATAATTTGTGGAAATTAAAGTGATGCAATAATTACTGTTCATATTTCCAATTCAATATTTCCCTAGTAATAATATAATTTCCTGTGAATATATAATTAGGTGCAAACCCTTGACTTACTTCTTGACTGCACCTGTTTATGTAAAAGCTGTTCATGATAATGTCTATTTGTGAATTTGTATTAACACTTCTTTGTCGGGCAATTTTTGATTGCAAATTAACTACTGCATGCGGGCGTATTTACCGAAAAAATAATTTTGTGAAATGACAAACCAAATCATTATTTTCACTAAAATATTTTTGAAAAGCTATTATTGAAAGACATCCGTAGTATAGTACCTATCCAGATATATGAACCTACATATTGTTATGCATTAATTAATTTAATTATACACCCACTTATTTTTTATTCGTTTTTAATCGCCATTAAGTCTAGAATTAAAGTAAAATCATTAGTATGCCTACACGTAGACATAAAACATGAATCAAATTGTGAGGTATTGTGATTTGTAATAGACGAGATTATATTTGTGAGTTTTAATGCTCGGGAAACAATGGTAATGAGAGAGAATCATACTGATTAAATAAATGTTCTTAACATAACAAGACATGATATTAAAATAATTATTAATTTCTGTAGCAATAAACGGAAGAATAGCAGCGTCATTATTGACAATCAATTATATAAGCAGTAGATGTCTGATTTATACATACATATATATAACTGCTTGTATTATATTTGTATCTTCAGCTTCATTACTGTACCGAGTACAATATAGTTAGGTACCTAATATAAAGGAGTTACTGTACGGTGTACAGTATAATATAGGTATAATGGGTGATATCTTGTTAAGTATGGGTAGATGTAGGTAGGTATATCTACCTGATGTTATTGTTCTCGTAATAATTTCTAGCCTTATTATTATATGCAATAGTTCCAGCTATTAGACGTTGTGATTGTACAATAATAATAATAATTAATAAGTAGATAATGATGTCCAATCCTACTACAATAAAGTACCTACATAGAATATCATGGGTAGATTTCTTCCTATTATTCTTATGCTATTTATTTGATCTTTATTTTGTCTGACCATTTCGATTTCCTACTATTTCTTGATAATTGTACGTAGATTTAAGTTATGATGAATTATATAGCCTGGATTTTACAGAATATAATATAGATTGACGCCTATCTATAAAAATAATATTCAAAAAGAATTCACGTCAAATAAGAGTGCCAAAACAATAGGTAGGTATACATTAAAGCCTATGATAAAAAGTATTTTCATTTAAGGCTCCCGAACCAACTATGACGTCATGGTAATTTCTCACGACTTTCAAAATCAGGGTTCAAAGGTTCAAAATCGCGTGATAAAATGGCGAAAATAGCGTTTTTTCCGCTTCAATCAAAAATCTTTTACGGTTTTTCCCTTTTTTCCGAAGCATATTTAGTAACGGTTGCGAGATCTATATACGTCTCCCGTTTTCAGAAATTTTTGAAATGTCAATATATGCATACTCTTAAAGAGTCTTATTTTTAAATTACCTATGATCGGAATGAAACAACAATTTTTATAGAAATTCAGAAAGTAATAACTTTGTTTAATATTTAGCGTGGCGTTCTTATTTGACAATACGTTTACTTGCTTTTTTTGATGTTTCTATATTTCGACCTTTCCTATGACAATAGATATTAGAGTAACCTACCTAGATAATGAAGAATGAAGTTACATCGTAGACTTGTGACTGTAGGTTATTTGTCGTATAGACATGGTGCAGTGCATCAAGGTCTTGTTTCACGTGGAAATGCAACGATGGGTTGTCCCCGTATAGCATGGGTACAATAAAATTATATGTAATTTGGTAATTATAATAGAGACACCGTGTGCAACAGACCGAAGGACGGACGTTCATACTTTTACATTATGTACATAGGTACCTACATAATACATATCCATCCATTCGTCATTTATTTCTAATAGGTATACGCCTTCACATAAGTACCTAACTGCAGACAGATATGTGGATATGTAATCTACCTATTTACTCACCTTAGGTCAGTGGCGTACTATATAGGATTTCATTTCGGGGGGGGGGAGGGGGGGGGGGCGAAAAACCTCCCGGGGAAGGCAATTAAGATTTTAACATAGACGTAGAAAAAAATACAGCAAAATTTTTACGTGAAGGTGAGTAAGAAAGGTTGTGTTTTAGGTTAGCATTACAAACATTGTGTTAAAAATGCAACAAAAAAGAAAGCTCCGCAGGCGAAATTTCTTTGAAAAATGGGTGAAGTGATATGTACATGGGATCTTTCTATAGCAGATGGCACATCATTGTTTGATATTTCGGGCCCGGGACCCCTCGCCCCCTCCCCTCTATATACGCCACTGCCTTAGGTATATGTACTATCCATAGATTCTTTTTGATTCTGTAGGTATATAGCTGTTTCTATTTCTTTTTCTTTTTGGTTTTCATACTTTGCAAAATCACCCGTGGACGGGTGCGTGCCAGATCTAAGTAAGAAGAAGAAGAAGGTTTTCATACCTTCCTAAGTATGTATACAATTTTTCTCGTTCCAATGTCACAAGTGGATGGTCTTGATTGGCAGACATTAATAAACCCGTCATTTGGAACAATGTTTTTTTATATCGAATAAAGGTTTTATTTATTTACTGTTTTTTTCTGAAACTTATATGATTAGCAATATGCTAGGACTAGACATAAAGCATATATGCTTAATATTATCCAGTATATTATGTTCGTAGACGCACAAGTACCTGTGGGGCGCGGACGTAGGGAAAATTGGTTATGAAATTATTTACCAATCTCATAATTCTTCAGTTTATAATTAAAGGTGGTGTAAATTAGAAGATTGGCAGTTTCTACAATCATTTTTGTAAAAATATTTATGTTATCAAGTATTGGTATCTGTGATCCAAAGTGTACTCTGCCCTATGTATAGTATATAGGTACATACTGTTACCATAAGTAAATATATCAGACATATTCGTACATATTGTTGGATTACATATCCCGTCACTTTTCCTCTACCCCTATGCATATTTTATTCACGTTTTTGTGCGTTTGGTAGTTGTATGTTCATTGGAAAGGGCGGTTGGAGTAATACTCAGTGTTGCTGTTGGAAAAAAATGTAAACATCTGCTTCCTAACGATTTTCGGGCTCTGTCCTGATCTTATCAGTGCTGCGATGGCAGAGGCGATAACGAACCGGTGCGGTGCGGTGGTTTAGGGTACATTCATGGAAACCTGCTTTTGTATTGCCAGTGCCACTATATCTACTAGAGGTTATTATTTTGACGATATGTTCTCATTATGTCGGTCACTGATGCCACAACATTAATGTTACAATATTGTCTAATTGTTTTATTGAATGTTCATAGTACGTTCCTACAACCTACCTACATACCTATTCAGATTTAATTATTTCTAATTTAAAGGGTTCCTTTGTATTGGTTTTTGGCAGACATAGTAATATAATTTATTTCAGGATAAGCTAGGTAATATATAAATCTAGATAATTATGATATTACAACAACTATGACAGATCTTTATCTTAATGTGAAGTTTTTCCTGTATTTAATTTATTGTTTTTAATGCGTGGAAAATTAATTATAAGTGTTTGTGTCAATATGAAGATAAAGTAATAAAACACTAAATTCAATAGTCCTTCACTAATGAAACGATGTAGAATTAGGAATGGTGAAATGTTTGTTACTTTTTCAATGTGATTTACCAAATAACATTGTTTCAGGTTTTCAAACTTCTTGATTTCCAATTAAATAACACACGATATTATGATTTTATACATGGACCATATCATTCATTTGCTACTGATTTGTCGGATCGATAAATAAAATATAATAATAAAAACATGGGGTTGTTCCGGGAAATCGTTTAAACAAATTGGTAAATCAGATATGAGGCGCCATACCAGGAGCGGCAGTGGGCTGGGTCTCGCCCCCTAGGAGGTCGATCATGGGGGCTCATATTGTTAATCATAATACATGTTTTTGATAAAAATATTTCATTCATAATTTAAGTAACATAGCTAACTGTAAAAAAATACTTTTTTTGTATAATGTGTTTCAACATGTTGTACTTATGTATCTACATAAGCATTAAGCATCATGTTCTGTTTTTATCCATGCAGTTGACGCGTCCTGTGTTCCTTAAGAAAAATCATTGGTTCAGTAGATTTTTTTTCAACATCTCTGCCTGTTTTTCTAAATGTCATAATTCATTTTTGAGAACATCAGAATTTCTACATGTCGTAGTTGAGAAACAAGTATTCAACAAGTAAATCTTCGATTTATATTTGTTGTGATCTCTGTGCTGTGATTTTTTTCCTTCTGTTCGAGGACGTGACTTGCTGGGAAATTAATTCACACTACGCTTTTATCGATTGATTCGAATCAATACTATAAAATAGAGTGTATTTTTCTTTGTCGCATATTGACTCCTAAACCGTTCATCCGATTGAGATGAAACTTTGGCAAATTTTTGTGCTTCCCACGGCGATGGTTCGTAGGGGGTGGAGCGTAGAGGAGGGGCATGTAAAAAGCGATTTTTGTCTAATCCATATACCTAGCTTCAGAAAAGATGAATAGTTACCTTCCCGAGATCCGCAGGAATACGGAGGCGGGGGGGGGGGGTTGGGGGGGGGGGGGGGCGGCTCAATGATAAAGTGATATTAGTGTCGAATCCATAGTTTTCCGTGTCGATACGATGAATAGTAACACTTCTAACACCAGCAAGAGTGTAGGGAGGGGGGTAGTATGGGGGATGCAAGCCAATCAAACAAATAAGTGTATTTCATTCTTATTCGCGCGCAGGGTACAGCCATGGTACAGCTAGTATTTAGGTACGTGCTTATATAATAAAATACTTAGGTATATATTGTGATGGTACATGCATACCGAAGCTATTATATTGATTAATTTTGTTTCTATGTGGCGTTAGGTAGGAATATTAACTATATAATTTCATACAATATGAGTTGGCTGTACTTATACAACCTAACTAGTCTGAAACTTAACATATGCCTTGTGATAATTATTGTAATAAATGAATTGGGAAGTGTTTTTATTTATGTCCTGATAGGTAGGTACTCGGTACAGATATGTGTGTAGGCAATAGGCATGTTCCATAATATAATATGTATGTAGTGTAGGTAATGTCTGGTTGAAGGGGAGCGCTCCCCTTATTTGATAATGCAGTGAGCTTATTGGTGGAATGCTTTTACTTGGGACGAATCAGCTTTGGATAACGTGACACAATAGAAGCAGCTTTACCGTAATATTACTAGTCAATATGTAATTGTGAACTGATAGCAGCAGTAGTACATGGACTTAATCATTAATAAATCATTTACAATACCTACCTATAACCAGACTGAGGTACCTACCTAATAGTTATCACCATTAGGTATATTTACATTGACACCTCTACTTAAAGATTTCATTTTTATAATTTCTGTCATTTTGTGGTTGCATTGATTCCAGGTCCAAGGTCGGGAGGAGGACAAGTATGTAGGCCGCATTTTCACGCACCCTTACCTTGGTTGGATAAACCATGGGGCTACCAGGAAGATAAACCCGCTGGAGCACCAGGTCCCCACCCACTCTTCTCTTTTCCACCTACCCCGCCCAAAGACGCGACGCCAGACAGCGTGCCTTCCGCTACGGATTATCAAGCTGCCGTGGCGCATGCGGCGGCCATGTCCGTGGCCTTCATGCAGCAACAGCAACAGCAGCACCAGCCGCAAGATCAGTCATCGGGGGACGTGAAGCCGATGCTGGCCTGTGCGGCGCAGGCTGCCAAGCAGCGGGAAGGTGGGCAAGGGAATGGCGATTCCGCCTATGGGGGCTATGAATCCGGGTACCCGCCCTATCCTGCCCCGCCGCTGTACGCGCCCAGAACCACCTCGCCGCACAAGCCGCGTGCCAAGTCGCGCACTAGCGCCGGTGAGCCGCTATATTCGCCACTCGCTTGCTGCACCGCACATTTGACGGACACGACACATGTGTCGCGCCTATTGTCGATCAACAAAGGATCGATGTTGTTATCTATGTAGTCAAACCATATTTTTACGGGTTACTCAAAATATTACTTTGCTAAACGGTACCTACATGTTGAATTTGTGGGTACCTAATATATTAACATGGGATCCTCCTAGTTCGACAATTGGCAATATTGGCGATGCAAACTATGCACATTATTCATTTTTCAATAATTCGGAATAATATAATATTAATAACTCTCTTACTATTAATTACTAACATCATATAGAATATTCTTTTCGTCGTGATAATCTAAACATACTTATATGTATGTTCCTTGTATACGGGGAACGCCTATATTACTAACCCCCATTGCAAAAAGATCTAAACTTTTCCCAGGCAGATTACTCTATATTATTATATACACTCACTCACATTGTTTGGTGTAGGTATATGTTTGTTGTGGTTATGGGGGCTCACTAATAGTTTAATTATTTATTTTAGTTAACACTAAATCTAATACTATTAACATTCTCATATTTACTAAAGTATTTTAAATATGCTAAACGAACTGATTCTGTAAAAAGATTTCTTGAATTTCATATACATACTTATCTACTCTTCCTATGTTAATACGTAATGTGATAATATAATTCACAGATAGCATCACGTCGAGGGTTAATTCTTAAAGAAGAATAATTTTTGCTATTAAGTTTTTATTATAGTTAGATACATACAAATATACTTGCATTAATTAACATTTGAAATTTCATAATAATTAAATGGCTAAATTAACAAGTCATTACGAGTAATACTGTTAAATATAAATTATAATTAAATTACTAACAATCGTAGATAAGATTACACATACTCGCATATATTATATAGGCATGCGATACTATCAATTGTGAATTATTTATTTATTTATTTAGTTTAGGCATAAAAGTACCAAATCAAAAGGCCCATTATTTAATCTTTTTCGCTGCATGTCCTTCCTATGACAATAACGTCAGAACGCAACATTAGAAATGGCATATGAAAAGCTAATAAAATAATACCCATAGAGTTAAAGTTAGAGGTACACATCGCGTAATAAATATCAATATCGCTCTAACAAGTGGCGGAACTTTTTATACTTCCCGTATACCTTACCTTGCAGAACGTTAGAAGACGTAGCAGTAACACCCAGGCAATGTAATACAGATACTCTTGCAATTTTTCTGAAATAAGCATCGGATATCTTGCTGCTTGTGGCATAGGAGATGACGAGAAGTACTGTGTAGATATGTTAGAATGTAGGTAACTTAAGTAGGTATTATAGATTTAACTATTTTACGTAGGGTGGAAGGGATCTCATTTATTTATATGAGTAATTACCATGGATTTATAATACTAGTAAACTGGATTGAGAACATAAGTGTTTGTCTATACATTCTGTACGATTCTGGGGAAAATGGCCAGTTAGGCAAAAGAAGCAAAATGGAGGATTTTCCATACTAAACGGGCTATAGGAAACTGCGGTTTTCACATGGATTTTTTATTTTCACTGTTAATATTTTAACTGAAAATGAATTATAGACATCATATTGACATAATTATAGGACCAAGGGATGTAAATACTCCGTTAATCAGAATTTATGAGCAATTTTATAACACAGGAAACGGCACACGGTGGAAGTAAATTAAATTACTTTTATTTATTTTTCTTATTCTTTTTTTCAGATTTTCCTTTAAGAATTAAACCTTATGCATCGCTTAAGAGAAAAAAATGAGAAAAAATGTGTTTTCAGTAGTTTCCTATCACTAATTATGATATTGAATATCACGGATGTGAAGACGTTTTAAATATATCCTTTATTATGTAGGAATTTATTTTTTCATATTTTTTGTCATGTAAAGCTTATGTGTATGTATTTATGAATTTTCGTGCAATGTTTAATTTATGTTGTAATTAATGACAATAAAATAAATGTAATTTAATTTACTTCCATCGTGTGCCGTTTCCTTTGTTAAATAAATTGCTTATAAATCCTGATTAACGGAGTATTTACATCCCTTGGTCCTATAATTATGTCAATATGATGTCTATAATTCATTTTCAGTTAAAATATAAACAGTGAAAATCAAAAATCCATGTGAAAACCGCAGTTTCCTATAGCCCGTTTAGTATGGAAAATCCTCCATTTTGCTTCTTTTGCCTAACTGGCCATTTCCCCTAGAACCGCAATAGTCGGCCAAGAGACGAATCCAGTTTACTAGAAGTATTATACATCCATGGTAATTACTAATTATTGAAAATATGATAATTTAAGCGAAATGTCTAATGTAAGTACGTATGTATTTACATAAATTAGGTAAGTACCTAGGGATTTCTAGACAGAAAAGGCGTTTCATCTAATTTGTTTGGTGCGTAGAAGTTAAACTCGGTGTATGATTTATGTGATAAAAATAAATACGTGTATTATGGATAATGGATATATATTATAATGTAGTAATTCAATACAGCGTTGATCTGGGAATACAAGATTCCTATAGTACCTAGAGCTATAGTAGGTATACGTACCTAAATAGGTTGGATGGATTCTTCTTTACGGGGTATCATGACATCAAATGTTTTGGTGTAATGGTCAATTACCCTTAGTGCTGCAAGAATAGTGTAATATTGTATGACTTGGTTATGTACTCGTATGAGCACATTCTCTTTCAACCATCATCTGGATAGTACATATGGACCTTCTAGGTCCATTACAAATTCCGAAATAAAGTATTTTTGTAACCTGATACAGTCACGTTAGCTAGCTCTACTTTTATGAATTTGTACCCTTTGTCTATTAATTTTGATATTAGGTATCTGTAGGTAGACTGACCAGGGTTTTCTAATGTAGTATATTGACGAGTAGGAGTATATGAGGTGTACAATATTTAGATAAATATAAGATCATAATCGGTATTCGGTATATTAGATATTGTTGATTATTTTTTAAATTTATTTTTATAAGCACCAGTCACAAAAACAAATATTGACAGGTACATTAATACAAAAATATATAATACACAAGACCAATAACATCCGTTCACAATTAACAAACACGAAAACAAATAGATTACATATTACATGGTTAATATAACTTATATCTATAAAATATTTATGGTAGGGAAGGAGGAGGCATGGGAAGAGGAAGAATGGAAGGGAATATGAAGGATTTACATACAATTGGGTATAAAATAATATTTCGTATGCAAATATTTATATGAATGTCGAAAGTGATGAAATAAAAAGTATTAAATTAATATAGTCGCAATATAATTACTAACTCACGAAAATAGGTGCAGAAAATAGTCTTCTAAATGTTACCTCTAATCAGAGCAGAACACACGTAGGTAGGTACCTGCCTCTACCAAATGTAATCTCGCAATATTGCCAAATTCTTGCACCGCACCGGTGAAATATTATAAATTGACGAAATACCTAATATTAGGCAGTAGGGTATATTGTTACCACTGTTCTTGTTAGTGTTAGCTACTTAATATTAGATAGGTATGTAGGTATCTAGTAGTCATTCATTGCATATACGAGTATGTATCTATACATCTATTTAATACGAAATTGCTTATTGTATTATAGAGTCATTTCAAAACGTTTATAGGTATGAATAGAATATAATGTTTCCATCCTCTTGTATTTACCTCCAGTAGGTACCTACCTAGGTACTCATCACTTACATTACGTAACATGCATATAATTATGGTATAAAATATAAAGCAATTCAAAATCATTAGTTTTCACATATACATATTAGTTACCTTTATATGCCCATTTTATTTACCTAATGTAGGTTAGATTTAGATAATGTAATATGCTAGGTATAAATCAGATAATACCTATTTAGTTAGTATAGATTCCCAAGTGCCCAACCGACATTCCCTAATTTCAACAAAATATTATGTAAAGCTGTTCTGTGAAGAATGTCACAAAAAATAGTTTAATAAATACCTTTACCTTTAAATATAATAATCAAATTATAACCCGTTTGTGGCACATGGACTTAAAATGATTATGATCTTTAAAAATGATATTTACATAAAACGGTGCATTAATGAGATGGGTTCAAAACAATGATTATGATTATCTTAAATAAGAGCAAATTAAATTACAGGTTATGTGAGTCAAATTATTAGTCTTACTCAATATAAAATTATGTTAACACGGGCGACCCACACCTTTAGCCCGGAGCTACATTAAGTAGATATTATTATTATAAACATCCCATAAGAACACAACACTAATACTCGGATAGTACTCGCGCGTATAGGTAATATTATATCTACTAGCATGAAGGATCGATATTCATTTCGTGACAATATTCCACTCCGTGACGCTCACAAAAGGTTGTGTACCTCAATTCCAAGGGAGGCGACCTTTTGTTTTTACAAAATAATGTTCAAGTCGATATTGAAGGATGCAAAGAGTGTTCTCATAGTGTCTTATTGTTACGGTGTATTTACTTTCTAAAGCAATTCTTTTTGACTTCATACAAGTTGGACGACACTCATAGCAAACCATAGCGTAGACCCGTACGTGTCAAGTATCTCCTACAGTTTCAGCGCTGAGAATTGAAATCTTATATTGTACAATGATGAAACATACGTTGAAGGTAGCGTGCACACTAACACATTATATGTCAAACAGTGAGAACATAATAGTTAGAGGCATATTTAAAGAGATTATAGGTAATGATTGAATATAAATTTGTAGGACGCAAATAAGAAACAGAAAATGAACTTGAACTTCCGAAGCACCTGTTGCAAGTTTTG
Organism: Ceraclea dissimilis; assembly: GCA_963576895.1. NCBI lineage: Eukaryota > Metazoa > Arthropoda > Insecta > Trichoptera > Leptoceridae > Ceraclea > Ceraclea dissimilis. The sequence goes on from OY756359.1 coordinate 11,978,803, forward strand.
ATAAAAGCAGGTGTATTGATTGAGTTTCATTACGCAAGAATAATAATAATAACTAACGTGTCGTATAAGCACGCGATTCTTTTTTTTAATAAGAACGCATGTTATTCATACGAGTGCCTAATAACTAACAATAATATGTAAGTATGTAAATATTGTATGTTGTACAAATTATATTATTTATTTAATGGGGAATTATTTTAAAAACACTCGTGATTATTTTTGCATTAAATAACTACGAATATTTAGAAATTATTAAAAATAAGGTTCAATGATTGTAGCGATATCGACCTTTCCGGTTAAGCTATCAAAATAAGTATATGCCTATAGGTACATGCAATTTTTGACGTAGGTATTAAAAATTATTGTAAACTTTTTTACAAAAAACCCTCATAATTTAGGTAGGTACCTACTGCTTAAAATACAGACAATATTCTAATACATAAGTACGCCGTATCCCTTGCGGAGTAGGCATGGAGGAGAGGGCCCCGCAAACTTCTATCCTTACATACACCTTCAATTCCATTATTCCAATAAAATTGAATACCCTGTAAGAAAATAATATTAGACAAATACAATTACCTACATGACTTTTTTTGGATGTTTGTACCTATTGAGATATTCATAATACCCATCGGGTACATAGGTGCCTATACCTACCACAATAAAGCGTGTTGGTTGCTATATATACCCGCCACGTCTACTTATTTATTAATCAAATTATTTTCACACAGCACTTGGCATCTACAAGGTATCTGTACCTACCCTATGACACGGAGTCATAAATTCAATCTTGTTTCATTTAAAGAATTGTTTTTGCTATCTATTTTTTATCACGTACGAAACAACGTTGTATAGGTAGGTGCCTAGTGCCTACCTTGATCATAAATAAATATATCTACCAATTTATATTGAAGGGTGGGAGGGTCCATTCACATTTTTTTACCTCGGAAAGAAATCGAATTTCAACCCTTTTTTGTTTTCTATTGAGCCGCGGTTAAAGACTGTAATATTAATTTTGGTTTCGTACGCTTTTTCGATAAATGGGGGCGTTCCAATAAATTGATCGGATACATTGGGGTCCTTGGTGTCATGGTCAGGTTAGGTTAAACGAACGTTATTAAAAAAGGAAAGTCCTATTATAAAGGAAAAGTCCTAATATAAAAATATGTTTTTGTGTATATTTTTTTCACACGATTAGGTACCTATTATAATCATCGGGTTCGTTTGCATCTCCGTAATATATTTATTATGTGTTTTAATCATACACAAACAGAAAAAGTCGCTTAATAACGTAGATATGTATTAAAGAATAGAGAAGTGTAAACACTAATCATATTATGTATGGTATGTGAGAGAACTAGATCTGTTTTCTGTTGTAAGTACTCCAGTGTGGCAATACCTAGTGACTGATCATGTGCAAAGGAATGCCAGTAGACGAGTACATTTCTTTGGATAGATAAGTACCTACCTATGTATGAGCAGGTACTAATTTTCATTCATACATACATACTTACCTATTGATGTGTATCTCTTAGGGGCTCCTACTCTAAACTATATACTCGTATAATTATAAATATACCTACTTTTACTCTTTTACGCTTTTACTCTTTTAGTTTTATTCGCGTACGATATCAAAATTTTTAGCGAAATGCTTTTCTTTACTAATTATGTAAACAGCTACGTGAGATGTTTTACATGAAGATTAATAAAAATACGTACGTATTAATATTGTATCAACTCTTTATATGCACGGTAACAAGTGTTTATATATATAGGGAGGTGTGTATAGGTAGGTACCTATGAATCTAGGTACCTAAGTACACTGAAGTCATACTCGAGTTGTGTATTCTCACGACCGTAGCTCAACTCCTCCCTGGAATCGAACCCGAGTACAGTCTAGTTATAATTTAGTATTGGGGGGCGTTACGAATCACAGATGGATGAGATGAACATTGAACAATCTCCATAAAAGTTATACCTACCTACGAGACTATATAATACAACACAATGAGGTGCTGTTGAAGAATTAATATGTAACGATTACCTTAACTAATCGAAGGCATTACTTCTTATAAATTACCTATTAACTAAACGAACTGATCGAGATTTAAATTTTTATAAAGTCTACAATACCTACATCATAAATATTTTTACAAAAAAAAGTATTTCATTTGGGTTGACTCTAAGATATTGCTTTTGCAATAAGTCCGCCCTTTAGCATACTCCTATTGTCTGGTTTTGTAGCACACTGTGGCTAATAAAGGTTTATTTTTTATTTCATACTTATAACTGAAGAAGGGTATAGATATAGGTAGCCTGGCCGTTAAAAATATGACGCATATGTTTTTTGAACGAAATGTAGTTTAAATGGTAGCTTACCAATAGGGTAATACATCGCACTAGGGTTGCCTATCAAAAACTTACCGCAACCCCTACTGCCCCCCCCCCCTCCCCCCATGAAAAGGTGCAGTTCGCAATTTTTCGCATTTTGAAGGAATATGGGAAGAGATAGGAGAGATCAGCGACGAAAATAATCTTTACTACATTTTATTCGTAGTACTAGCAGTTAACCCGCAATGGCCGGTCCAATGTATTCATTTAATCCTTTTTTGTTAGTGCCTTCATACTGAGTTCTTTATACAGAGTAATTTTCAAAGGTAGTAACTCATATTGTATCCGGTGCGGATTTTATTGATGGAAAATAACATCTTGTTAATCGACTGATGAGATTAATCAGTCTCCATCTCGGGATAACAAACAAGTATCTTTATATCTATAGGAAGGTAGTAGGTCGAGTGTAATCATTCAGAATACCTAAAGTAATATTGATAAACTAATTACAAAGCAGAACCTTGTTATTACAGAATATAAACAATAAGTATTATTAAAATTATGATAAGTTTCGTTGCTTTCCATTCATTCTAAGATAGGTATTAGGTAGGTACATCAGTCTCTGTATTTACATATTGATATTGTATAGAGTACCAACCTACCAATTAATAAATATCACATATCATATTATAACCGTCACCATAACCACACAAACAGTAACCTCATCACAGTTTTATCACCCTAGAATGAAATGACTTACTTCATAATATAGTAAAGTAAAATACTTGTTTTAATAATATTGTGTCGTTGTTTCACATTTAGGTGCACAGTTTGATGCAAGGCATTGTGTAATAATCAATAATTAATTATTGTGCTTTGTCCGTGAGATGGTGCAAGAGTGGCCGTACAGTTCGGCCCAACTAATAACATCTTCCATCAACTCCTATAGTATCCTTCATATAACCTTCTACTTACCTATAACTTGCTTCTACTTCATTTCTTCCCCCCATCCTGCATGTTGCACTCAGTGTTGTGGATTTATATTATTATATGTATTTATTGTTTCATAGAGTTGATTAATTGTGCTGATATCATTGTAAAGTTTTTATGTTGTTTTTATGCTTATTGCCATAAGTTTTATTTATTCGTTTGTTCATTTCAAAAATGTTTTGATTGTCACATCAACTTAGCTATTATTCCTTTGGTTATTGTAATAACCGATATTATCAAAACCTTTTTATTTTACTTTTCAAGATGTTTTTTCTTCGTTGAAGTGTTTTATTGTGCCCTTATTGCACGTTACTTTTTTGTTGGTATTGTTAATCCTTATAATATTTGTCATGGATTGAAAAGCCTTATTTTATTTTATTATTTGAAACCATATCAGACTTCAGAATCTGAGCCTGATTTTTTCTCCTTCCTCAGCCGGCGAGGATCCAGGTAACTCTTCAAGTGAAATATCTAAGTATCATACAAATGATAATATTTTACCGAATCAATTTAAAGTATTTACAATTTATCAATTCCATTACCTTTAACCTCAATTCATTAAATCTTTTCATTGAAGTCCAGTGTCTTTAACAATAATAATTATTAACAAATGTCAATATTCATGTTTTCATAGCAATTATAATTATACATAGATATAAGAGTTGTTAGGTGACTGACTATACAATAACTAATATGAATATTTTGATGGTGTGTGTGCAGAAGGTCGAGAATGTGTCAACTGCGGGGCCACGTCCACTCCATTGTGGAGACGAGATGGCACCGGCCACTACTTGTGTAATGCCTGTGGACTTTACTACAAGATGAATGGACAGAACCGACCTCTAATCAAACCGAAAAGGCGACTGGTGAGTGTAAGATATCCTTTTTTAACTTTTAATGTAGCATAGCCATTATCACTCTACTTCTAGTTACAAAGTTGAAAATCTCTTGTTATTTTTCTGAATCTTCGTTAATCTCGATTACGTCTTATTTAACAGGGCGATTTTGTCGTGGTGTGTATTATAACTTATGAAAAAATTATGTGAATAAATCGACATTACTCGTAAAAGCTAAGTAATTTACCTGTAATGGCTGTAATCTATTTGGATTATTGAATAAGACATTAGTGATCAAACGATTGTTTATATTATACCACTAACACGTTGCAAATACATTATAGGCACCTACCTAATAAACCATCATCTCCATCGAAAATGACATATCATCGTCCTCTGGCTCGTAGAAATATTATAGTGAACCAGAGATTCAAATATGTAGATAGAAATATTACTATGTATTCAGAATATGTATAGAAAGCAATATTTCTCGGATATCTATCGATACATCATAGGTTCAGTACAAGTACACGACGTCTAGTGGTCATAATGTTGGTTTCTTGCTACTGCTACTTGCTGCTTACATGCAAACTCACCATCTTCTATCGACTTGCTTCAATCTTATCGTGAGAATTTCGTATCAACTGCAAAATCTGAATCCTAATAATAATAATACGCGTTACAATGTTTGTATAATTTGTGGATAGCCTTTATATTTTTACTTATTAATTTGTATTTCAATCTGAAGAAAAATATTTTTTTTTGTAAGTAGGTAAATATCATTATTGACATTGCGTGATGATGAAATTTCAGTTAATTTTATTGCGTGTATTTGTTTGTCGAAAAAAAGTAAATAATAAAGTGGTAAGCTAGAGAGTGACTACTCGTACCTACAAAGTAGTACGCTACTCTACATTCAGTAGAACTTGGAGATTTTAATTACATCCGTGGCCGATAGCTTTACCTTGTAGTTAGTATTAATAGTAGTGGTTGGTTGTAAGCTTGTAATATCCAGACCGTTTCATAATTTACAACAACCAAGTCACTTAAACTACAACTATATCGGTGCGGTGGTGGGTATATTACTATAGTAATGCATACCTAATAATAACTCGCGAGTATAATTTTATTAGTCGTAGAAGTGAATCATGAACCTATATTATAGGCATGATTGTGCGTTAATACTAATTTATAAGTTGCAAATTACTTCTTTCACCGGATACTTGAACCAATATTATCAATTTTATTTGTATCTTTTATAGATCTAAAGCGTTAACTTCACATATTCTCATGAGAAAAATCTTTGACTGTTTGATAGGAAGCTTAGAAAGTACTCGTGTATCAACAACACACTGATACATTCCTCCCTCACTAGCATAATAATATGTAAAATACATACTATAATTATAATACTGTCTTTAAGTATTGAGTATTATCTTAGGGAAATGGCCGCAAGTATCTTATTAAACCTATAGGTTATGCATTCACATTGTAATATGGCACCATAGTCTACATACTATGATTTATTTTGTTTGTACATACTACATAGATAAATCAATAAATCTTAGCCATACTCTGTAGTCGGGGAATGTATTTTTGGTATTTGTCACAAAATGTTAATTTGAATGTACATACGTAAACTTAGTACGTATTCGTCACATTCCCTTACAACTAAACGATGTTAGATAAGGTATTATTTGAAACAAATTATCATTGTTATAATATAATTTTTACTCATAATATCTAATAATTATAAATCTTTTTTTTTATAAATGAATCTGGGTTTATCGAAATAAACCCAAATACATCTTCGCACACTTCACAGAAAGCTTAAAAGCTTGTGTTGTGAAGTGGAGAAGGTCGGGGATTGAACCCGCGCCCACTGGATTAACAGTCGAGTGCGTTACCAACCAGACTATAGACCACCTCAAATCTTGTAATAGGTATCGATAAATACATTGAAGTATTCCCACAACAGTATAGAAGAATTAAGGATGAACATTGTCGGGCTTACGACCGACCTCGGCTGGCTTAAGTGATCACTTTCAGTTCACCCCAGCCGGGGTGAACTGAAATGGCGAATGTTTCTCGAGTGTAAAGTGATCACTTAAGCCAGCCGAGGTCGGTCGTAAGCCCGACAATGTTCATCCTTAATTCTTCTATACTGTTGTGGGAATACTTCAATGTATTTACTACGGCTGTAGAAAAAATCCAACGCTTTGCAAGAATAAAAAATTGTACAATCAAAAATAATTCAAGGTATCGATAATTTTACCTTTAGTAACTATCTATAGTTGGTTAACTATAGTATAGGTGATAATATAAAGCTATAAGTGAAATGTTTTATTGATGAAATAAAACTCGATAAGTACCATAAACAGATACATAATAGAAATTAATTGATTGGATGCTATAAAACTGTATAAAGTGGTCTTACACAGACTTACACACTCTGTAATGGGAATGTTAGTGCAGGATATATGATAATTTAGTACTGGTTGTAGGTACATTTTCATTAATCGGTATTATTTATATTGTGCTTATTTAGACTTTTGGTGAACAAAATACAAAGATGTTAACATCATATAAATCATAACAATTGTTCACTAGGGCGAGCTTATCGCAGGGCTGCGATCACTGCCAGCTGATCTCAATAATAATAATTTAGTAAGGCTGCATATTAGGTACTAAATCCGTAATCATAAAATGTTCAGAAATCAATTTCACACGGGAGAACTCTCAGAATACATATTTTGAGTAATGATGCTAACCAGATGAGAATCTTGGCTATAGTATATGGGCTATTAGAAAATCAAATATGTACCATTTAGGGAGAGAGAAAGGAAAGACTTTAATTACAAAACAACATGTATGCAATAGTGGTTGCATAAAACCTAAAATTCTGGCGCAGGGCTTAGGACACAAAGGTTAGTAGAAAATTAGGTACCCACGCACAGAGGACAGAATGCCAGACCTTACACACACTCCTTGCTTCAGTCATGTTCTTGCATTCGATTTGTCAAATACATAAGCTCTCTGATTTCTTTTACTCAAAACGCAAAAAATAGAAATTTATTAGTTATTATTTATCATATAATATGCAGGTACCTACATTTGTCCATCGTAGTCCATTGTGTTTGGTATGTTCGCCGGATCTGGGCACTGGTTACCATCACGGCACGGCAGATAGGTTCCGAGGAGCGTATCATGGTGCATGGAGGGGTAGGGAGAGAGGATGGGAGGAGGTGGTGATATTACTTTATAACAGCAGTAAAGCGGTTTTTACAATCCATTGTTTTAAACCTCCAACTGGACATATGTAGCGTTATACTCTTACATTGTGTTATGTGAAACGGTGAACTGATTATTTCAGCTGAGGGACCTCAGGTATACTTACATTAAAAATATTTAAGTAATGCAATTATATGATCACTTACCTACTAATATATGGATTCGGGACAGTTTGGAAGTATAATATTTGCCTCTCTCTAAGGTCATTACTATTCTTTTTTACTTACTGTTTGTATAGTTGCAAATATTGCACAATTACAATGGTGTTGAAGATAGAGTTGAACAATAGAGTCCTGGAAAGAAAATAAGTTGTTGAAGGCTTTAGCCGTTGATGTGTAAATAAATAATAAAAAAAAAAAGTAATGAAAATAATTTTATAGTGCGATTCAATGATTTTACATTTTTTTGGGTCGAGACTGACATACGTTTTGCGAACAGAGTATAGTAATATAGGTAGGTATCTGTGGTGTATGTAATGATTATAAGATATAATATATATGAAGGTAGATGTGTAACTACAAGAAGTGGACTCATTGTGGATCTCATAAACAACTAACCTGACTGCTCAATAGCATCATCAGACTATACAGAGATACAAATTTATCTAAAGGTGTAATTGTTATTAAATGTTGAACGTTTTCACGGTGTGCTATTGACATTGTTTCTTGGTTTTTTGGGTGAACAGTGTGCAGATAATTCCTCTTCCGAAGATACCTCTTCGGAAGAGGAAGACACCAGTAGGAGTGTCGAAACGTCGATCAAGTTATCTACACACGGTTCACCCGAAAAACCAAGAAACAGTGTAATTGTTTATCATCTGAACTCATACAATTACATGTCATTTTTTTATTATAAGCAGCGTTATAGGGCGAAGTATGAAGCCTACAAAATGATCATAAAGTTTCTAATATTGTACAGAAACGACTTTGCCTGTGGGTGAATCTTGAGAATAAATAAATAATATCACATCGATTAGTATAATGGCATGACAGATACCTACCAAATAATTGCTACTTATACTCATTACAGTATTATGCCCTTAAACTTTACAGATCAGTTTTAGCTTTATAAATATAGTAGATAATTACGAATTAATTTTGGGGTTAGCTGGTAGAGATCGCAATATTGCGATAGGCTCGCCCTAGTAAACAAATATTATGATTTATATTCGTAACGTTAACATATCTCTGTATCTCCAAAAGTGTAAATAAATAAGTAAATAAAAAATAATTTATTGGTATATTTGTTGTATTTGAAAGCATCCACAACTATTTATTTAAGTAGATACATGATAAAAATATGTAAAGCTGAATGTATTTTGGGATAAGAAAAAACAAAGATTTTCTTATATATCGCAGCTACCTAACCTATCTACATAAAAAGGGAATTCTGCTGAGTTAGTTAGGACCTACACAAGATACAAAAAATAGGTCATTAAACTTAAGATAAATTGTTTCCAATAAAAGTCGCCAGAATAGGCATACATAGGTAGACCTATTGTTTTGGATTCCTCTATTTGACAGTTGTAGGTATTAGTTTTATTATAACTACTACGTTATTGTTATGTATTGTTAGATTCCTCTGTGAGACATCCTTTGCACAGCATTTATTATTATTCGTAGTGTCCATAGTTGCTTATGGATGCCATACCTTGTATCCAAATGTCAACCATGGGATATATGCGCCAATGTGATACTGTAGACATTAGACGTAGACCTGCCTAATATTAATTTCTGTCTAAGATAAACATGTATAGGTATTGATATTCAGTGATTCTAAACTTAATAGTAAAAAACATGTCGAACTTAACGTTTCTTGAATAAGAAAATTCCACATGAAGATTTCAAAATTTATTTAAAAGTTCGCCCATTATTAATATCTATCGTTGGACCATATAGCGTAGAAACAATTAATATTGGTAGATATTATTTGTACATATGTACTTACCTAAATTATGCAAAAAAGGGTACCTGTAGAAAGTTACCTAGGTACCTTTGATTGCGAAGATGTGGTATCCACATACAATCCACTATTCGAGAATTCTTTCGCAGTATGCAAACATGAAATTATAGAGTATACAGGAATAGTGTACCTTATAGTGTAGTATGGTACATAACAATGTAAGTGTCGTTTAAGATTTATAAAATGATGTAGTTGTCTAACAACCAGTTGAGAGTGTCTGGTAGGGTCGTGGCTTCTGTGACGGGTCCCGGGAAGTAGCAATCCATCACTGACTGGGTGGGTACTCTACCGGGTAATAGGTACCACTGGGCTCACCAGGGGGCTCCAACATATCACTTGTATTCACTTTTTTATCACTCTTATTTATTACTGAGCCCATCGTCAATACACACCGATACGTTATTTTTATTCCTTTTTTATATGGACATTTATTTGGTGTTTATTATTCAATGAATAGAAATAACTCTTTGATACACTGAACACAATCTACTACTTCATCATTTTCACTTTATCAAAAGAATGATTTATATCAATGATCTTTCTTTCTTTTATGCATTTCATACACTGTTATCTCGACCTACCATACATTGTATAAGAATAATAACTACTAAGTAGGAACATTTTGATTATTCCATATGAGGATCTTAGTCCTATATATTTCCTTGACAGCAATTATGTCATCAAAATAAATGTTCTTAATATACTCTTAATGGAGACATTGGGCATACGAATGCCCATATAATATTGTTATCAATTCTGATTTTAGCTGCAAGAATATACAGTATACGATGAGGTCTACCTAAACTAGGTACCTACCTTCTATGAAATGTGACTTATATGTTTAAAGATATTTAATATGTAAATTTGTACCTCTGGAGGTGGTTATCTATAGATAGTAATTATATTGAAGTTATGACACCTTCCGTACTAAGAGATCGATTATGGCCCGGGGTTAAGACGGTGAACGTTTTAATTATATAACAAATATTATTTATATTACTATTGTTCTGATATTTGAATTATGTACGTACAATCATTACAATATATTTTATATACTTATTTAGATATCGACTAAATACTACAACATATGACTACCTCGGGTCAATTTTATTTAAATCATCATGGACCGGTTTCAAACATCAAATATTTTTTAATTGCCGACTTGCTATTTCTTTGTGATTCGCATTTATACGAATAGTGAAAACAATGTATTATATGTATTGATATAATTAGGGTGCTGTAGAATTGTACGTCTCAGCAATCTAAGCTTTATTATTACCACATTTTATATAAATCCGGATGCAAACATAGAAATATATAAGAAGATCTTTATTATTCATACAATATGGTTCTATATTTACATTACATTTTGATTAAAATAATCAAATTACCTAACATGATCTAGAATTTGTAGGTAAAGTTCTTATGGTAGGTATACCAGTACCATCGGGTACCTATACTACATACTAGAATAAGCTGACTTTGCCTGTATAGTAATGTGACATTTTATCGCTCCGTTAAAAAATCGCAAAAATATATTAATGACATCCAGGGGTTTGTGAAAAAATGACATTTATCTATAAAACTATATAATTTTGCGTTATTTATTGTAAGGTTTGGTAGTAAACTTATCCATTTCGATATGAGACTCTGGCGCCACATGGTTAGTGGAGGTAGTAATCTATTACCTATAAAATGTAGGTAGCGAGTATTTTCCATTTTTTTAAGGCAACACAAATCATTCAGAATATTACTGTTATTGTGTAGTGTACAGTGGTTGTCTCCTCAGGCAGTGTCGTTCAAGGAATAAATCACATCCCTGTAGTTGTTTCTCACCTTCTCGCCCGCACTGCCTGTCAAATAAATAATGTGGTGACTGTTGCAGTTGCATACCTTCATATTATAGGTACACTGTGTAGGGATAGGGATAGGTATATACCTACAACTCACTTCTACACAGGTAGTGCTGCACTCTGAAGGTATCTAACGTGGTTATATCTTACTCTTAACTACATACCTAAAATAAATACCTGCTAAATAGTCAATTCCAATTATATTTACGTGATTAGTGATATGCATTGTGAATCTACACCAACTTAAAACAAAAATCGTACGTTCCTTTTTTCAGTTAAAATACTTCACATTACTAAAATTGAAAATGAATACTATATAAAGCCTGTAAGTAGTTATGTATGTTTTCTAAAATATATGAGCATATCGTCATACTTTTAGATTTTAGATATAAGCCGGTAGGAATTAATAAAAAAATGCGTTATTCGTATAAGTAATTATTCATTATTATTTCCTTTTAGCTTAGAGGACTTTCATATATTTAACAGATCTGTAATAACTAATAAGTTATAGGGAAATTATCTCTATTATTTAATAAGACATAGCTTCTGTCTGTAGAGATGTATCTAGGAATGAATGATGTCTGCGCAACTTTCATAAAACATATATAATATATTATAAACCTAACTATTGTACTTATAGGATTTATCAACAAAAGTTTGATATAATGGATTAATATTCTATTGATTGAAAGACATATCTTTATGAAAGCGTGGGACTAAACTTTTGTACTTTTGTGTGACAATTCTAGTCATGTCATAATAAAAAAAAGATGTTTATATTTTTCACAAATAAACAGTAGTTTACATTGTGTCGTCCGTAAAGAAGCATTTTAATTTATAACACTTTTATGTAATTGAATATTCTCATATTGTATCTATTATTGTTCCTTTTTAAGGATCCTTTGTATTCCATTTTTTGAGAATCTCTGACGTCTCAGTGTATAAGTAAATAATTGATAAGAGGAATCAGAGTTGAATGAAGTGGAAATGAGGTCACTATGAAGAATGTGTGGAATACCTGTGAGAAATAGAATCAGAGAGAAGAGTGACTGTGTTGTGACTAGATAAAAGCGAATAAATTTAGATGGTTTGGGCATATTAACAGAACGAATGATGACAAGATGACTAAAAACATATTTTTAAAAGATTTTGTAGGTGTGACTCAGGGCCGTGCGGGGCCTTGATCTAATCCAGGCTAAAAGTAAAAAAAAATGTAAAAATTTATGTAAGTGTAAGTACCTACTTACGGCGAAGTTTCTATAATAGTTAGAGGTAGTACCTCGAATTATTTCATTAAAACTTGTACCACAATTAAGAGTTATTAAACGGAGGTATAGGCAGTGGGCGTACAATTGTTATACTTAGTTATTATTATTTGCGGGGAATTCGGGGGCTCTCTGTTTAAACCGGTCATAACATATTAGGTAGGTACCTATATAGAAAGTTGAATACCATTAATCAAAAGAATAAAATGCTTATTAGAAAACCAAATCAAGGTATTCATATTCACACTTAAACTAAGCGGGTTGTTAGTCGAGTGTCTGGCAATTTGTTACAATAAATCAATACACGGGAACCTTTGTGTAATAATTGCTTTGAGTGAGTTATTCTTCAACAGTAGTCGTAATATGTAATTACAATTACTGCTGCTTCTGAATCACAAGGACTTGTGAAGGACGTCCATTCACATAAGAGCTTCTGTAAAGTGAAAACACTTTATAACAATATTTGACTTACAAGTATATCTAGAGATAAATAATATTCAATAAGGATGTAGATAACATACGTCGGATACTTACTGCATTGTTAGTTAATATTTTAATAAATTAAATTATATACGCTGAAGGTAGAGGATATTTTTTTAAACATTATTATAACTAGTTGTGTCTATTGATTTGTATCAGAGATTACTATACCTAGTCAGTAGTCAGTATAGTCACCTACCAACTTGTCTGCAGTGAAATACTAAATGTTACTACTAGTTTAATGACACATTGCTTTAATGGACGGTTATAAATCAAAACTTAATATGTCAGATAAGATATTTATTTTCTAGATATCTAATATTAATATTATATCTGCTTCCGAAATAAAATATTTATATGTCGTTTGTTATACAAACGTGTAATTCACTACCTGGTAATTTCCATTGTGAAGTGATTGATTGGGACAATTTGATTTCTTGTTTTGTCAAACAAAAACTAATAATCTATCGTACATACAGTAATAATAATGGATTCAGTACTATCACTTAATAAACTTACTCCTACACTTACTATAATATAATACAAATATTCAACTCTGGGAGGGAATTACTTTTATTTTCAACCAAGATTGCTCGTTTAATACGTATTTATTTAGTGCAATTATGTTTTAAGTATGTAAGATACCTTTAAGGATAAAGGTGTTATGTAAATGTACAGGGATTTATACGATTGAGATCATAATAGGTTCTATATCCTTATTGTATCTCCTGTAATATTTAACGCGTGTCGATTTATTTACGTGAGGGCCTCTGCCTACCGCGAACACAAAATTATAGTTAGAGGTGTGCGTTACTAAACTAACTATATAAATACTTATACAGAAAGTGAATACCAAATAGGTGTGTATATAATACTTACCTGCCTGCATCAACGCATCTCTTGTCAGCCACGGGCAAAAGACTGACATCCAAATTGTTTCAATCACAGAAGCCTTATATATTATTTCCCTCTTAAATCTTTATCAATTTCGGTATTAACCACTTATATGACTACCGTTTGACACCTCACGTTAATAATAAGCATCAGGTAGATATTTTTATTAAAGCTTTTTAATAGTCCTCAATTAATTATAGGCCAATAAAATTATTGGCGAATAACATTTAATTTAAGGAGCAATATTTTCTATAAAAACCGAGAGGGTTTTTATTAAAATTTGTAAATATTTCTTAAGAAAATATGCTTGCCAATATTTTACTACTCCATTCATTTGGGGAAACGTTTTGTATAATGTGAAAATTTCACAAAATAATAAAAATTATACATATTACCTATTATAAAAAGACTCAACTCCTTGTATTTAGTAGGAATATAATACATATAGTATGTATTGGATGTAGGACACGTAATGTATAGTATAGGTATAATCATATCAACGATAACTTTTTATTTGTCAAGGCACACGTGAGTGCATCTTTATGAATAATGCATGATTGTTGTATTTAGGTGATAGAGAAACTCGGATGCATTTATTCTGAACTCAGATCACACTTTTGATTCACTTTTTATTTATAAGTAGAATCCAGAGCAGAAGGAATTTCATCACACAAATTGTATTTTGTAGTTTAGATTACTACAGTTATTAATTTGAGGGTATAATTGGACAGGTAGGTAATCCAAGAAAATTGGTTATATTAAGCCTTGATTATCCAATTAATCCAGTTTATTCATACATATATTTTTGATTAATTAGATTTTAATATGTGCTATATACTACTTAAATATAGTCCACAGTTAAATCTAATTAATTAAAAAATATGTCTTAAGTTCCTACAAAAAAATCAAAGAATATGTGCTTAATACTCTAAGTACATATTAATATTCTTCACCAACTAGAATTGAAATTAGAATTCTTGTGGTTGTCGTTTTCAGGTTATAACGTGTGTTGTATTATGTAGATCTGAAAACTATAAACACAAATTTGATACTAACATACCTACATATGTACCTAACCTATATACACGGTTTGCGTTGCACTGACTTCCATGGGCTTCGCTCGCCTCGGAGCTAGGGGGGCAACACAAGAATGTTGAAAATCGATACACTTAGCATAAAAAGGCGTAAATAACTTTTATTGTGAGACAGTGAAGGAGGTCTTGATGTGGTTAGTTATTTGAAAATGTGTACTTTCCACAATAATATGCATGAAATTTTTTTTATATAAAAAGTAATAAAAAATAGCGCCGCAGGAAATTTTTTTATGAAACTGATGGATTTTCATACTAATTTTAGCAAATTTATGATATATGATAAAAAAATGTGTGGTAGTAATGTGAGGTTTTATTATTTAGTATGAAAAAATATATACCTATATTCCACACTCTAGGGGGGGGGGGGTTGCCTCTCCTTGTCGACGCCCACGCTGACTTCTAATTTGATTTTTACAGATGCAACCAATGTTTATACAAGTATTTACCTTCGTACCGTGGGCGAATTTTATAAACAGTCAAATACCTACGAGTCATCATCAGATACTTTATTGTTTACAGTGGACATTCGTACTCACATTATCAGAAGTACGTAAATAACAATTTTATATTACAAATTATAAACTTGAAAATCCACATCCTTATTATTTATAATTGTTTATGTTCATATTAAAGCGTCATTTCAATTTAATATAAATGTTGTTGTAACTTTACCTTTTCGAGAGAATTCAAAACCCTTTCCATTACGTTGCATATTAATTCATATAATTTATTAGTTACTATAATAATGTCATGTTCGACTCTTGTTTCCGTGTCGTATTAAGACTCTGTGGTAGTAAAGAATTGCAAATTGTAATAGGTAATATGAATTTAGCATGTTTCCGCTACTAGTAAGTATACATTACCAGATATAGTATAGGTGCTTACATAATATGGAGTAGGCTTGTATGGAGGATATTGTGTTTATGCAGTGAGCGAGTATTTTGTATGCAGCTGGACTGCTATAGTCTCAATGAATTATCTTATCTTAAAAATCAGCTGGTAGCTTGGTTACCTTGAAAATTACTCAGTGTTGTTTCAATTCGTTTGACAAAAGATCAACTATTAGAATTGGAAATGTCGATAAACCCCTGAATGTAATTGAATTGGATAGGTAATGTAATGAAAATTAACTGCGTAAGATTTGTCGAAAAATCGCTTAATAATTGAAATGCTTATCTGTTTAATTAAATATCCTAATCAACTAAATGTAACTGATAATCTTTATAATAAGTAGCGTCTGCAGATTCCATATTTTTGTGTGCCTGCTTATAGTGATGTACTTTCTTATAGTACAAAGGAATGCCCTCATTTTAAAATGGTATAACTTTGGAACCACAATGTTAAATGAGTGATTTTTTCCCTGTATGGTAACTGATGAATGGGATTCTTTTTCGATGACCCGTATTTTAGATACTGCACAGATCGCTTGTGCATACGGCAAAGTATTCTGTCATACATCAAACAAAATTTATATTCATCAGTTACCACACAATTAAAGAATCATGAATGGTTCCTTTTTAAAATAGAGGCATTCTTTTTTGATGACCATGTATTCATATTATTGAAAACTTCTGGTTTTCTCCCTTTAAAATTTATTTATTGTCAAATTAGGCGGTATGTAACGTACATAAGACTTTACTTGCGGTATCCATACACACAGAATGTACACATCATCTATGTAATATTAATATTAGGTATCTTTTGTATTTAATTGGAACCCAACCGCGATCAGTTAGTATCTATGTTATTTAATGAGTACTTAAATCAGTGGGAGAGTTTTTCATCTTTTATTAAATAACGACCAATGCCTGAATAGACCAAGTGTTTATAATGTCTTGTATAGGTACAATATCATTTAATAATATTATATTAGGTGCCTACAGTACTTATATATCTATAAGATATTACGTGATTATTGCTTTAAGTTGATAGATTCTTTATTGGACGAGTATAAAGAAGCATATTTATGTTGGGGTTTCAGTTCACCATACATCAAACATATTTTATAATACAGTTTAGTATATCAGGTAGGTATGCAGAATTAAGACTTTGTACGCATTTGCTGTTTTTTTCTTTCGTTTTTTTTTACAATAGATGAAACTGATTTCCCATAGTAACTAGGTAGCAGGCGCGAAGCTACCTAAGAACACGATTACCATCGAGTTACCTTTTGAAAATGATAGGTGTAATAGTGTCTTATCTGACGCAATCCCATAAGAAATGTTAGCCCCGGCTTCCCTTCTGCAGAAATCCACCCTTCGCCACTGCTAGGTAGGTGTATATAGATTTGTCAATGAATTGTGGATTTAATTTAAAGAAAGTTGTGGGGTCTTTCAGATACTTTCATATTATGGATTTGTAGGATTGATTCACCTCCACTCCACCTGTACGTCTCGTCATCAACTTATCACCCTTTAATAATATGAGTGTGAATAGAATTAAATTAATAAATAACCAATATGTGGTGCACCACATGAATAACCGCTGCGGTAACAGGGTAACAATTACTTTGACACTTGAAACCGCCCACTGCCATTCAAACATTACCGATTATGCCTTCGAAAATAGAGACATGGATGTTTGTTGTGACAGAACTGCCATTGTTAGCCTGCATTATGTAAGCATTATTTCCTTTAATAATTTATTATGAAGAATTCAATCAATTTTACACCTCTGATTTAAATTATCTTCATTATTTATAAAGTTTCATGACACGAAATTAAAATTCTTTGATTACCTGTGAAATATATTAAATATGGTCAAAAATAATACCAAATCGTTAAATGCTGTAAAATCAAAATACACACCTGTTGGTAATTGGTAGAGACACCATCATCTTATTAGATATAAGATGGAGGTAAAAAGTTGTCTGCATTTAAAATCTCATAAATGTTTGACATGTTGTCTCTCAGATTCTAGTTTTTATATTAATGCAACTGTTGAAATGTCTCGTATCGTGCACAAAATTAGTAACAAAATGTTTGAAATGTGTTTTTAGTTATATTATTCGGATATAAGGTTCCTCAAATACTCGTATACCAGTAAGCTGTTAAAACTACGTGTTTATATTCCAGTAAAATACGATATTTTTATAGTTTAGCCCTACAAACTCTTTTCTTTTTGAGAAAAGCTGAAGAATAATCTCAATAAATACGTATGAAATTAAAAATGGATATAAAGCTGTCATTGTCTCTACTTTATGCTATAAATTCATGTACCTCTGGAATAAATTTCACGAAATGTTGGCATCAATATAGATAGATACGTATCTATAGGTACCTATTTTAATTAAGTGATTAAAATAAAGCACCTACTAAAGCGTGCACTTGAAGTTTTAAATCTCATCACACTTAATATCGCATCTATCTATCTAGGTGCAAGTATAGTACATACGAATATATATAGGAAGATGTTATGCCATAATATTGTATTGATTGAAGCATGTTGTATACGTCTATATTAAATTTATATTGTATTATGTATGTTACTTGTGATTTAGTGATTGATTCAGTAGGTTGTGACGTTAAAAGGCTCCATTGTGTGAATGTCTCGTTAGGAGGTGACCAGCAGTCACAACACACATGACATGTGTTCAACTCCTTCAGACATTTTATATATTCGTCTACCAATAATATACATTGTGATTCTCAAATATTTATATCGTATAATACTCCTACCTATCTGAACTTCTCTTGTTTATAACTTTTCGTACTCGTATCATTGGTAGAATTCTACTGCATACTTGTTATGAAATCATCGCGTTATTTTGATAAATACAAAACTGTGTTTGTTTTGGACAATTTGTGGTATACGGACTGTTCGGACTCTTATCAGCATATTATTTAATTGAGGCTTCTGTGAAGGTTTGTCACTTGACTTCATGCGTGGTGTAGAGAGATCTGAATGTTACATACAAGTACCTACTATGTAAGTCTAGGAGTTGACTCTATATTAACATCTGGTAAGACTTACAAATTGACTGAACCTAATAAGTACTTATTCAAATTTAATTATTTTCATATTTCGCTTACAGGTGTCTCCCATGTCGTGTCCTTGAATTATTTAACCGAAAAGGTGATAGTATTAACTCGTAGGTCCCAATATTTTAAAAAGGTGGGTAGTTGTTTTGTATTATTGCTATATGCTAATAGGATAATTACGAGTAATTGCTGTTTTTGAATGAATTTTATCTGCTCTGTGTATCTTGTAATGTAGCTTAATGAATGTCACATAAAAAATACAGTTATATATAATACAACTCAGTATGCAATAATCCAGTGTAAACATATTAGTCGTCAGAATACAAACTTTACTAATAAATGTTTAGAGTTGTATAATATTGAGAATGCGTGTAACTTCTGTAGTAAGTAGGCACTACCACATTATTATAATAAGCAGAGGTTCTTTCTCACCTGGATTGGATTTAATGCCCACTTATAGACGTGTATTTTCAAGTTTTTACAAGAAGTGTTCTTGTATGGAAACATAAAATTAATGCCTCTTTTAGGCATCGAAGCCATAGCTTAATAATGGAACTGATAACGCAACAAACCAATACTAGTTACAATACGTCCACAAAAATAATTTCATAATTTAGTTTACAAAATTCCGTTTCCTTTCAAAAGACGAAACTTATGATGAAGACCGAGGTTATTAATCGGAAGAAGTCGCAGCTTACGATAAGTTCGCCCCAGTGAATAATTCCGCATGGTACATTATGCGGTTGAAGAATTAATAAAATAAAATTAAATTTTCATTTCCGAGAAAATCTTTAGTTAAGTGTTAGTACACTTAAAACGTTGGACTATTCGCTATTTATGAATCAAGCGATGACTTCACAATCCCTTTCTTAGTATAGGTACTATATGTTTACAGTAGGTATTTTGCTCATTTCTTTGGCCTGCCTATATCAGATCTATTAATCCTTTTTCGCTCTTATGAGAAGTTGCACGTAAAAAGGTATTTGCCGTATAACTTCATAAACTGAGTTTCAAGGCGAAGTAGCTGTAAAATAATATCACGGATAGGATAGTAGATGTTTCATAACCATTATAAATTTTCCACCACGTGAATGAAAGGTTCCTACTGAACACTTTGATGTCATGTAAGTCCTGCTACCTAGTAGGTATGTTAAGCTATCTAACTCTCTACGTGTTAGCGTGTTCACTGAATGTTATCGTATTGATTTTACGACCACATAACGGATTCATGCATGTTACTCTGCTGCTAGCTACAAGCTATACTCTCTACTTCATCACATAATACATCTGCTGCTCAGTAGACACATTACATAAGTTAAAATATCATCAAATGATTGAATTTTATTGATTATAAACCTGTTGTGTTTTGCCTCAAAGTGTGATCAGTATGAGAATTCAGCTTATCGATCTTGTAAATAAAACAAACTAGACAATATTTGTAATATTATCATATTATGCTATACGTACATAAATAAGGATTGATTGTACGTTATTAAATTACTGATAACCAAGTGACAAATCAATGTTTCATGTCGTGTATTCTAATCGTAACAAAACAAAGATTTTTAGTTCGATAAGAATTATCAGCTAGATATTAGGTACTCAATTTTTTCGCCTATCTAAATGTCATGATGGTCACTAATACGGTATGGGAATACGGATGCACAGATTTATGGGTGATATCAATAAGTAATAAAAAAAAAACATTTTCGGGATATCGAACACCACTCAATAAATTCCCTCGCGTATTGACTACCAAGTTAGTAGTCGGAGAACGAGAGGAGCGGAGGGAGGGTGAGACATTGAATACAAATAAAGGCGATTGTCACACAAGAGAATAGAATGCCTACCTATTGTGTTAAGAAAATCAGTTGTGCAGAATTATGTTCCTTGATATGTGTAGTGTGTATCCAGACCACTGATGCTTGTAGTGGAATGTATCTATCACATGACATAATTAATTCATCAGGCAGACGGTTTGTCCACTAAGATAGTTTAGGTACATTTTTCATGTAATTTTTGAATGAATATAAAAATTCAGCAGAGGTTGGTTATGCTGATAATAAGTGTTGCTATCCCAACCAACAAACTGTAGGCCTTCCAAGATCGAGATATATATGTACATAAGAGTATACCTTTAAAAATTATAATACATTCTTTAATATATGTAGTAACATACATTATGTATAGGTACCTGATGTTAATATGGCTACCTAAGGAAATGTATAAATTTACTTCTCATTAATTCCAAATTCTTATTTGGAATTCTAAACATCCTCAATGAAAGTTTATCTTGTTTCTACAGAATTTCTTCATTTTTGACAGATGGAAACTTCCGTGTTATGCAAATCAAACTGAGGAATGGTGCGCATGGCAACATTGTAGATTAAGATATTTCGAATTCTAACTGTGAACAAAAAGTTAGGTGAAGTATAGACTGTGTGTTAGCTGGTTGGACTTGGGGGATGAGGATGGACCCCACACGTCAGCATATGCAGTTATTGGTATATAATGTCAGAGTGTAATAGATATTAGAGCTCGTGCGTGCTTTGATTAGACCTCTCGAGTGAACTTACCTAGACCCCTAAGTATGCGATATTTTTGTATAATGTCAAAGAGAGCGCCGGGTGTGGTCTCTGTTTCTCTTTTATCATTAGCTATATTGTTGTGGTTATTGTTAACAATGAATCTCCACCGTAGTTCCACACTCCACACTTATGCTAGGTCTAGATACGAGTAGCACAGGAAGTCGAGGCTTGTGGCGCCTCTCTCACACCCCAACATGTCAGAAATTTGATCTGATGAACACTGATCTCACTCTATGACATGCGCACGTCGGTGAAATTGAATCTCATTTTTGTGTAACCGAGCGTGCGCCGCGACGCAATGCATCGCTTAAAAAATGAACAACTAAAGATATCTCGCAAAACTCGTATCAGTTTTATTTCTAACATAAATAATGTATGGGGCCGCGTGACACTAAATAACAACGTCCATTCATAGTAAAAAAGGGGGTCCAAAAAGGCTGCTCTTTATGTCGCTCCGCTTGTAAATTTACAGGCTGGGGGGTTCCATATCACCAATACATGAGTGTACAGTGTGAGGACAATTCTTCGCTGCTGTGGGCCGCTATTGTTATACTCCTCACAGGAAAGGACGGTTTGGTTTACAGTTGTTTTACAATCAATTGATTTATTCAGCGCTGTTTGGTTATGTTATATTATTATACCATATTTATAATACAGAACGTATTTCATACATTGCGAATTGCGATACTTAGTTAGCTGGTAATTATTATTAAATAAATTTTAGGAATAGTAGGTGATGAATAACTAGATTACGTACATATGATATACCCACATTTCTTTATGAATATTCTACGAATTTCAGCAGTTTTTAGGAATTTCTATTTTACCTACAAATGAAATTACTGTGAACACTATTATCCTGTGATTTAAGTTTAACTAAATGTGAAACTTGCTGAACTAAATTTCTATGGATCAGGATTTATCGCGTTGGTCTCTCTTCCACTCCTCGACACATCATCTCACCTACTTTTTATAATGTAGCTACTTATTATTGTATATCAAATTGGTTTTTTCGTCTGAATGTTTATTTCGACTTGTTGAATTTTTATTCTTCGTTGAATTAAGTGACAGGGAAACTGGAATGTTATTCGTAAAAAAATACAAGTAGGTGTAGGATCTCACATGTAGACTGACTATAGCCATCGTTATACATAATGATTGTCAAGGAGTAATTCATCAGTAAATACTTACACCAATGTTTCATCTTGGTTTTCAGTAGATAAAAGTTTTTCTTTTTTATTATTCCATAGAGCAGTTACAACAGTTATACAATGATACATATACAACAAGACATTACTGACATGTAAACCAGCAAAATTAAGGCTCGCCAGACTAGTCCAGACTCAACAGATTACATTACAAAGTTTGAGAAACAAAAATCAATATCAAAACCAGATGATCTCCCTGGAAGAGGACAGTTGTTTGATATTATAGTAGTGGCTAGTGGGCAGTGGGGAAGGGTGGATTTCTGCAGAAGGGAAGCCGGGGCTAACATTTCTTATGGGATTACGTCAGATTAGACACTATTATACCTATAATTTTACCCAAAAGGTAACTCGATGGGAATCGTGTTCTTAGGTAGCTTCGCGCCTGCTAGTGGGTACACATGAGATTTTATGTGGAGTAGCAAATTTTCTAAAATTTCCTTTCAATTATGAGGAATAATATATACATATCACAGTGTTTTGGTGTTCGTTTTTTATGACGTAATTCTTGCATTTCTAAAATGCATTGCTTAGAAATGAACCCATCATAACCTACCTTCCTTCTATAATCCTTAATAATATAAAAAACAATCCTTTGATTAAATTTTTGCCTCTACCCAGCTTATAGTTAATGCTCCATAAATAAGTACCTACGTACGTCTGTAGAGGTTGCATTATATTGTATGATGGATTGCCTTTCATTGAGAAGTGTAATATTGATGTATAAAAATATAATTTACAATACAAAATATCGATACAATATAATAAAATATTGGTATATTTAATACCTATAGATTGATACCCACGCCACCCGCCACCCGCCACCAACGAATCCAGAACATTAAGTAGAAGTTTAACAGCAGTATCATGTGACATAATAATTTGATTTATTGTCGATTAAATATGAACTGATACATGACATTGTTATGAAAGGTAAAAATTACATCGAACTGTCTACTTTATACAAAATATAATAGGTACCTTCTCAATTATTAGGTGGTACAGTTCGCCTTGGTAAAATTATCAACTAAAATATATAGGTTTGAGGACCCATACCTATACAATTAGTATACATTTATGTGCTTACACGTTATAGATAAATCAATTAGAGCCCTAAGTTTGTACTCCTAATTATAACTGATGTGTGATAAAACTGATAACTTGATTAAAAAATCAGATGATTTCATAAATATCTGTTTTGCCTTTATACAGTTTTTAAATAATGATTGTAGGGTAATATTCTAATTCAAGTGAGAACACTCAACACACCTCCCGTCTATAAACTAACATACTCGTACAAGTAGTAAGAGACTATAATGTTGAGTTCTTTTAGTATGACTGTTTAGGAATTATGATATCAAGTATAAAATAATGTAATTGGGTAGGTACCTACTTACCATTATGTAGATATAGATAACGATATTAGGCATTATCAAGTGTAATAAATATTCACATAATAAACTATTGTTATTTCATAAAATTATTACAATAACATAAAATTACACAATGGTGTTTTCTTACAAAGTGATATTCATAAATAATTAAACATTTGTTTTGGAAATGATTTATTGTTGGGTATCGCAATTTGGTATAATTTTATGTGTTTTGTAGTTGTGTTAGAACTATAAAGTGGGGCAGTAATGATTTTATTTATACCTATACTGGAAGTGTATCTACTACATTGTGTATGGTATGGTAATGCTGCAGCATAGCAATGTGTAACTGTTAGAAAAGAGACCTTCGGCCTTTCATCGTCATGTGATAAACGAGGCGCAACATCCACATTTCTGGAAATGATAAGTTATCAGCAACACCGCCAAATCCCTCTGAAATTAATCAATTATTGCAATGAAATACACACCAAAGAGTTACGAGTAATCAAATAAAAAAATATATATGAACGATTTTCTTATGATTTAAAAAGTACCCAAAACTTTAATAATATATCAATGCAAACGATACTTTTCCCAATTATGTAAAGTAGGTACGTAGGTATATAATTATAAAGTCGACATTTCAATACCATAATGTGGTCATTATGTAAACAGAGTATTAATCAATTATATCTATTAATTCTCTGGATCATTATCAATTATCACTTCACCTTCTTTATATGCATCGATTAATCATATTATATTAACATTATTCTGGTTTCAGTGATAAACTAATAACAAACAACATTGACCGATAGCTGAGAACCGGTTCCGTATTATTATTATGTCGTGTAAAAAATAAAATAAAAATAAAGAAAAAGAAATGTAACAATCGTTGTTGTACCACCGGTACCTACATAATTGGGTTCCTGTTCTTGAATAACAATATGTTTTATACACTACTTTATATATTAAGTTTTATAGTAAGATATTATGTACCAAGTATATTGTAGTTACATTGAAATAAGTTGTTGGTCCTTAACGATTAATTAAAATCCCTCTTGGTGTCTCGCGTGGATACGGAGAACGCAGGTACTTTATATTAAATACATTTTATAAACTGACTATATTCTTAATTTACCTGCATTTTCACGTAATTTTTATTAAGTAATAACAATCACATAAATACCGTACAAACGAAGTTGTTTATGTGCTTTTCATTATATAGCCAAAGTAGGTTACATCAACGTTAAAGGAGAAAGTAGATAGTAGTTATTGACAAAATTTTCGAGTATACAGCCAGGTAATGAAACATATTGGCCAAAACATCCAGTAGCATTCACAGGACATAACATGCATCGGCTTTATTTCAACACAAAGAATGACATAAAGTCAAATCATGTATATTGTATAGGTATAATAATTACCTAGTTACCGTATCCCACTGCAATTGGCTCAAGGTGGGCAATAATAGTTACCTAACTATAATGAATGATACAACACAGATTTGATAGCTTCTGGTGCTATTGTAAACCTGTTTCATATTTGATATAAATAAATTATCAAAATGTCATTCTCCAAATGAAAGTTTCAAATTGAGTGTTAGTTAGTCAGTCAGATTTTGTAGATGTAATTAATATAGCAGATAATTGGGTACAACCTTTATTTATTAATATTGTCGATGGAATGCATGTAAGTATACTTGTATACAAACTTCTAGATGAACAACACATTTTTAGTTATTCATATTGGAGTTTTGAGACTGTGTCTTAATCCTAATCTCAAATTAATAGAATTTTGAAATTATTGAGTTTATCTTGTGTTGTTATATTATTTTTATACTGCACAACTAGCCCCACTCATATAGGTCTACAGTGTACACTTACTGTTCCTACCCTAGTGGGCCCTAATTAAACAATAATTAGGGTTTGTTACGAACCTTATATTCGTAGAATAGTATCTTGTAAATTTCATGAAATTATAACGTTGGAAATTGATGTCTTCATGTGAGTAATTTTGATTGACTTGAGGCCCGTGCCATCGTGAATTGGATTGGACACACACCTGCATATTGCGTACAGGTGTATTTTTTTACACATTTATTATATTTTATCGTATGAGTATCAATTTATGGAATTCGTTTGTAGACATTCATTCATTACCTGTAGTTTATAAATTATAGAATACTGTTAATTTATGAGGTACTAGAAAATTACGGATTTTGTTTAAAATTATTCTAAAGTTATATGGAGCACATTTCAAATTATTAAGATGATCTTCACAATTAAGGAAACCTTGACTTAGGTTATTGGACCACTCTTGAATAAGAACAAACTACTCAATAAACTCGTACAATTTCCCTACCTTTTGTGATATTAATATATTTCATAGGATTCAATATAACATCGATTATATTTAACATTTCGTCCAATTGCATTATGTTTGGTGAACGTGTGTAATTATGTAATCACCTGAATGTAAATTACGAATAATTTTTAAAGAAATGGGAATGAAATGTGCACAGGGAAAAGTAAACACATGAATGTTTAATATATTGTTTGACTGCAGATACATTAACATTATTAAACTCCTTAAGGGGAAAGTGTTGGCAAAACACATCAATATCAATTACTTTGCACATACCTTTGTGATATCTACTTGCATATAATTTTTATATCCTTATTTGTACATTCATGTAATTTGTCTAGTTCATCCATATATTATTATGCTGCAAAATATGTTCTTGGCTTTTACATATAGTTATTTATGTATTTTCCATATGCTATAGGTCACATATACTTTCATAAAATATGTACTATATACTAATATCAAATTTTACACTATAAGCATTATACTGAATAGTTTTCCATACCAAGATCATAGCTTCAAATTACTGAGGCAACAAAAACTAAGATACCTCTACTTAATGACTTATTATTAGCATAGTGCCTCTAAAGAGTTTTTATTTTAAGGATAACAGCTATACCTACATATCACAATAATTTTATATTGATATCTATAAGTAGAATTGGGTACGAAATATTAATTCTTGTATTTATTACTAAGGGACCTGTCGTGGTTTCGGGCAGGTGGACTATTTTAATAAAACATTTTCGTTTCATCTTATTATAAGTTGGTGGCCACCGTTATAGTACTGAATATAACTACATATATATATATATAATATTATGGTTGTCGATATACCTTTTATTGTGCTTGCTATTAATTATAAAAACCGCACGAGACAAAAATTAACAGATACCATCAGCATCAAATGAAAATATTTTGGTTTGGATATTCAAGAATTCGTTCGTAGTATTTTATTCATTAATGAAATCGACTGGAAATTTCTATTGCGATTATGCAAATGTTGCATTAATAGTCTTTTTATTTTAGGTAGGCTTAGGTACAATGTATATATGTAGTGATAATGACATATTTCGCGTAATAACCGAATTAATTTGTTCAATAAATAAATAAATGCACGCATGTTTTCATGTAGGGAGGTATTTGAAATCTATAGTTATCATTTTCAGGTCAATTTTTTTTAATTAAATAGATTTGAGTTTGTATACACAAATCTACTTTCTAGGACATATTACACAAAATGAAACCTTGAATAATAATATGCAGTATTAGTCCAAGAGCCCGCTGCTTAATTTATGACGTATCTGTTTTTTGATCGAAATGTGGTACAAATGATAGCTTACCAATAGGGTTTTACATCGCACTAGGGTTGCCTATCAAAATCTTGCCGCAACCCCCCCTGCCCCCCCCGAAAAGGTCCCTCTTCGCGGTTTTTCGCATTTTGTAGGAATATGGTAAGAGATAGAAGAAAGTCGTCTATGACAAAAATAATTCTTGCTAAATTCTCTACAAAAAATGTTATGTCATTTTTTTCGTAGAACTAGTAGTTTACCCGCAATAGCCGGTCCAAAACCGAAATTCATTTAAAAAACTTAAAAAATGAATTTAAACTAAATTGGTTGAAAATTGATAAGAGCTACAGGAAAATAGTCAAAGAACGAATTAATTAACATAGTCTTAGCTACAAAACGAGATATAACTTATTTTCATACATCAATTAATTTAGGAGTTATTGTAATAAAACTCAGTGACGAAAATTCTTAAAATTTAGTTTTTCATAAAATAACCAGCGATATAGCGCCGCAAGCCAAATATTTTTTTCCATAAAATGTTAGTGATAATGGGTGGAAGAAAGTTAAAGAAAAAAAATCAAAAAAAAATTTTTTTTTTTCAAAAAATATCCTGCGTATCGACCGGCCATTACGGGTAAACTACTAGTCCTATGAAAAAATTGACTTAACATTTTTTGTAGAGAATTTAGCAAGAATTATTTTTGTCATAGACGACTTTCTTCTATCTCTTACCATATTCCTACAAAATGCGAAAAACCGCGAAGAGGGACCTTTTCGGGGGGGGGGGGCAGGGGAGGTTGCGGCAAGATTTTGATAGGCAACCCTAGTGCGATGTAAAACCTTATTGGTAAGCTATCATTTGTACCACATTTCGATCAAAAAACAGATACGTCATAAATTAAGCAGCGGGCTCTCGGACTATATACATTGTCAGCGCTGGGATTCAAACCATAGTATTTCCCACTTGGGAGACCCGAGCCACGTAATTTTGAGCTGTTATATACCTACATCTATTGTTTTGTAAGTAAATATTATTTATTCGCGATTCCAGGATTTTCTGCTGCAGAAAACCTATTATTAGTTTGACGTTTAGTCAGTAATATTTACTCATATTCCTTCACAATAACAAAATAATAAATTACCAGTTAAGCTGATTTATGCAAAATGTGTAAATTATGTATTTTTAGTGGTAGACCTAAGTTACAACTGACATACTTACACCTGCTTTGAGAAAACAAATTTACAACTTCCGTACGAAGGGACCCTTAGTCAAGTCAAGTTGTAGCTTTTTAATCATTCAGTACTTCATTTGATCGAGGTTCGTAGTCAAAAGGTCCGACTATTTCAATATTAACATCGCGATTAGTTTTATAACGATTTGATTTTCTGTATCTTTTTCTGAATAATGACTGTAGTGTTATAATGTGATTACTTGTTTCAAGATTGTTAGGTGTTCACATAATGGTATGGTAATTCGATGAAGTAATTTATACATTTATTCATGCTCGTTCAACAGTTTCATTTATGGTAGAATACAATCTAATGTATCACAATGTTTTGACTCAGAATAAGATATAGTATAGGTATATATTCATTTTTGCATTCACGGAGTTCCTTGTGAAAAGCATGAAATTTTCAACAAAATATTCAATCAGGATTTCTGCAGAAGGGAAACCGGGGCTAACATTTCTTATAGGATTGCGTCAGATTAGACGCTATTATATCTACCATTTTTTACAAAAGATTTCTCTCTTGGGAATCGTGTTCTTAAGCAGCTTCGCGCCTGATCAGTATATAAGTTATTGAGGAGAATATAGCCTGCAAATATAGGACATTATCCTATTGTTATACAGGATCAGCTTAAAAAAATCTAATAACAAAGTATTTCATTTGTGTGGAAAACCTTCGAGGATGTATTAATATATATATATATATATGAAGCATAAATAAAATAATACTAATATGTTAATTAATCGGTTTCCCTATTCCCCTATATTCTATACCTACATACGAGTATAGTCTACTAAGTATGTTATGTTAATAATTTTGATTTCTAAATGTTGTTGTACGCGCGTAGTATAGATTCGTAGAGTGATTGTGTTTAACCGGGTGCATGTTTAAATATTGTCAATTAAGATCTAATTGCTCCTCTATCTATGTGTGTATCTACCTATATATACTCGTATAGTTGGAATTATGTAACATTATAATTATATACAACCTACCTATCCAGTTGTATCTAGAAAGATACTAATATTGTATGTTCACACGCGAGCAACTTATCAAAAACACTAACTTGTTATGTCATTAGTTTATAGGATACAATCAATAAGATTATTTATTGATATGGAGAGGTACTTGCATATGTAGTTACATCCTGCTTTGCATACGTTATCGACTTGATATCTCTGGACCTGGAGGTTAATAGAAGTAGACAGGTAGGTACTGAATAAGGTATTAAATATTATCACCTATTCACTATATTATTGATGGTTTTATTAGCGATCATGTTTTAATAAGTCATGTTAGCCTCTGTTTAAGAATGTTGTGTATGCATAATGCATTTTGAAAACACAGAATTTAATGGTATCCTTTATTGGGATACCTATATACCGTGATGTAGTAGTAATAGTAATATAGATAAAATCCATATATTTTGTCTATATGTATGGTAGGTAAACTATGAATAATATAAGTAGGCACCATTCTGTATATAAAATAATAAATTGTCTCCATCACAGAGCAGCCTCATCCCTTGATCTGTGAGTAAATAATAGTTTAGGTACGAAGCGTCCCCTAAGATTATTAAAATGTCCCCAGGGAAAGATATCGAGTCTCGCTGAAGATCCCAGCGTCAGATAACTTCGTATAAAACTTACATAATTTTACCACACGCCACACAACTCGTAAAATGAAATTTTCTTTGGAAGGTCTTTCTCTCAAAAACCGTCGACGAGGGACATTTTACTTTTGTTGTTAAACTCGATGCAAGAGGTAAAAATGGTACGAAATTAAAAAACAAAATTATTAGGTATGTACGTATAGTAAAGGTATATAAACACATACGTACCTAAATCTCTATACCTTTAATAAATTGGATGCTAAAACTTTTCATAATATCTATATTCGAAATCAGTTGGAGAAATGATGCAACGTAATGCTTTTTATACAATATTTGAACAACTGACATTTCATTTTTGACCATCAGTTGATGTCTTTTCAAAGCAGAATTTTATTATTCTTTGATTTAGTCCGTTTTATTTTTAATCCGTTAGGTAAAGAGGTCTACCATAAACTTCTAAATGCACGACGATCTGACTATTTCATTCTACCTCCGTCTATATAAAAATTATCTATTATGGTTCATATCTTTACATGTTCGTTCAGATATAAAATTCTCCCCAACTCGTATTGTATGCCATTGAAATCTCTGAAATACTCGGTAGGTACGTATTTTATGGTGAAAATAATGATGTATATAAATTTCCCGCTCGAGCACGTAAATCCTGGCCATGTTCGAATCTAACAAAAGAAAAATGAAACTCGCTGAATTAGTACAGGATCGCCTCTAGAATAAATTTAATTCATACTTCTTTGGATGTATACGTATACCTACAAATAATTGATGTACTTACATATTATATGCTTTTAAATTGCAATAAATAATTATTAGATGCTCTCAACTTTCCATGAGATGACTATTGGTTTGTCGACTTGTAAGGTTTTGGTCTCCCATATTTAGTTTCAGACATAGCAGGTAGCTCCACATAATACCAATCAACAATGGGTACCTCAGGATGACAGGCGAAATAGCATTAATTTGTAATGATTGTATGGGCAGTGGGCACCGGTCCTGTTCACGGATTGTCGAGAGGCTTGTGGAAAGTGTATAGTAGTAGTTCCCGCCACGCTAGCTGAATCGATATCTGGGTGGGGTGGGAGGGGGAGGGAAATAGGGAGTTGTGGATACGGGGAGGTTGTGTAGCGTACCCTCTCCATATTTCCCTACCCCCTCATACTACGCGCCGGCGTCTTATCGCTACTTGTTTCAGGAAAATCAGGGGACAGACAACACAACCTACCCCGTTGTACCCATTGTACCTCCCACTCACTGCTGAAAATAGCACAAGCCAAATCACAATTATGATATTATTCATGGTGTTGTCGATGGCTTTATTAATTCGTATGATAAGACAATGAATGATATTGTTATTGTTATGTTTACCTTGTGCCAAACACCCTTGTGATTTATTTACCTACATACTCTTCAATTGCTACAATATAGGTTTTTATTAATATTTAGTCAAAGATATCACAATGTTTGCTTAGTTTTATACATACAGATACGTAATAATAAAATATTTTGAAATGGAAATATGGAAAACATTTAACATAAAAATAATGGAATTTCTGCAAAATCACCCACATCTGTCTCCAGCAAATTTTCTTGATCAAGTTTTAAAACACTATTATTTTGTGTAATTTTTACTTCAAGAGAATATTTACACCTTCGTTGGATTGGGCGAGATTCTTGTTTATTTATGAACCATACGCGTAATTGTTTATTTATTATTATTTATCCATGTTTTTAACGCAGATACCTATTACTATATACATGTATTATTATCGAACGACCACAAAATCCTAAATATTCTTGTCCAAAAACCGTCTGGGTTATAATACCTATATAGTAATCAACCTAAGAACCTATAACCTATAGTGCCAAATTATCAGAAGTTAATAATTTTTAATTATACCTAATTCATTAATATAACAACTATATAATGTGAAATGTTGATCTGATTAATTACTTTGGTAGGTATATCTAATATTATGAAACACAGTTGAGAGCTTAAGAAGTTGAGAGAGTCTGAGGTTGTGGGGTGGGGGTATCTACTTATGTGTCTTATCTATGATTATAATGGATTGATATTATGGTCTCAATATGAGGAAGATGTATTGGTACTGAGAGTTGTAAAGATGGCGTACACGCGCCTGTGCAATGCAATCGAATTTTCCGCGATGTTCTTCACCCTCCACTCGCCCACTTTCCACATCCCTCTCACCTGCTGTCACCACCCGCACCCCACCCCCACCCATACAACCTCCTCCCCCACATTACCCCCATACCACCACGACTCCTCGCATGCACAACATTATTGTTTACGTCTACCCTTTCATATTTTCCCGCTTTGTTCGCCTCGCCTTGTGCTTGTATGAATTAGAGTTAGATCTCTGGTATATACATAGTATACATATATGTACTACATAGGTATAGGTTCCTATTTGTAGATATAAACTATATGATAGTATAATCTCCATCTTCATCAGAGTTATCAAATGCACCGAGACTCTCTTATTGTTGTTTGTATAATACACCAGTATACAATATATGTACATACATCAGGTAGTAATAGATAGGTAGGTACTCTGTCTGGCACTGGCACTAATTTCTCTCTATTTGGCACACGTAGATGTTAAAATAAACGTAGGTATTGTTTAGATTCATATTACGGCTAATCTATTGTTTACTCCACGGAAGATTTTCTATTAATTCATTTTACTTATCTATCGCTATCAATCTCTGAATGTGCGGCTACTTTATGAAAACATGGGCTTACTTTCAATCATGGGATACTGACTGACAACGCTCTTTGTCCGCGTGGAACAAAAAATATAACCGGGCACAAACAATCGACGAACAATGCCTTTTTGTTTTACGGTATATTTTCATACATTTTACGGTCCGTGATTTTGTTTTAACGGGCAAATTGGTCAGAACACACTATACGATGAATATGCATGAGCTACTCGGAATATAAACAAAACTAAAATAATTCACCCACAATGGCTAGTAGAAAAAATGCGTTCGTAAAATAATAAAAATACTTTACACGGGAGAGATGTACTTATAGGCATAGGCACCTATCTGAGGGGAATACTTGCAGGAGTACGTGTTTACCTATCTGTCCATCGTATCAAGGTACAGAATGTAAATACAGTAGGTGTTTGGGTAGGTGCCTATGTAATGCAAGGTTGTAGACCCCGGAAGTGGAATATAAACCGAGTGTTGCTAAAATAACTATAACAATACATTTGTTTGATTTGTAATAATTCGCTTATTTTACTCTGATGTTCACATAAAAAGTACTCGAGTAGAAAGATGTTACTTTAATGTGTTATTATTTATTATGGGTATGAACCTAGAATATTATACAACTTAATTATGCTATATACACTTACTATAATAATATTATCCAGGTTCACAGATTGTAACTATAACGGAATTCAAGTTACTATATGAAAGGTATCATCAATATTGTCTCCATAGTTGAAGGTGCTTGACTAAAGTGCATCAAAGAAAAAGATTCAGTAGGAATTCACCTAGAAATATATGTGAAACTATGGCATTCATAAGAAAATGCTGGATGGTTTAAAAGCGATACACATATGGTACCTATGTGTAGCTGAGTACGTATTTCGTGAAGGACAACATATATTTTATATCTTAACAGTTAGATAGGCAGATTCTAAAGTATATCGAAATAATAGGAGTATGTAATAGGTTTCATCATTTTGGTTGAACAAATTTGAAGTATAGGTACAAGAATGTCACATAAACTATCCCTGTAAAGATTTATAAAACGTTAAGTGTTTAGCACTTAAAATCTTTGTACCATTGTTGCATAAAACGATTGACAATGATGTACAGATTAAATATATTTTGTGATGAAAATGTGGATGGAGTGTTTTTTATATAAAAAACCTTATCTTTGATGTTTTTATGCTTTACAGAATTTTTGTATTCGGTGTGCATTCATAATGGTTATCCATTATAATCCTCAGTACTGATTATTCATAAAAATTACAATAATAAAAAAGTTGTGCATTTAGTTAGGCATCTTGTAATGTTTTTACTATAAATTACTACGACAGCCCCGCCACTTGTGCATACTAATGTAATGATATTATTCTTGCATTATAAATAATCGTGCATTTATTATGTTCTTAAAAGCGTTACATAGATTGAAATATGTTTGCTTTTTTGCTTGGGAAATAATTAGGTGAAAAATGTAAGCAATATTCTTATAACAATGGAACATAAAACGACTTTGCGTACTTTAATGTGTGCAGGCGAATGTACCTTACTTACCTTAAATAATTCACGTTTTAATGTCATAATCTTTGGGTAACCATATTCATTAATTAACTAAATATTTTTACATTCTTTATGAAACGAGGCTTATGCTTTTATTGTTTATATTATATGAGAAAATAGTTTATTTTTATTTTTATTTTTTTTTATTTTTATTTTAAAGTATGTGTTTAAATAACGAAAATAATACTCATATACGAGGGCCCATTGTAACAATGTTTAAAAGTACGCAATAAATCATATCACCTGTGTAGGTAAAGGTAAGAATTTCTGGTGCTATAGTAAAGTAGGTAAACTGTGAAACTAATACGCAGTTTAAATCCAGGAGATGACTATATTATCATTAGGGTTTTTGTGTCTTCGCTCCTTCGCCATTGATTATATGACGTTGTAACCTGATGAGCTCTGCCAGTTTTCTAGTTCTGTTATTTTCAAAAAGTTCTCCTATACACAAGTCTCGATTAAACTGTACTACACGAAATGTGCTAACCAATAAAATTAAAGTTAGTTTTATAATTTGATTCAGTAACTCATATTATTTAAGTGATTTGATTACAATACTTTCCCTTAATAGGCGAATGTTTATATGTTTAACATTTTGTGAGGGTAAATATTGTGTGGTACATGTGGTTGGAGGTTTTGTTACATACAAACATTTAACATGTGAGCAAGTGGAGAAACAACAATGTAAGTATAGGTTTCTAGTATAAAATAAAGTTACATTATTTTATCGCACCACCCCCTGCTGTTAAAAGATTGTTTTACCAACATATTGATTATACAATATACATACAATAAGGTTTTATTATATTCCCATATGTTGACATTAACTTTTATAAAATAATAACCACATCAGTATCAAATGTAGTTGTAGGTATGCCTATAGAGAAATATGTGCCATCTAGCATCAGATAGGTTCTTTCTCTTCTTTTATTTTCTATCCCACACCACATCCCTTGCGAGGTAGTAAGAACAGAGCGCCAGACTTCCCTATCTTTACGCACATAGTTATTTCTTGTGTCACATTCATGCAGTTCGTCATACACGCTCTCTACGATTCATTTTACACAAAGCACGCAGTTACTTACATTTGAATTTAACGATGAGTTCTTCAAGAGAGCTAGAAAAACAGGTTGAAACATACTATTATATAGTGAAGGCGAGTTCTCTAAAATGTATCACTCGTATCATTCCTATGACATCAGGGCGTTAGAAATAATTTGAGGAAAATAAATTTCACCTACAAAACCTCTCTAAAGGGTAAAGAGTATGTTCCACTTGAATTACGCGTAAACAAGTTTCCTAAGTATTAGTGAATTAAATTATTCCTTAAAATATTATAATTAAATTATTTTACTTTATAAACTTGTGATGATTGAATCTAGGTTTGTAGGTAGCTAACCTATATAATTTATTCCTGATTTGATTTGTATATCGCAGATACAACGCGGAGCACCCTACAGTGAAGCTAATCTCATCGTCCGATTACAGTCATCCCCTAACTTGAAGTAGGATCATAAGGAGGGGTGGTGACTAGAACTTTAGCTTTTAAATCACCAACGATATTGTTCATTCATTGTGCATACTTTCTACATTAGGGTTGGTGTGAAACTATATGTTTTTTATTCATAACCAATTTGCTTATTTTATGCCACAAAATATATTAACAAATTAACTATGCGATTTTTGTCCAACTATATTAGTATTTTGAAACATGCTATTATAAGGTACCTTAAGTTTTGAATTTGTTATTGAGTGCGGCTTTTAAACTCAGGGCGAAAAGATATTTCTTAGTTTTTTAAAGATTTTCCTTC
This sequence comes from Ceraclea dissimilis, assembly GCA_963576895.1. Classification (NCBI taxonomy): domain Eukaryota; kingdom Metazoa; phylum Arthropoda; class Insecta; order Trichoptera; family Leptoceridae; genus Ceraclea; species Ceraclea dissimilis. Next base: position 12,015,574 of record OY756359.1, read on the forward strand.
AATTCAGCCTTTTCAGCTATGTCAGACCCTCTTCAGTATTTTTTTTTAAATAATACCTCCTTGTAGATTGATTAGATGTGGAAAATTGAATTGAAAGTGCATGTAGGAGATCAGATGCTGCAGCAAGCAATTAGGTATTTATCTATTTAGATAGGTACGTAACTAGTTATCTGTAATGATAAGTTGATTCTCGCATTATGTCACCCTCTCTCAACTCCTTATTCTCCCTCACCACCACTCCCCTCCCCTCTCCCACATGGTCCCAGTACTTGCGTATAACTGTTCGCTCGTTCCTGTCACAGTATTGTCAACCTTAATTGGATAGCGATCCTCCCGCAGCGATAAGGCGGCCCCAGCCCGACTAGATAGAGAGAGATAGGACACACTATCCGATGTGCGGGGAAGAAGGACACACTGACCGGGAGGGATGCCTTATCTCTGGGAAACTCGAGGGGGACTGAGGTGTAATCTGAAGACTACTGACAAAATCTCGAGTAATTACCTGTTTCACTCGCGCATTACCCGTTACGAGCGTGCGGAAGTGAGCGAGGAGATAGATATTGCCTTGCCATTTTCGGCGAAAATTCTATTTGAGTATGCGCGCGGGGAAAGGGAAATGCTTGGGGGAAAATTCACCCACAAAGTGTGGGTTTTCCACTAAACTTAAAATCGATACAAGTTTTTATGTGCTACTCACTTACATGACTTTTACTGGCTTTAACGATGTCATCATAATATTATCTGATCGCCTTATAAATTAATCTCAGATACTTACTGTACTCACTATAATCTACCTTCATGGTAACTTTACTTAGAAATTATGTACCTATGCGAATGTGATGGGGAAAAAATCTTTATTTGAAGTTATACGAGTTCCCTAAGTATTATTTAATAGGTATTCAAAGTGATGATGTATGCCGTCCTCTGTACACAGATATTTCATTGTTGCACAATTGTATCAACACCTCATATAATAATAATATCATTGTTGAGTTATCACAGATGTTTCATTGCACTTGTTTACATCAATCAGGGTGGCTGAATGAAATAAAATACTTTAATTACCACTATTAATATCATACATACGAGTATATATTATTTGCGTAAGCCATAGTTTATAATATGATCAATTATCGGATAAACGCCACATATCTTCTGCGGTGATATTGTGCAAGGGCGCTGTGTTACGTGTCCCTTTAGGGACCTGCAGTTATAACAAACACCCTCTTTTATTTATGATAACTCCCTCACGATAAAATAAATAAATGTATTTATGTTACTGCCGGCACTAACTTATAAATGCAATGTTGGTTACACATTCACTGATAAGCCACCAGTCCACAGTCCCTCGGGTCTTTATGACTTTTTAATCTTTCCTCTCCCTCCTAAATCTCTGGATATACCTACCTCTCCCGTGTCACCGACTTGACGAATGGTGTAATAAATATTCATATTTTAAATTCATTAATGATTTCACACACAATCAATATTTTGCAATAGCTTTCATACTGTCTCAAATAATTATTCAACCAGATCTGCGGAGGAGGTACCTACTATCTAACAACTCTGCAATTCAAGTTGTGATTATGATTTTCTACATAAATAAACTAGGGAAATTATAAATAGTTTGAAGAATAAAATATGTATGTATATCCAATAAAGACAAATAAGAGCCATATAAATATTAGGTACAAATATGTATTTTCTGTATCTAGCCATTTCAAACAAACACGTGTGTGGCAAACGTATGACATTTTGACTGATCAATTAATAATATGTTTGTTTAAAATAAATCATTGTTTGTCTCAACGATTAAAAAATAATACAATGGGAAAACAAGTGTCGTGTAAAATTATCAACTGATGGTGGATGTAACTAAAGGTTTGGAAGACAAAAAAATATTAAAAAGAAATAACATTCACATTCTTAAACGTCGAAATGCGTGGATGATGGATCAGGGTTGGGTCATTATTGATGAGGCTTTAAAATATTATAAAAAAGACAGCCGAGTTGTCAGGTGAACACAAGTAGTTTTGTTATTGGATTCATATTATTCATAAGGATGTATTTTTGTGTATCACTAAAAGGATATATGATTTATCTTTTTAGCTTCCATTCTATTGTCATGAAGCATTTTAAAAGGCGTCTAAAACCATTTCATACAATGCCATGTAAAGTGATCACTTTTTTATTCATCCTTCTATTGTATCATAATATCATATGAACTTTCAATCACAAAATGTGCATTAAGAAGTCTTCTGTTCCTTGTCTATTAATGTACTTCACGTCAAGAGGTAAAGTGATTTCATTGACAGATGTGTCGATATATAAATCGATTTATCGTGTGCTTTTATTAATTCACACTTTCTTAGTTATTGTGTTTTATAAGTATTGAAGAAACACAAAAAGTATTTATATAATAAAAATAAAGAAATAATAGATTAAACTATAAGATGATTTAACACTTATACGATTAATTTTTATTTTGATTAGAGTTCCACAACAACATTTCTTAGATCCAGAGATCTGATTAGAGCTTTGTGCATTAGTTAGATTAAATTAGAATGTTTCAGTATACCTAATGGTGTATTTTTTCTTTTGTTTGCAGTCATTACAAAGTGCGGCAAGAAGAGCAGGAACATCATGCGCCAACTGTAAAACTACCACAACAACTTTATGGAGACGAAACCAAAATGGAGAGCCAGTGTGTAATGCTTGTGGACTTTATTATAAATTACATAATGTAAGTTTTATATTTTTATATTATTTTTATAGCTTAACAATTCATCACAAGAACACATGTGTGTACTCTCATTATACGTTGAAAGTTTTATATAGGTACGCGAATAGCCATTTTATGTCATGGTGGTATGTGAATATAGGTATATCTTATATCTTAACGAAATAAGCAAGCACGTAGAATTGCTTTCCAATAGGCATGTATAGGTACATTGATAGGTATTGTATACCTATAAGTATCTATGTTGTTTGCTTGTAACTCGGTTGTATAAGATTTTTGACAGAGGAGACGTCCGAGGAATAACATCGTTCACATAAAAGGATTAGAACATTAAAAATTGACGAGTCACTAAAACCCAAACATTAACAAAAAAAAAATGGGTCTCAGATCAGCGGGTGATCCTTCAATTCGTGAGTTTATTATTTAATCCAAACCACAAGAGGGTACATGCTGTAAAAGTAATAAATAAATAAATGTATAAATAAATCTCGCAAGATATTTGATCTGGTGATTGTGCGCGGCTAAATGGCAATCAAACCAGCATCCCTTGTGTTGGGGTAGCGCTGCACCCCATCCTGTGATTGTTTGGAGCTTATGACAACAGCGGGTCTAATTCCTTGCGCTCCCCCACAATGACTGGTAATCGGTTTTATATTTTCGTCTCTTACACATTGTAATAATATTATGTTGGTACCTAGACCTATACTCGATCTATAACATATACATACACTACACAATACACATGTCTTACACATATTGTTATTGTATCATGTTATAGGTAGTTGACGGTATTTTTTCATTCAATTTTTTATGCTCTTTTTTCTGAGGGTAGATAGGTGAGTACCTACCTACGCAGCATACAAAATAAAGGGCAGGACTCTTTTAAAACTTGATTAAATCGATTTGATTTCTGCGGTCATTGCTATTAGTGTCATTCGTCTATTCTATTCTAATTTTACGCTGGCGATGTACTCGAAATCGAGTGGTCTATAGTGTCATTCTTTGTGTTAACGAAATCTTTAGAGAATTGGAAACTAGATGATAAATTAGGTACAACAGATTGATTAGGAGATATTATAAATAATAACGTCGATACTGATACCGAAATTGTTTATCCTGCATTGATACAAATAAATTAGCAGCTTCCAAAGTATATCACACCTAATATATAAAGGCTTGTTGCCCACCCTAATGGACTTATAGTTTCAATGTTATTTTTTTTTTCATTATTATTATTATTTTAATCAGAAATATCTACATCCTCTCCTGACATATTATTATTATAGTACAGGAACTTACCTGGTACATATAATATACTTTAACTTACTTTGCCTAAATGTCATGATATAAGTATTATTAAGTAAGTTTCGATTTCAATGCTTATTCTCATTGTATTGTGTATCATTCCGCAAATCCGATATTGACGGTAAATTCTTTGAGAAATCTTATTAAATATCGGTAGGTAAATACCTACTTAAGATTCCACAATAAAATAAATATATTTTCAATTGAAAGTTTATTTTGTGATTGCAGAGATATTGTTCAGTACATTGTCGTTTATTTTGAGAATTAATCTATGTATTTGAAATGAAATACCAAACATTCGTTTTCCATTACTGACTATTACATTTGGATGGAAACACGGAAAAAACCAAAGTTACAATTTTATTTAACGTAACTGCGTACGACACGCAATGGGAGACCTGATTTTCTCATCAAAATAATACAAACAGACATCGTTATTGTTAGGAGATAAGACAAAACACAATACATTAGTTAGATAATTTGCATGTTTAGGAATCGTAATACAATTTTCATTCAACAAAATGTACTGGGCAGGTGCTTAATTTATTATTAATAATAAATAAGGTAGGTCAACTGCTTTGATTAGGTTCATCGTATAGGTATCTAACCTAGTTAGGTATATTATCTATGTGTTGACCAAAAATTTTAAGCCAAAGTAGAGATTTCAACTAACATTAGCACACAAATACTTACCAACTGATCCAAAAAAATAACATTTCGTTTCGTCAATATTTTTTACCAAAATAATCTGTAAAATGATCCAAGTTATCGATCAAGTCGAGTAGATAGTTAGTAGAAAATAAATAGAGTTGCTCTCTATTAAAAATTGTAAAGTAATTCGTTAAACGAATGCTTTGATTTAAGCCTCTGTTTCCTCGAGTATTACTTTATTGAGCTATTCATGTTTTGTGCGAAATTAATGTTACTTCTGCTGTGGCATTCTTGTTCACGAAATCAATATAATTTATGTCACCAAAACTAGACAATGTTGTTTCGCTTGTAGTTCATTGTATAATGATGGGAGCTAGGTAGAAACTTAATAGCAGGTACAACTACATTATAGAGTTATCTATCATCTATTAGCTCTATCATCAGATAAATCAACACGCACAGAATTTGTACGGCACGTTGTTCCTTCCGAAAAAGATGTCACAGTTTATATAGTCATTGCTTTTTATTAACATTATTATTACATAACATAATGTTAGTTAACAATCAGTTCATTATTGAAAGATGGGATTAATTACTTGATTCTTTATTTATTATTGTATTTCTTGTTGTCATTTTGTGTGTGTTCAAGATAGGGTGTAGTAGGTATAAACTTCAACATTAAGACTTGGGATATCAGGGGATTACATTTTCCCACAGAAGTATTCCTAGGACTTGATCAGCTAATCAAGTGCGTATTTTTGAGGAGTAGGTACTTATACATTTCAAAGTCAAAAGTGTAGTGTCTTACTATTGATTCTGAATGTAATTGTAAGTAGTTAAACAAAGGCATTAAGAGGTCCTTACAGGTATAACTATACAGGCATTCTAATACTTGTGTATTTTGCTAGCATTTCTGTAATTGTTATACAATGTACAAATATTTTGATATACATATTATTATACTCTATAGGTATTATTTTATGTGTAGCATATGTTTGTAGGTAGTTAGGTACACACAAACTTCGAGTTTCGCATATTGTCTTGGTTATATTTCTATTTGAATAAAATGTAGGGGAAGTATTGGATAACTACTAGGTATTCATAATGGATACATAGGAAGGTAGAACCACTTATAAAAATGTATTGTAATATTATATTAACAATGAACAATGCTACATATATTCATGCTTTTGTGTTGAATAAAATCACTTAACTATTTCTGCGCTTCCCAAATATCTCTGCTTTTTTACGAATCCAAATTTATGTAGGTATTGTGAATTGTTTCAGTATTAGCAACTAGATGTATTTTTTATCGATAGTCCTAATGAGGCAAACGAATAAGGTCAATAAGCAGTAGGTAGCTAAATATTATTTTTTGAAAACACCTTCCCTGTTATCCAAAAAAAAAACAGTTATTGTAGATTTTTAGACTGCATATAGATAAATCAGTAAAATTCTATGTAAAATTTGATCCGTTTCAACATAGAATAATTATACTTGAAAGATATTAGATGTTGTTAAAGATGTATAAATATGTTATATCTTCCTACAGCTGAATATTTCTTTCTTTTTCATTAAATTTATTATTTCGATTGGTAGATATCTAGTGTGGTTTTATAATGCTATCCAACATATTTATGTAGTCACGTATGTGTTTTGGTAATGTTGAGAGTCAGTGAGCGTACTTGTTATTGGCATTATTGCTACCCCGTGGTGCAAGTTAATATTAGCTACTTATTTAGAAGCTTGTATGGTAGTAAGTTTGTATAAACGGAGGTGATTCTTTTATTGCTCACATGCGGAGAACTTCACTAAGTAGTAAGTAGGCACTACAAGGTATACTATACAAACAGAAACCCCACTTGAAACTATTACACGGTTGTTATAATATTAACATTATTATCCCGTTCCTACTGTGTCTCATACAATATATCAGTAGGAACTTACCTCTTATAGTGGTAATTATTAGGTAAAAATGCCATACATACCTACTTATTAATTTTAAACATTTTTTTAAAAACTGTTTCCAATCTGTTCTAACAGCACAACTTTATTTACGATGCCATTCCCAAAGTTGGTTTTCAGGTGATTTGCCTCGCCAATTCGCCTCTCAGTATGCGTATCCCTTGTGCAAATGACTATACCTAATACCCATCCATAGTCCGTTCACTTCACTCATAAAGTATGTAGATGTTCGGATATTTTATGTTCCATAAGGGTGTGTTTGATTATTAGAAATTACTATAATACCCCAAAGGAACGCAAGTTCACATACTTTGAATACCTCTTATCCTATTTTACAGAAGAAATGCCGCAATTTATCGTAACATTTTGATACATAAAGTTTATTATATTAGGGCGGAGAACAAATTGAAAGACATATTATAATTACAAGTAGGTTTAGTATTATTGTGATTGTTATAACACTGAGTGTTGAGTTACATGTTGACTATTGAGTATTGAGTGCTCAGCGTGCATTGTGTCGGCAACTTTATAAATCTCAGATAGTTCCTTCGATCCAAAGGGGCGGAAAGTGGGATTGTTATACAAACTAACGTATCATATGAGACTATAATGTTTCATAATGCCTCAGTGACATTATATGTTTACAACAAATATATGCAATTCACTAGTCTACGTACCCAGAGGTAATATTTTTATTACATTACATTGTTTGATATTAGTTACGAATTGTTCACGAAAATATAGTCTTTTGTAACTGTAGATAAATATTCACAATGATATAAAACAAGAGGAAATTGTTAATAATATATTTTTGGTATTTCTTCATATAAAAGAAGTAGGCGTGTTCTCGCGAATGCGAATTATCATTTATGTCCTTTTAATAGTAAGTTTGTTATTTATTTTATAGCACAAAATTAAAATAAACGCAAACAAATCGTAGTTCCCTCTCTCGAGTATCGTATCAAAAATGGCACACGCACTTCCTGTGTTTGGCGCTTTTTATCGTTGTTACGCCGCGTTACTTCCGAGCTTTAGGACATATCCGGTTTGCCGAATCGGCGGGATTCCACAGAGAGCTCCCGACAACAATGCGAGAGGTTAAATAATATACTTAAAAAACATTTATATGTTTAAAATTCTATTTCGTATTTCTCTATCAACTTGAATAATTCGGTATTTATTATCAATTTTCCTGCATATGTACCAAAGTTGTTTTTACAAAAGAAATATAGGTTTAGGTATCACACACTTACATTACATCTACATTATTTTTTGTTTTAGTACATTGGTATAAGATAGGTATGTACGTATAGAGGAGTATTTCTTACATTTAGACTACTACTTAGTATAATTGGACAGAAAGTAGGTATTTATCAATCAGATTTTACCTCTTTGTAAAAAATGTTTAAGAAGTGAGTTTTCCATAAAAAAATTAAAGCTAGCAAAGATAATAACGCTAGATTTATCAGCATACTCGCAACATTTTTCCTCAGATTTTCAGAATACATAGTACCTACCTCTACTTAACAAGTTTCTTTGTATTTAAATCCCCAGGCGCGCCCCTGAACTAGGTTAAAGGATAGATACTAGATAGGTTGTATAAGGTAATCAGTAAATTTCTCTCATTTCAACCTTGAACTTATACACAGCATGTGTTACTTTTGACATTTGATATAGTCTGCTTGTGATGGTGTTAATATAAAATTTGCATAACCTTGTACACCTAGTTTCTCACGTAATATTTAGTTAGGTACCTACTCACTTGGAGTCCCAAGGGCTTAATGGCCGCAAGCTTCTTTAGGCGCACACATGTCTTTATTGACAAATGTGCGGTTATCGCTCGTGCTTTTTGCATCTGTTGTCTTGTAGACAAATGATTATCTCTAAAACGTCGATATTGTAACCTATGTATGGGTTTTAAATATACCTGTAGATAGTATATGACGTATTTTTTCGATTGTTTACTTCAATTTCTGTTCACATAATGGACATATGAATAGTAAAATCGACTTGAATTCAATAAGATTGGTATCTTCATCTAATTTTTAATACTAGTGTTTCGTGTACCGGCATTTCATACAGAACCCATCTGATAATGATCAATAGACTGTGAATTTGTCAGTTACATATAACTGTGTACCTACTTCTTATAATGGATAGAAGTACATTTGACAAGGGCAAAAATCCGAGGTTTGATGGTATTGTAGGTAGGTACCTATTATTATATTCAAACGTCTTATGATTCCTCATAGAGACATCACAAAATCCAACTAAATATAATTCCAGATGTCATGGCTTAACCCAAACAGCACGCGGCAAACAATCCTGAATAAAACCGTCAATCGAAGTTCATATCATTGTGGCCGATCTCGGGTAGAAGGAACTGTTCGAAACAACATTTGTCCCAGAGGAATGTATGAAGAAATTATTTCTACCGCAGTCGAATAAAAAGCCTCAGAAATAATGATTTTTTTTTGTGCTAAGATATGTAGACATACGAGGACAAAAAGATCTTAAATAAGTCTTAATAAAATATAAGATTATTACAAAATTCTTTCTTAAAATGTACCTACTAGTCTTCTTATGTGCAAATTTGTTTTAATGCGAGATATGCCAATATCTCAATAAATATCTTATTATGTATATTAGTATTGTATTGAATTAGGTACTATAATTAAATATAAGTAAAAGCAAATTAGACAATAAAACATCCGTAAATTTCAATTCCAGTCATGAAATATTCTTCGTATATTTTGTCTTCGATTCTTCACATTTTATAAATATTTTTGCCACATTCTTGCGAAGTGAATAAGACGCTATGTGCTACGAGTATTATAAAAAAACGTTGGATAAAACATTTTTAATCTTTGTAATAATTGCACCATACGGAAAAACGTGGTTTAACGGATTCATGTGTTCCTTGCGAAGTGCAGTAGATACGTAGCACCTTTTTATCCCTATGACCTGAAATACTTATTTCGAAACTCAATAAAGAGGTACGCCAATGTAAGGGCCGTGGCGCCAAAGTACATAGCATACTGACTACATAGGCATTTTATTAAAATGACAGATAATGTTATATTTTATTGAGACACGAATGCATTTATTGTGTATATCTTGTGGAGTTGTCACAATAAAATAATCTTTTCATAATATGTTCACATCGATGACGAATTCTTTTGAATCTATCTATTGTTGTGTGTTATAAAAACCGCAGGTATCTTATTCACATACTTATTGGAAATTTGTTACTTTTGCTACATGAAAACTGTCAAAATATTATATTCACGCTCAGAGAAATATTTATCTAATCTAGTGCGTGTTTAATCTATGGTAGTATCTTTATTATGTGGATGATTCTATGTGAAATGGAAAGTGTCATCATAAAAATAAATATCTACTAAACGTCTTTCATAATACATATTGATGATATACATCGTACACAAAGTTCCATAGATATTTCTCTCTTCCTTTAGTTATGAAAATGTTGAACGCTTTGGAAGCATTATTTTTCTACTACTAGGCGTCATCTTATTTTACCAACTATAATTTTGATTACAATATTTTTTAGAGAGTATGGTTAAAATACAGCGTTTCTTTAAAGGTTTTGATAGCAATATATTGAGAATTTATTTGAGTTAAAAAGATCTGGACTTGTATTTTCAAACTCAAACACTCCCCTGCTCAATTTCCTCTAAGCTCAAAGCCAATATGATACCTTGTTTTTTACCCTTTCCTCAAGTGATGAAATGTACCGATGCAAATTGCAAATAGTAATTTTTGTATAGGTATTTCTAGAGATTTAATTCTAAATCGTTAATTATAAAAAAAAAACATGGCCAACGTAAGAACATTGCTGTAGTTCATAAATATAATACGTTATTTTATTATGGTCTGGGAGCGAGACTATGTATATTATGCAGTTCCTGAAATAGTATCAAACGGATGGGAGATTGCTAGATCATTGTAGAGATACCCTGGATCTTCGCCATCTTATCTTCTTATCATCACCTGCTCTCCGCAGACAACCATCAAACAAATCGACGGCACAAAAATAGCTCTATTTTTTTTATTTTTTGACAAATTATATTGATTTTCAACTACGACTAAATAGCAGTAAATTTATGTCGCGAGGTGCTTTCAATGTAGGTAGATAATACTTTTATGTACCTATAGATAGCAATTAGGTATAATTATATGCGGTTATAGATTCGGAGCTGCCTATTTCTTATGTCTGAAGGTAAAGTAAACCAATGTTCCATGATCTCAGAGAGATAGATAGCAAGGAAATATTATTAACAACTATCATCATCTGACTTAGGGGTGATGGACCGATATTGATCTTATAGTATCTCAGTGAACAAGCCTGTCTATTTATCTGGTATGTTATAGATTCCTACTTATTTATTTAAGCATAAAACATTTCAAAGTCATGGTAACATTGACTCTATGGTGGTATTTCGCTCTCCACTTGCAAACATAATAACCTCTTCTATAGAAGATACTAACTATAAAGCTTGAATCAATTTTTACTATGTACCCACCTGTAAAATCATAAGTTGTTCTTAATTCCAATTGATATTTAATAATAACAATGGACTTTAAGATTCAAATTGGTATTGATAAAATAAATATAGAAATATCTGCATTCTACACACACATGGTTATGTATTATTGTGGCTAAAATTTTCGTGGCATATAAAACTGCTGATAAAAATGAACACAATTCTTCATTATTATTGATGAAACTCGAGAATTGCTTATATATATATTTACCTGTAGCTACCTGCCTACATTTTTTTTAATTGTGGTGTAATTAATATTCAGTAGCCAATTTGATATTCTTTATGGCATTTCATATAATTTCAAATACAATAATTGTAATCAATTCAGGAGAGAGAATTAAGTAGGTACCACGTTTTGTATAGTTAACAATAATTTTTCATTAAATTTTTATGACTAATTGCCACAAATTATGGTAATTAAATTTTAAGATCTGCAAAACGCGTGTTTTATTTTTTAAAATAATTAATGACGCTGAGAATTTACAATGTCAGTAATTCGTCTATCAGACTGTAGTGTCTGCCTATCACGATTATGAATCAAATAAGTATTAGTAAGAATTAAAATATTAGTTAGGTTTTTACTCCTAGAATTAACATGTTTACAAGTATTTTGATATCTTTGATTTCATATTTAATTGAATGAAGATTTAGATATCGTTTGGCATCAGTCACCAAAAGGTGGCGTCGACAGAAGATAAGAGAGCCAAATAATTTTTCGCTGTTACGTCCAGAAGACACTTGAGAGCAACATCCAAATTATCAAGCCATTGCAAGGCGTTGAAATATTTTGATAATGTGATGCTAGTAGTATAATAAGTCTTCGAACTAACACAACTCAGAATTACTTCACCAGGGCAAGCTTATCGTACTCACTTCTAGGTTCCGTTCATTATTGGAGAATGTTTTCATTTCCCTCAGTCAGTTTTACATATGTTATTTCCATTTCCCTCAGTCAGTTTTACATATGGGTGTAACTCTCTTATTGTAATACATTTTTTAAGTAGTCTATATATGTAGCTGTAATAAATAACAATAGCTTACTACCTATCTCAAATGTTGCAAATTAGAACACTTTTTTTCTGTAAACAAAGATTTCTCTTTTCTTTGGCTTGATGAAAACATTAGATACAAATCATGCCTTTGTATTTGGGATAATCTTTGCAAAAGTAAATATCTCGTCTGTTAGGACAATGCCAAAGAGCGAGTGTTTTAGTAAAATCTTTATACTTGTTCATTGTTCTGATCCCCTAATCCTTAATATTTCGTCTCGATAGATGTAATCTGGCGCCTAGCATCTCCACCGTTTCTTTAAACAGTAACATTATGTGGTATGCAAGATAAGACGGTGTCAAATTTTGTAGGATAAAATCAAAGATTACATTTTGTGATATGTTCTTAATGTTTTCATCGGATCATTTTGTAGAGATGTATGATAAGACACCTCAATGTTTGTATATTCTGTTGTTTATTTCTGTATTTTATTTTATTTACATTAATGTAGTAACGATAACATAGATGCAATGATGCTTTTTTTTTAAATCTGTCTTGAAATAGCCATCTGTGTGTCAATCTTAATATTCAGCTTCTCTATGATTAACAGGTTACATATATTAGTATCAGATACTGTGTGCACTATTACAGATTTGTTGTTATCGTTTTCGTATAAGTATTTGATATATGTAGCTCTTGATTAAATAAAATAACTATATTGTAATTTCTTGAAATATTGTAACGAACATTTTTGATTACCATACGGTATTAATACGGGTTATTGCCAAATGTATGTGGTCCCTATTGGAGTAAGTAATTACCAGTAAATCGCGTCTATAGTATGATGAATATGAGAAAATACAAAATGCAAGTAGGCATCAGCTATACTCGTACAGACGAGAGATTTACGCTTAGAGTACGATAGTTATTTACATACCTAGTAGTAGAGGAATATATTTCATATTATTATATAGAACAGAGTGTCCGGTAGTGTCCTGATCTTATCAGTAGTCGTTAGGAGCGCGTCCATCAGCAAGTTGAGATGTAGATTGTAGATGGCGAGAGACGATATTATCTTGGATTATCTTTGGCTCGACCAATATGATTATGCGCATCACAGATGGTAATATAATACCACTAAGACGAAAGGTATAAAAATTATCTGACCATTTGAACCGCAATAAAAATGCACTTCTACACGAGTTGCTTTTTTAGATTTGGAAGTTTTGACCGTCCACAATTCCTTCTATGTCTTATACAAGTTGTCCGACATTGCAGAGGAATTTGCCGCCTGAGAGATATTTGCTGTTGAACTATCCCTCAACCAGTACCAGTTGGTTAGTACCTACTTAATTTTTATAAAGCTAGGTGCCTACGATAACTATAGGTACAATATAATCTCTTAGGAAGTATAGATTTGTATCTGATCATGATATTAATAAATGAATACACATCAATATATTTGTAGGTACTCTATCTATACATCTAGCATAACAATAATTATTAACATTTAGAGATGTGAAACTAATCAATTAGATACTTGGATTTGTATAGTCATTATCAGGATACGTAATCTTTATTAACCGATTATTTATAAGTTAGTAAGTAAGTAACTATATCATGTAAATGTACTTACCTATTAGATATGTTCATTTTTCGACAAATCTCTCTTGGTCATTGCTTCTTTATCTAATCTTTTCTAGAGACAAAGATTGTACACCAGATGGATTAGGCGAGTGTGGATATTTACACCATAACACTAATGTTATGTAAGAGTGATTAAATAGTATTCTAATATTACTCCATGGGGAATCACCGCCGGAACAAGTATAAGTAAGTATAGGAATATAGTCAGTAGTCGGTACTAGATGTACGTACATAGACGAGTAACCAAAATAATAGATAAGTAGTTTCCCAGACAGTTTTTTACGAACATTTCCTCTAAAATAGACTTATAGGTCAAACACCTAGACAATATGGGGTACCTACATAACATGTTTAATGTTAACTATCGTTTCATTGATTTTTGATGGACGGAATAGGGAATAGGCATGAGCATGAGTAATAAGTCGAATGTTGCTTTCTAGATGGCTGTTTTTACGTTTAATTCATACCTGTCCAATAAACTGATGTTATTACTGTCCCCTTGTAAACGATTTGATGCCACGTGCGCAATGTGCATGATGGTACCTACACTACCTACCTATATTTCTAATAGAAAAATATGTCTCTTGGGATTTTACAATCAAATAATCTAATATTTCTTCAAACGCTTCATTGTAAGGTACCTGTGCTATGAAAATGAAAATCATAGGAATCAGTCGCCTAGCGATTGTAAATCAGTAGTACCTATACCCGCCGACCAACTGTCTCGCTGTCATGTACATATACATAGGTTTGTTTCAGGAAGAAAGTTCTTCATGAGTACCTGTAGTGTATTTTCTATATCATAAGAGTATTCCATAATATAATGATGGGTGTACGAGTATTATATTTACTTATATAATTATCTGTAACTAACAAGAATGCATGCATTATTATTATAACTGAGTAAGTACCTACTAAGTACATAGACTTAATTATTTGGTCCACGCGTTATGTGTAGAAAATTATTTTCTCTATTAAAAGTACGTCACAACAAACCACAATTTTCTCATTATCTGCAATTATTAAAATGAAAACGGTTCAATTCCGGCTTCTTTGTTTCAAATAGTTGGATGTTTAATAATAAAAGTATCTACTTAGTATACATATAATATGTATAGCAACAAGAACAACGGAGCAGAATAAAAATACCTATTAATTTATAACAATAATAATAACTTCTAATATGAAAATATATACGGAGGTAGATGCGAACTAATTAGTTCTGAAGTGAACAAAGAAAATGACGAAATGTGATTATATTATCATTAATATTATTACGGATGAAATGGAAAATATAAAAGAAATTATCATTAACTACTCTTAAAATACTGCTCTAGTAGTATTCCTACCTACCTACATATACCTAGACATTCTAATTCAATGTGATTTTGTAGTATTTATCATCTTTGTTTACGTTTATAATAATAATTAAATTAATTGCGCTAATTATACTCGTAAATAATTTAATTTCAAAGATTTTTAACAACTAAATTGGCTTGTAGGTACCTAATGTTAGCAAAATAAATGGGTACCCACATAATCATATATTACATAACCATATTATAACTAAATATCTTTTTTTTGTAATTTCTTTGAATATGCGAATATCCGAAAATATGTTTTTTTTCAGGCACTGACATCGAAAATATACCTAATACCTGCCTATCATTCATCTGACTACATTGAGTTAATTCAGTTGTTTCCCTTACATATGGTTATTCAAGTCATTGTAGTTTAAGTCGAAAGCTTTCCTATGTATAACCGACGGTATTTGGTGGAATTTATTTCTATTATCTTTAATTTTAGGTAAGTATAGAATGAGCCTAATAGTAATTTGTTAATGTTCTAATAAAAATAAGCAATGTGTTATAATATTATGTAGGTACTGTAGGTAGGCACCTATACCAAGTCAGGTGTGATGGTTTCCTCATGAATGTAGATCCTCCCAATCTGATAATGTCAGTGTAGATGTATTAGGTAAGTATAACGGAGTGATGGTCAGTGTAATGCTTCATGCAAATCTGATTAAGCTACCGCACCGCACCACCACCTAACCTAACATATATCTATCTATAAATATTTTATTTGGACTAAAATAATACTTGAGTCTTTTATATATTCATACCTCTTATGGCTCTTATCCGCCAAAATAACATTAAAAGTATTTAATTCGCGGGATAGGTCAAGATTATGTTTGATACTATTAGAATTCTTCTAGCTTATATTCCTAACGATTATTGCGAATAGCGAAGTCTAGGGGTATAGGTACTCGTACGTAATGCTTTTCAGATGATGTAAGGCAATTTGAAATTCATAAATGATACTTTATGAATTATAATCCGAAATACGCCTTTCTTTAGGTTTTTTTCTTTGATTATTATTGAAGTGTACCTAATCAAATTATTTTCGTACTACTGTCTTTTTATTTGGTTTCGGGTTTCGAGTCTCACACTTAATTAAGTATCTAAATACATATTTTATTTTTGAGTTGTTTTGCATTGTTTTTAATTTAGGCATATTTTGTTCATTTAAGTATAGACAGGCAGGTGTAATAATGACAAAGTAGTAGACAGGAACCACTGGCATCTCATCAACATACACTATTATAATTTATAAGGTTTAATAGCAATTGTTGTAGACATTACAAGGCGTGGCTATTTGTTTATTATGAGAAAGAATAATTAGAAATTTTGTAACTATCTATCATCTTTATTACAGATAAATCCATACAACAACTATAGGTAGGTACTCACACATTATATTAATGTTGATGTTTGAAATGTTACACTTTAATTTGTAAGTGTGTGTTTAGAAATGATCATTAAATTTGAATTAAATTTTGATGTAATTTGTTATGCATGTGAAGTGAAGTTATCATAAAGATTACCTATTTTAATCTCGACTACTTGTTATTCTGAATTAAAAAGACAAATAACCATAAAATATCGTTTTTAAGTACGTTAACCTACCAGCGAAATAATCTACATAATATTACAGTTTCATTGTTAATTTTATTATGTCTTCTCTATGTTGTTGCTGTTTGATCATTTCCATATTGCATTTGTTATTATAACGCGCTGGTTATTTCATTACTCTATCTAATTAGGTACCTACCTGTCATTTTACACATCCTACAAAGTGCCTACCTATTTATTTACTGCCAATTACTTGAGGCACATACATCCACACCTACTATGCATTATAATGTTAATAAATCACGATATACCTACTTAATTAACAGATTAAGATTAGCAATGGATTTCCTCAATCTGTGTTCATCGTACACTAGATATCTATTAATAACACAATACATATTAGCTTTTTAATCTAAGTCTCTATAAAATGCTTTTTCTAATATATGTGTCTACGTCTACCTAAATGCCTCATTAGATAAGTGATATGATTTTGAAATAATTATATTGTTTTCCAAAATGGGTATATGGGTAATTTTATATGTAGATCTATGGGTAAAATGTATAGGTTTGTATATGAGTGTGCCTATTGTACATATTATGTACCAACAGTAACTGGGTACATAAAATACTTGGAAAAAGTATGCAAATTGAAATAATGGAGAGAATGATTTAGTATGGTAGGTAGTGTGTGTTAAGGCTTTAGATATTACTTACACTTTCCTACCTATTATATAGATGGTTACTTATTTACGGTAGTAAAGTAATAACCGAATGACATTCATCATCAGGTCGGCTGTAGTGTTGTTGGTAGCCACCAAGTGTCAGGGGCCGGCCCTGGAGGTGTTTTTACAATGATCTAAAATTAATATTAACCTACTCCTGCAGTCGATCAATAAAATCTTTACTTTAGTATAAGTAGAGGTATTTTTTTATAATTATCATTCTTGCATATCGATACACCTTTTTTTTTGTTCAAAATTTCGCTTAAGAACATTTTTTTTATTATTTAAGGCATTCCACCTATAAAGAACGAGTGATAAAGAACATAAGGAGCAGTGAAAGAGTTGAGTGCAATATCGTGCATAGTAGGGTGCTTCTTAAAATCAACATTTCGAAATGTTAACGGGACACCCTGTTATTCTGTTCTCCTATGTAAAAAATGGAACTACAATTTTTTTCAGAATTTTTAAACATGGTTTAGGGGTCGCTACTCGGTGTTGAAAATTTAATAATGATATTAGTATTAAAATCAGTTTGATCCACCGGCCTGGCTGGGGTACGCCTAGGGAAATAGACACTCAACTGAAATAATGTTTTACGTTTGTTGCTGTATTCGAAAGATATAAATATAGAGAAAAAATCGTTTAAAAAAAAAATTGAATTTTTTTTTTCTTATAAGTACTTATTAAATTTTCTTCAGGTGGTAGCGACCCCTAATAGTTGTTGAAAAATTCTAAAAAAAAATCTGTAGCATTTTTTTATAGCACAGAATAAAAAACAGGGGTGTCCCCTCAAAATTTCAAAAAAAGAATTTGCGACCATATAAGAAGCACCCTAGTGCATAGAGTATGTTATTGTTTTTTTTTCATGTTCATTCAAAGCATAGCGCTCTAAATAATTCAGGAAAGAATCTGTAGACTTGTTCACCAACATTCTATATCCGTTCCTTATAATAAGGTAAATAAGACAAATTTTTATTCATAATACATTCTATTTTGTTTTAAGACCATTGACTCGTCTACTACCGTTCCAGTATTTGTAATAGGTATACCTAATGTACGCTGAAAAATTAAATGATTTAAATCTGTTGGCATACCGTAATGTGGTAGTCCTGCATTCCCAAACATTTAATTAACATTGATTTCTTAACGACTTGAGGATATTGAATTTTCGCGGAGGTTCGATTCTCCCGCCTTGTCAATACCAAATTTACACTGATTAGATACAGTTTGCTGATCTGGTTGCTCCTGTAATTCCCAACCACTTTCTGATGATTTACTATGGGATTTGCATATTTTTTATTTTAAACAAGGTGTCCGTGCGTTGATAGAATAACGCAGTAAACATTCACGGCTTAAGAGATTAACCCCCGTTTTCACCATCTTTTACCTAAGAAGGAGACCCCTAAGAAATTTCCATACAAAAACAGAGATAATATTCTATTTTTTGACACGCAGGCCTACCAACCACACCCTAATTCCATACAAAATGCAACACGCAACTCACCTACGTTAGGTGCCCAAATATCTCTGCCCAGGCTAGGTGAGTTGCGTGTTGCATTTTGTATGGAATTAGGGTGTGGTTGGTAGGCCTGCGTGTCAAAAAATAGAATATTATCTCTGTTTTTGTATGGAAATTTCTTAGGGGTTTCCTTATTAGGTAAAAGTTGGTGAAAACGGGGGTAAGTAATATATGTAGTAGCATACATACTACCTATAGGTTGATTCAACCTATATTACCTACACGTGTAATAATTTTAATACCTATTGATTATCCACATAGATAATCAAAGAGGCACACTGCTATAATACTTTAACAACACCCTGAGAAATTTGACAATGTTTATATTCGCTTCTTTAGTCTTTTGATTGAATTCTGTATTGGACAAAAGCATTGATGGACCTTCATCAGTGGCGATTATAGGGGGGGGGGCGATGGGGGCCCGGGCCCCCCCCGAAATGTTAAACAATTCTTTAAAAAACGTTATTTTAAAACATGAAAGTTACACAAGTTTCACTTCATCACTTCACCCATTATTAAAAAAAAATTCGCCTGCGGCGCTATTCTTCTTTGTATTTTCTACATGCAAAATGAATACTAACCTAAAACACGACCTTTTTCACTTACATTCACGAAAAATTATAATTTTTATACTCTATGTCTATCTTCAAATTTTTGTTGCCTCCGCCCCCCCAAAGTCAAATATTGGATCGGGCCCCCCCCGAAATGAAATCCTATATACGCCACTGACCTTCATTATATTTTGACATTTGATACCTACCTTATGCAATAATCCGACATTTTCTTCTTTTGCTTTACCACGTAGGCATCGTGCAGATAATACCTATTATTGGATATATTATTGCATGAATACATTCAAAGACACATATTTTTAAGTACTGCCAATATTTTTGTGAACACTATTTTCTGTGCCGTAATTTTCTCTACAATTCAAACAAAAACAGCGTATCGGATAATTGTGTACGAAATGTCAATTCAATAGATGATTGACAATTTGCGGTAGGTAAGTAGGTACTAGGTATATAGAGGTACAACTGTTTGAGAAGAACTGTTGACTTCTTGTTTAGTTTAGACAGATTTAAATAATGTATGTTTAAAGTAGATGTAATCATAGGTATTTGATTAAACTTTGACTTTATATTAACGTGGGAAAAAGTTTATAGCGACTAATAAATTTTAACGCTTTACGATATAAGATCATAACATAACAATTGTGCTGCTTTCCTTAATTTTTAATTTTCCTTCAATATTATTATTCGACTTGTGTAAGATAAGAATAAAGATAAGTTTAAGAAACTAATGGGGAAGACAGTTAGCAATGTTCTTGATTTTTATCTTCAAAATAGTACATAACTACTCACATAAAAAATATTATGTATGAAAATAACGGGTCTATGTCATATGCATTGTGCTATGCTGGATGGGTACTATGGTATTATAAAATATTATTATGGTATGCGATGTGGTGTTGGACATAATATTTAAATTTTTAATGATAATATGTAGACAAAGAGATAATTTGATGGATAGAAAGATAGTTAAAAATTAAGATACGAATAAAGGAAAGTATATCAGCACACGTTTGGCGACGAATCTGAATGTCAGTATCCTCGGTATTTTATTTTATTTTCTTGACAGAATCAGACAATCATAAAAATAAATTTTACTATGATTGACATACTATTACTAATAAATAATTGTAATGTGACTCACTTCACGCAATACCATGGACACAAATACGAAAAAACATAACACGAATAGTGAACATAAAAAGTAAGAATATAAATAAATAACTGAATAAACAATTAAAATTAAAAAAAAAATGACTATACCTATTACCTACATAGTATTATACTTAGTTACTTTGTTACCAAATCAAAAGTCAAGCTGGATAAAAAATAATTTTAAATATGCCAAAATATAGATAACGTTATGATTATTTGATTTTCAAGTTTTTAGAGTCATGCATGTAACAATATAAGTGTTTAATTTTTAATACATTGGTGTAGAAACCTATTATACTTAGATATTATGAAATCGGCATTTCGTTGTTCTGTCAAAGAGACGCCACTTTTTTGTGTCACAAGATGTCATCGAGGCGTTAAACGAGTAATTATGTTTTGCGTAAAAAAGTTGAACGTTTTTTAAATAGGTATCTTTGATATGACATCATGATTGTGCGAGAGTAGGGGATGCATGCAACGGCTGTATGGCGGTGAGATGTGGATTGCGATCCGGCGGGATTCTATCCCTTAAGACTAATTAGTGGCGACATCAGTGCAGTCTAGCCGTGACGACCGCCCGCTTCATACTTTCTCGGAACAACTTAACTTTCTTTAATGTACTTGTGCACACATTGTATGCACTCATATTATAATATTGTTGGTATCTGCCTTATAAAACAATACACATATGCATATGCTATACCAACAAAGGGAAGGCATACCGGAAAAGACTGTTTGTAACCATCACCAAATGGTTTGAGTGAGTCATTTTTTTTCTATCCAAGCAGCAGGAATTTCATTGCACGAACTGAAAAAGAAATTAGTAGGTAGTAGTACTAACATATGGAGAATCGAGTCGTGAAAAATAATAAAATAAAATGTAATTTTTATTTTTATATTCATATTTTTTTTAGAAATATCTTGATACGGTTAAAAGTATCTCATTTTGATGGACATATATCGATATTATTTTGTTTTTTTATTATTAAAAACCGTACATACCTACCTACATATATTATTCTCAATGTAGGTTATTTTCATTTTATTTTTATTTTATTTTCAAAGAGCACATACAGTCTTTCAAAAAGTAGGTAAGGTATGTATATACAGTACAATATCAACAAAAAGTGAACCAGTGAACCAGCTCTAGAATTACCAGATTACAGATATTTGAAAATGCATATAAAAACATTAGTGAAAAAACAGCCATAGGATAGATCAGTAAACAATCAAGTATATTATGATAGATGTACTATTCTATTAGGTACCTGCCGTACCTATGTTTGAATAATATATTTTATTGGGTGTGTAGTGTGTAATGCAGGATAATAGGAAGCATTCAGCTGATTTATTATGGGTACCTAGTAGTTATATATGTAGTTATGTAGTGTAAGACAGCAGGAGTGGGAAGATACAGAGAGAGGATTTATCTTACTCTCCCAGCAGCCATTCATCAGCTCGGCTGGCGACAGGCCGGCATGGAGGCCACTTCGCTCCATTACGCCAATACTGAGACTCCTCTTGTTTTGGCATCTCTTAAAAAAACTCAACCGTTTATCTCTTACAACGGACTATTTATATTTAAAACATACTGAACCGCGAACGTTCAATCTACCTCGTATGTATGTAAAGATATTTTTACTAATGGTCCAGGGGTAGAACTCATGCGGCACGGAACTACATAGTTAGTCGATACTGTATTATGTTTGCGTTGCCTAATATTTCAATAATTATTTTTTATTGCTTGGTGATCAAATTTATCAAGTACATAATCTTTATTTATCTGATTTCGTGTCATTATTTTCTATATCCCATATGTAGTATGTACTAGAGCAGAATATCTGACGTGTAGTCCACCATATAAACGCATTATAATACCTAAACCTTATCATTATCTCACAATCACTTTTAGGGAACTTAATATACCTCATCCTCTTTTGTAATATCCACCCAAATATTTCAAAATTCATTGTACCCATAGGCATATTATTATTTATGAAACCTGTAACAAAACTGTTCCACTGATCGTGAAAATTCCAGAATACTAAAAAACGTTCTATATTTAAACATAGTAGTAATATGTTTAAATATAGAACGTGACATACCTAAGTATATTGCACATTTCCAGAACAGAACATCCATATACACCATTGATCTAATATAACTTCTATATTAGATCAATAAATTAATCATTTCTGTATCAATTTCCACTGGTTGTGTTTCCCTGTTGGAGCATTTAGCTCGCGATACTAATTTATTTGGATCTGGATGAAGCACTCCCTGTCTTTATTTAATTGGCCATGGCTTCTTACCAAATATTTCTCGGTAAACATTTAAATGAAAGGGAAACAAACGAGAGTGAAGAGGAATTACCATAAACAGTAAAGATCACAATAGTAATATGTTACATGCATCTATCTATAGGTGCACAGTGCACACTGCACACTGCACAGTGCACATGTATGTAGAGCCTGAGGATCGCACATTGCATTTAAAGTAGCTAAAAAACAAAGTTCAAGATCAAATAAACTTTAACATTTGGTAACATCAGAAATGGTAAATATTATGTGGTTTCGATCGATTAAAGAAATAAATATGAACATATGTAGAACAATTAAACAAGGAAAATGTGTTATAAAATACCTATGTGTATTAAGTACCTACCTACCTTTGCTTAAATGGTTTTATAAAAAGATTTTTTCGTAAAAGATATTAAAAAAAGTTTGTATGGTTTCTACATTAAGTACGTCCCTCCCAAGATAGCTGTTTTGAAAGTTGAATTGTAAAAAAACTTTGAACATAACGTAAAATTCTTGTAAATCTGTTAAGAAACTTATCACGTCCGCAGAGCGAGAGTGATTTAGCAGTAGGTAGGTGGAGTATAATACAAGTACAAGTAGAGGTACAGGTACAGGAGGTGATGTGATGTACTCGACTCAGTATGATAAAGAAGCGCTCAAGTTGTAAGATGCCCCAGGCTTACAAGTTTTATGAGGCACTGTGTTTTATGCGCAATTATACACTTTGACGCAAGTTTTCTCCCTTTACAATATTCTCTATGCAGGATGAACCATTTAATAATTCTATAATAATATTATTACCTACCTATCTTATGTTATAGAATCAAAGTTGTCAATAAAAAAAACTCATTACAGAAAGAGTCTATAGATGTGTCATACCTTAACTAGGCATTTGACTGAAAGAATCTCATAAATGGGTAAAATAGTACGTTATTATTTTACCCATTTATGTTCTGAGTTCGTAGTATTTGATGAGAAGTTCGAAATTCAATAACAAATTTTCAATATTTTCATCTCCTTCGTCATAAATGAACGTTAAAGTATAATTTAATACACTGTTTATTCTAATTAATGAGCTAACATCCTCACGAACATAATGCGTGGATAAAGTTGTAATGAAACCGGCTATTCATGCTATAAAATAATCAAGTATGGAAAATGCACGTATATCAATGATTTGCCGAAAAGTGCATTTATATGAATAAGAGTCCCTTTATGAATACTGATGATGGAATTATGTAAAATACAACAACAGACTTACTCTATACGACTGAAACTTTTCGGACAAGTGCCAATAGGCTGACGCGTGTCGTTATAAATTTTGTAGTAAGATGTAAATACCTATGTTGGCTTAGTAAATTATTCGGCAGGTTCCATAGTTTCATCATACTGACCTTATTTTTATTATTCACTTCAGGTAGATACTCGTATACCTATAGGATAGGTTACTAACTCTAATACAAGGTTCATTTAATAAACCCAAAGAGGTTTGAATTTGTATGAAAATATTTCCGAATCAAGATAAACTATACTTTTGCTTTACGGTTTTTCAAAGGAATTAGGTAATCTTGCGTAGGTACTATAACTTATATAATTAGACGTGTTGTGGACTATGCTACGAGTATATATATGATGTCAGGTAAACTGAGGACAAGCAGTCTACGATACTATGTTACGTCATGTGATTCAGTAAAATTCATTCACCTTCAGTAAAATTTGGCCTAAATTGTGTGTCCTTAACTAATATCAAGCCAAGTTCTGCATGCTAATCAAATTGGTCTTCACCGTTTTATTTATATTGTGTTGCTTATTGACCGTTGAATCTTTAAATTATTATAATAATAAAGTGGGATATTTTGTCTAGAAATCTCAAACTATGAAAGCTCTTATGGGATTAGTCAATTATATTATTTGTTATCAATTTTTCATCATGATCTTATAGAGACAAAAAATTCTTTCAAATGTGTTCAATCTAGAGACTCCCCTCAACATTTAATGGAAATGTTTGTATAATGTGCATTGTGCACTTCCTTTGAATGCATCTCCTATATAAAGTGACATGTTTTACGACATTGCATTGACATATTGTTATTCAGTTGCAAAAAGTATGCACTTTTAATTTAATTATGACTACTACTAATGGTATTACTTTTACGACATTTTCTTCCTTAGTGCCTCTACGTGTGTCGGCTTTCGGTTCCTTCACTTTCATTCATTGTTCTGCTTCCAAGAACATTATCATAACTATTTTAATTTATGTTCATTGTTATATGAATTGTCCATATTGATATTTCATTTTATAATCAACTCTGACATACTAGGAAGTGCAGGGTAATGCATTTATACAATTGTTATACTCGTAAGTACACATAGAGCGCCTGCAATTATTTATCAGTGTGGTCACATATCTAGGCATGAATATTGTTTATTAGTGTTGTGGGAATCATTAGTTACAAAGTATATTAGTGATTAATAATATAAAATTATTTGGGAGGCTCTCTGTATGTTCTATTTATTTAGTTATATTTTTTAAACAAATTTTAAGGTACCTACTGAACATCCAGATACGAATTGTTATCTATTTTATTTGATAAAAAATGCGAATAAAATAAAATTAGAAACACAAAACAACACACATTTCCAAATAAAACTTGAAACCGTAATTACAATTAACAAAATTATAATTATTTATCTCCGACTTTCATATGAAACTAAATGATTTGTATATTACTGAGTTATACAGTATGTAAATAATGTTCTAGGTAGGTATTTATGCAGTAAGCTTCTATGTAATGGTAAAGTTAACACAATAATTTAGAGATAAACTTCTAAATTGTTTAATTTGATCGTTGGCGCTATTATGTATGAAAGACAACAATATTATTTTCTAAATAGTCACTGTTTCGTATAAAACAGATTAATGAAATATTTCTGAACAACAAAATACGAGTATAAATGACTGCTTTGAATTATTTCACGCGGATGAATTCAAACAAAAGTCTTAATTTAGATAACTCTTTGGAATATTCTTATAAAAGATATTATGAATGATGAAATAACCAAAGCTTTGTTGGCTAAACAGGAAATTGAAATTCTGACAGGAAGGTTTGAACAACTAGAATTTATTTAACAAAGTGTGACTTGGAATCCAAACGTCGCGGCGTTCGAGAGCTATTGGGTTGGGAAAGTTTATGCATCATACTGAAGATTGCATCTTTGCTGAGGAATTTACTGTTTCGTGGGGTTTATTCGTGTGGAAGTTTTTCACCGTTAAGGAGAAATTGTGCAACTGTTTGGTCGGATTTGGATACAATCCACAAATAATACTTCGGTACTCATAAGCTTTACATATTGTTAATCGAAATCCATATGTTTTATAAAATGTGGAGCTAGGTAGTGTTTGTTTTTATTATTCGCAGACTCTTGCGAGATTGTTGTAAGGAATACTTTTTATTAGATAATTATTTCAGGATAATTTTCATCACGCATAGTTTTAAGTACCCAATATAAATTATTATTCAGTAATGCTAACTATTATTATGAAATCTTATATAGATATGCGGGTATTCTTTTAAAGATTTAAGATAATGCCGATATTAATGCAAATCACTTAACATTCATCATGTGCATATAATTTAATTCCTATAAGTACTCTAATCGTTATTAGAATGCTTCATGCTCGCTACGTATTTCAATAAGAATATTTGCTGAAAATGATTCAGCATTATGTTGATACAATATGCAGTCATTAAAAATCTCATGCACAGCTACTGTAACTGCTTACTACATCCATTAGATGTAAATATACTTTTACAGGTTATATGATTTAAAATAACTTTTCTAGCTAAGTAATTCTTTTCTTCTCAACTCTTCTTTGATCAATAAATTCCTGAATATTACGTACAATTACATACCGTTTAATTAGCGTTGTATAATATTATGCGTTAAATTAATTATGTTGTCACCTATGATAGCGGAAAGTGCATTGTACTTTTGATGTGTTTGAGTAAAGCTGTAAAGTATAGAGGTATATAGCATATTCAACTGAGCTGAATATACCTTCTAACTATTGGTAGTAATTATTATGCATTGTTGCTAATGACTGCCGGGCTGTATGATGTACTTAACTGTGGTGCAGTGAGTTCAGTATCTACTGCTGAGCATGAAATCATTCTATCGTATCATAGATATATGTACTTACCTTCCTATGCAACATATAACTACGTCCTACGTACATTTTATACCTAACATAATATAATGTTCTCCCATATTGTCGCACTAATTGATCTGTGCACACCACTTGACTAACAATCGTAGGAAATGCACACACTGCACACCAACACCTATACTTGCAACATATTTTAATTTATTAGCTTTGTGTGCAAGTGATGGTATGGACGTATTGATAATATGTGCAACTAAATATATTGCACCAATTATTCACGTAGGTGGGTATATAATAGTTTTTTTTTTGTGAAAATAAGTTAAATAATATATTTGTATCCTAATTATTGGAACATATTTTAGTCAAGATGTACTAGGGGCACCATATTGTTAATACCAATCAACACGGAATCTTAAAGGTTAATAGAAATACCTACTTACACTACATGCCTTGACATCTATAAATTTGCAATGCTGCAAGCGTTAATGACTTTTCACGTACATAATTTATGCGTACAACATCAATAAATTAATTACGAAAACATGTAACGACTTCTCGCTATCTCCAAATGTTGGATTCATTTGGCATTTTAATCAAATGTCACTCCTTGAAGTCTTGTCTTGAATAAACTTATTATTTGAAAATGTAGTGTTTCAAGTATTTAACATTTTGATACTTAGTGGGCAGGTACCTGACTTGTCACAATTTTATACATTTTTATCAAAACGACATTGAATTAGGTAGGTATGTAGCAGTAGGTACCTACTTATGCGGTCCAAATCATATTAAATTTTCACGTACACATTATTTTTTGCGTATTTTTGACTTATTAATTATTCGTCAAGTGGTATTTTCTGATAAAAAAATATTTAGATAGGTATATAACAAATATACGTACTTATATATAATATATAAGATATGATGACACGGCTAAGTACTGATATTGAAATAATATCTGATTGTATCGTGTTAATAAATTGGTACAAGATTAAAATATGGCGCTGATATCTTCATTTAATTTGTCTGATGTTTCATTATCAAGATTATCTGATTGATTTATTTATTTATCGGCTTATGGAAAATTTTACATTCGTATGCATACATAGTAGGTATACCTACCAACTAGGTATAATTACTAGTTCATCTAATTTCTATTATTAAAATAGACTTTTCTCTATAACTATTACGAACAATCAATGTATTAAATAAGTAATTAAACTAGGAAGTATTTTGTATGATACTCGTTGGCCCCATTGCCATCGAAAAAAGTCTTAGGTTTCTATAAGGTGCTGGTATATTTGCAATATTCTATCTCTGGTACATTATGCGTTTTAGGTACCTGGTGGTACATACATACCACTCATTTGCCGATGTATTATTTTTCTTTGTGAATATCAGGCGTTTGGATTTAAAACACCATCAGATCAGATTTTGATAGTTTGTTTGATTGAATATTTGCACAATATTTTGCTAACATGTATGTACGTATCTACTACTCAATACGTAGGTACTCAGATCTCATTAATTCTGTCCATATAATTATAATGATTTATTATTCTAAGTGCTTCCTCCGTACCTCCATGTGTGTTGTATGAGTACTCATATGAGGCCAGCCAGCTAGTCTGCCTAACGCATCCTAATAATCTTATCCTTTACAGTACCGCGTACCCTCATACCAAATGCTTATATGGAAGTTGCACAGTTTCTTATAAATATTCATTCCCCATAACGAAATATTGCCACATTCTGAATTTTCAACTAAACTTTCTAAGCATATGTCGATAAGAATTTTAGAATTAGAGACTAATGATGTTATATACGATGTGTGAGAAATCTTTAAACAGAATAACAAACACTTCTGAGAGAAATTCAGTTCTCTTAGCTTTAATTGAAAACATAAAAATGATTGAAATAATATTCTTAATAAAACATAAGTAATTTCAATAAAAACAGAGGGGAATTTCTTTGGTGACGGACTATGTTTGTCTTATGGACTATAGATCTAGTTTTTCCAAACAGTTCCTTAAGTGTGAAATATCTTTATATAGGAAAACTTCAACGCTCGATCATTCGATCAATCAAATAGTTTTTATCAGCACTAATTATATTTTCTTAAGCGTTATTCTATTTATTGAAGATTACAAACAGATGTACATCGATAGACTTATTTAACTACTATTTCCATCGTGATTATATCTACACAAGGTATTCCATATGCTATACTTACATGTTTATATTTTTTCCGGGTAGAATCAAGACATGATTGCTACAAAAATTACGTTGGAACTCCCTTTATGTTTTATAAATAAAATGTGTTAATTATTTATAATGAATTTCCTTATTAGTATCAGAGAGTAGCAGAGTGCACGACATAATGTTTTTTTAGAGAGATGTACCACGAGCTGATGTAAATATTTGAAATTCTTCGCGTTGCAACCAGTTGGCTGGAACTGCAAAAAATAGGTTGGATAATTCCCGCGGGGGACGATACACAAGGAGCATGGAGTGTTCATTATGTAATGTGTCCAAGGCACGATTTTCCTTTTTATGTTCTAGCCTCTTCGTATCTCTAATAATATCTAGTAATATTAACAATTCTTGAAAACATTTTCTTTCAAATTTTAGTCCAAATTACAATCCACAAATCCTGGATTTTCGGGCACGCAGCAAGTTGATAGGAATGTACCTAGAGTCTTACATGTTATATGTGCTTGAAGTCAAGTAACGAAGTTAGAATATCTGGTTCAACTTTTTTATTGTTGCTTTTTCTGTGTTAGTAAGGTAATTTAACGTAGTCTGCAAGGATAATTATCTACATTTCTTCAAATATGAATGATTTTCTTAATAGATTTAATCAATATTCAATTTGTTTAGTGATTTCTATCAGAAACGAGTAGGGGGTATTTTATTTTATAATTTGATAGAAGTTAAGTATAAAAGACTAGACGTAACTTTCGCAACACACATCATAGGTTGTTAACAACATGAAGAGTGTCGCGTGACACCAGAGTAACAATTGTAATAACAATCGAAATGAGATAATGAGTAGTGTCGCAAAAAGCCGGTGACACAACGTTAGTGTAAACTGTAAAGACTCGTAAAGGCAGAATCCCGACAAAACAAAGGGCGTCTCGGATAAAATTTTAGCGAAGCAATTTTGTTTTTAACAGGAGAATTGACTGCAGTGATGAATTGTGAATTGAACGGGAGTACTATACTGTTGAGTCCCGTGCCAATTATATTTTCTGTCAGTGTTAGAATCACTATTACGTTAGCTACCAAAAACAGCAAAATGTTGATCTTGGATAGCATCATCAGATCTCAGAATTGGCATAATATAATCTGTATTATATATAATACAGCTACTGGTCGACTTCTATCACAATTACCAGTATCTTATTT
The DNA here is from genome assembly GCA_963576895.1 of Ceraclea dissimilis. Taxonomy (NCBI): domain Eukaryota; kingdom Metazoa; phylum Arthropoda; class Insecta; order Trichoptera; family Leptoceridae; genus Ceraclea; species Ceraclea dissimilis. The sequence continues at coordinate 12,046,184 of OY756359.1, forward strand.
CTATGTGTTTTTTAACAATTTACCTTCATAAAGTGTTCGTGCAATTAGGCTTTTACTTTCTAATATCTAAGCAAGTCAGGATGCTTCCATGACATTTGGAGTAAGTTATCACTTTGAATGTCTCCAGATCTGTATTCAGTAGGCGCTAAAAATAATAGTTTACATTCTCTGTACTACGCAATGACACCATGTATAACATGTATGCACTCAATGCACTAAGAATTCTCTCAACAATAATAATTGCAAGCGTTATGAAGTCAGTGTCTAGGGAATTCTCGGAAATTAATATGTTCTCTTTCATGATCTCAGACAAAGATGTGGGTACTCTAGGTACCTACCTAATATTTATCATTTCATAGAATGTACTTGCTTCTTTCTTACTATAAAGTAATACCTACATTCAGCAAAGTAAAGGCTGCATTTTACACATTTTTTTTTCAAAGGGATTAAATAGTAATCTCACATTGGTGCAATTTTGTTGCACAATATAATGAATCACATCACGAAACACCTATTTTACTATTATCAGAAAGTGCCTCTGTATTGTGTTCTTGCTTACCTTCCATAAACCTTAATGAATTTTCATACTAACGATAAATGTTATTTCTTGTCCTCAGGTAAATAGGCCGTTAACGATGAAGAAGGAAGGTATCCAAACAAGAAATCGGAAGTTAAGTAGTAAAAGTAAAAAGAAGAAAGGTGGTGGATGCCTGTCACTAGGAGGGATGGCTGGTATGGGTGGCATGGGCATGGGGGGAATGGGGGGAATGGGAGTTATGGGAGACATCATCAAACCTCTCCAAGATTCCAAGGGAGGGTTCGGAGCTTCGCCATTTGGAAGTGCGATGGGAGATTTTGGTAAGTCAAAATACCGCACATTATTTATTTCAGTAGAAATAGTGATCAACTATTGGAGTCACATTTGTACTTAAGTAATTTTTGTGCATAAACTTTTTTACTCTGATGGTAATTGATGTAAATTTTCTAATATTTCTGTTTTTGTTTTCACAGGTCAACACGGCGCTCATTTAGGAGTGCACCCAGCGCACGCGCATATGTCAGCACATTGGTATGGAGCCGGCCCAGCGCATCAACCCTTCGCTGCTCCTCCACCAGCACCACCTTCGGCCTATCACCATCACATGACAGGCCTCACCTCACTTAATTCTATGGTGAGTTAGATGCTGAAAATAAGTTTACCTTCCTATAACTCAATCTACAAGACTTAGATAGGTATAGTTATTACAGGAAATACATGAATATAACTTTCTCTGAATACAGTTGCTTGGTCTTTCTTTCAATTGAATTCGACGCACTCAAATGAAATTTCGAATCGTGGTCCAATTAAAAATATTCGTATACTGTATTAGAGATTGCATGTCTATTTTGTACTCTACCAAACCAAACATCAGATGAAGAAATGCAATAATAGCTTAATGGCAAATGACGATACCTATGTAGGTATTGCTTACGTAATATAAATAATACCTGTGCATCTAATAAGTACTTAGTTAGAAGATTAATAATTTGTTTTATCAATTATTGTAATAGGTAGATGCGTATATCTTGATTAGTGTCTTTGATTATAAATCAAACGTACCGCGGTGTTTTACGTAATTATTAAGAACTGTGTATTATAAATGATTTAATATTCTTCTTGTACGAAGATGGATTATGTTATGAAAATAATTTTATTTCTTTTTTTACAGTCCGGTTGGAGATCCGAATACACGTGATGAGTTGAAGAATCGAGGGGATTCTGTGATGAAATCAAATTAGAAGATGTAAATAGTAGTAATATTGATAATTACAATACGAATATAAACACTAATTGCAATACAGAATACAACAATCCCTTCCTGTTACCGTGTGATACACTTTACGAATATTTATACTGCAATGGACCTCCTACCAATGTATTCAGTTGAGCTATATTACATTGAAATACTTTTATAATGTAAACCAATAGTTTTATTCTAATGAATTAAAAGAAATTCAATTCAAGAAATGAAATATTTCAAAGAAGTGAACCTACAGTTTCTTTGTAGTTTTTTTTCTATCTCTGTAAACTTTCCAGAGAGATTCTCTATAGAGAGAGCTTTATTCGTGATCTCGTGTAAGTTGAAAGTTCAATGAGCAGTTTGTTCAGATGGACGGGGAAATTAAAAATGTTTCAGTTCTCATAAAATAGTAATATCATAAACGTTTCCTACAAGGCTATTAGTTTTGACGTCATTCCCATAATTTCATTTGTCTATTTTATATTCTTTTAAAACTAACGAATCATGATGCGTTGGATATAGGCACAATATAATTAACATGCTTTTTTTGATAAATCATAATTTAAAATCAAGTAAACATGGTGTATTGCAAACTTTAAGGTGATATTAATTTATTTCCTAGATTTTGTTAGTTCAAATTGATGTAAAGTTAGATTCACTAATGATTTTATGTTATCCTATTCATCAATTGATTTAGTTTCTTTTTCTGGGAACATCATATTTTATTCATCAGATCAGATTTTAGTATTTAGCACCGAATCCTAAGTCATTAGTATTTACCTTTATAAAAATGTGTTCTTTGAGAGCTACGTAGATATTTTATAAGCCTATAGGTACTTACGGTAGTTCCATGTAGGTATCTATAACTGATATAAGTATGTATATTGATTTCACTATCAATATTTATCTAAGTATCTACTGCTCATTATATTAGAAGAGAATACACCTTTGTGTTTCTATCGGTTGCTTTATTTATAAAGGATGAAAGTACAAATATTTTAGGGTGAGTTTTTAATTATTTTAATTTATATTTCTTCCTACATATTATATGTATATTTCTTCATAATATTAATAAAAAATAAATAAATGTAAATAATATAATATATATTATATAATAGGTACATAACAAATGGTATTGAATTGAAGACTGGTAAACCAGCTTTTATTATTCTGTAAATAATAAATGAAATATATAAATAATGAATTGATTTTATGAATTTGTAGCATAGTCGGGTAAACATAAATTGAAATATGTGGCCATATAAAATAATAATATTAGATTCTTATAAATATATAAATTAAGAGTTTTTAAAGTTATGTAATATTATAAATATTCTATATTATTATTGCTGTGTAAATGTAAATTTTATAGATTTAAGATGAACAATGTATTATTATTGTAAAGTTATTATAATGTCGTATTAATGCGTGTGTATTAAGTTGGTGTGAATTTATTGTTAACATAACTTAGTCAAAAAATATTATATTTTGGTATTCGCCAATAAAACTGTATTTTGTCTCCATTTTGTCTGACATCGTTAATTTATTTGCTTTCAAGAATGATTGCCTATCTGGGAGATATTCATATTTAAATGCTTAAATAAAAATAAACTAGAAATTTCTATGTAGAAAAATATCATTATTCCCCGTCGCAATGTTTGTTTGTATGTCCTTTATTGTTTCTTTTTGTGAAATATAATAATTACACAAATTACCTATCCAGTCATATATTTTGTACACACATACGAGTATATTATAATTTTCAAGAGTTAACAATATGAATACAGGTACATAATTAACTGGTAGATACATACATCCATAATATGATTTGTATAGTCTGTAAGTGACGAAGTGAAAAATCCCATCAGCTGATTTTTAGCCATGATTCATGGATAATAGGAATGGACTGTTTTCATACTCGATTGCGATAATTTTTAATAAGTAATGCGAGAAAATTTGCGTACGTACCTTACCTGTGTAATTTATATGGGGGTGCGTTATGAAAAAAATATGTATCGCACTTGCTAGAATTATGTAATTAAATAAATAATACAACCGTAACTATCGATTGAATAACTTTTTGTTGCTTATATTAGTTTTGTTTTCTGTGTTACTTCAGATAGGTTAAACACAGAGGATTTTCATAAACAATCATCGAATATTCGTCTGCGATCTCATAACATGCTTACAGTAATGTGTTCGCTATCTCATATTCTATTAATAAGGTATGCGTTTATCGAGCCAAATCCTTAGGTAAATGTTAATAATTGGAAGAAAAAACACGAGATGGATTTTTGTCTTTAAAATACTTATGTTTTCATATAACAGGGTCAGTATTTTCATTAATAATAAATCCATTATGAAGTGTTTTTTTAAATAGTAATTTTATGTACGATTGATAAAAGAAAATAATTTTTACTCTCGTTTTCCTGTTGCCAATTGTTCCTATTTACTAATACTAACACCGCTGAAGTTTTAGTTAGGAATTTTTAACTTTATTCACTACTACATACCAAAGTTTGAAAAATTAGTTATTTGTATTATAAGATCTTTTCCACAGATAGAGATAATACTGTCAGATTATGATAATAAATAAATAAATATTAATCTGTGTAGGTATACTTATGATTCTTTTATTAGGATATCATATAACACGTTAAAAATAAATCGTTCATCGGTATATAATAGATTTTAATTTGAATGATTTTTTCCCATTTAAATTATGTAAATCGGCACTAAAATACATAGTATTCTATATGAATGTTGTAATTAATGCAAATACAGACGACTAATATCCTATATTTAGTTGATTTTCTACCTTCAGTCTAACATCACATGAGGCATCACGATAAGGTTTCATTCAGCATCCGTTGTTACAGAAGATTTTCTTTTACTTACCTTGTTAGGTAGTATAATATATGTATGTGAAATGTATAATAGGCATGATATTTATTTTTGTATATTTAAAATTATTTATGCAAATACTGTAAATTTATAATTTTTAACATAAAGCATTCAAGGAAATGATTTGAAAACGTGGAAACAGAATATAAAATGATGTAAATTTTTATGTAAAGACTATATAATTATATTATTACCTAAGTATTATTTCAATATTTTCACTAAAATCATTTGCTTTGTTATGGATACTGATAATAAAAATTTATAAATTTATTGATATTGATTACATAATCACACACAATACACAATATTTTCTTGGGATTTTCATTAGGTAATATGATTTTGTTTTACTTCAAACTACTGATATGACTTTATACAATTGAAAGAGAGCGAAGTAACTTCCATTACAAAGCAAATGATTTGGTGATAAATAGTTTTTTAAGATTTGCCCATCGTGTGATTGTAGATGTAATTTATTAATTAATAATTAGTTGAATAATTCCATGTTAGTATAATAATGTATTGTGAAACAAATGTATAATCATAAATGAGGGATCATGATGATTGTGAAAAGAACATTGGCATTGAAAAGAAAAGAAATGAAAAGAAAAGAAAGAAAGTTATTTAAACAATGCATAAAAATAATAATGATAATAAAAATAATATTTGAAACCATTTGATGTGTTTTGATTTAATTATTCCTATCTATATCCGTGATGTGATGATAAGGTATTGTAAGTTAGAATTAAATGATAATGGATCATTTGATGACAAGTTAATGGATAATGACACGCTGATAATAATTTACGAATTACCAAAAACAATGCAACATTTTGATTAATTTCATTTGTGAGTTCCCATGAAAAAGATAATGATATGATTAAGCCCCTTATAACTTAAGTATCAGTAGGTACCCACCTAGACCTAGGTAGGTACTCGTCTTGACTCTTGATAGCAATATACGTACCTGCTTTGTGCTTACTTACATACAATAAAGGTAACCTGCCTAGTGCCTATACAATACATCTCAGAGACAGCGCTTTCTATACCTATAAAGAAAACCACTTGGAATAAGTTGAACAAATCTTGAAACATAGTTCACAACGGCGAACTATGGCAATGCTGCGATTTTTTCCAGTTAACCCCACTTTTTCATTCTTTAGAATTTATTATTGCGAAAGAGACTACGTCTTTCGGATTCTTGTTTCAAAAACCATTGTCAGTCGTTTCAAAAGAGATTGTATAATATATTATTTACAAAGAGATAAATTGTATGTGTAGGTAATAGGTATATCCCACCTTGGTACGGGAACCCGTAACTGCCTAGTTGGGTGGAGTGAATTATAAAAAAAACTTGTAGCTATATGCAAGTTCTTGATCAATAAAGTGATAATTTTTTATTATTTCAAATCAATATTCATTTTCTCAAAAATAAATAGGGGGAAGTCCAACAGTACCCGCCAGTTGCAATTTTGCAACAGAGAGGGCTGAGACGGTAATAATAATAACAATAATTGGACAACTTTAGGCGCCGTTTAGCGATAAAATCGCCCCAAGGGCACCTTACATTTTTCTTTTCACCATATAGGATCGTCACAAACAGTAAAAATGATAATTAAATCACCACAAAACAAAATAATAAAAATGAATTAATCTAATCAGTTTCGGCTAACTTGACCTATCATTGGCTAACCAGTGACTGACCCGTAGGTACGCACAAAAAGGTGAGTCTTCAGCAACCTCCTGAACTCCTCCAGGTAATTACATATATTGAAAATGATACCTAACAATAAGTTCATTTGTAATATGCATGGTAATATTAAAACAGGTACGGATATCACTTGTGCCTTTTTATAAAGTAGATGCTATTTTTATTAAATTTACGGCAAGAAACTGTAAGTAACTATATACCTAATAAGTATTTACCTAGTATTTGAAGATATAAGCGATTTTATTAGGTAAGTATATGTACTGATATGAGTGATTATATACCTACGTGCAGTCGTACATAGACACAGGAACCTCAACTACTTATAAGTATATTATAAGATAGGTATTCATTGTATTATTTACATATTTCTTGTAACATTCTCATTTGTATCTAGGTATATTGCCTACATATTATACTAATTGTAAGAATTTGGTAGAAGAATTCGATTTATTTCAGTTTATAGCTGGTCTAGATGGGAATATTTATATAGTCTCTAAGTTGATCTATACTCAGTGCGGTAACAAACATCAGGGAATTATATTATTATATTGAAGGTTCCATCCAGTCCCGATCGTAGAGCGCATCTAAGCGGTTGTGTTAGTTGCGAGTATTTGCGATATTATTGTGAGAATACAGTATTTAATTTATTAAGTCCGAAGCAGCAAAACATCTAGAGTGGTTCAAAAATTTTTTTCTTTTAATTTTTTTTTTCCTTTTTCTTTTTTTTATTTAATTATTTAATTTTTTCAACCTTTTTGTAGATTCCATAGTGGAACAGGTTCCTCCAATATGGAGGTACCCCTGGTCCCTCCAGATCCTCCCGACCCGAGAAAGAGACCTCTTTCTCCGGATATAGATATATCCATTTCTTCCCCTCCGTCTAAAGTTCCTGCCATATCTCCCAATCCTCCTCCTTCTCCCCAACTCCCTTACTCCCAACCTTTAACTTACAAATCCACGTCATTAGGGCCATTCTTGGTCTATGTCCAAAATGAAGATTCATCCAAACCAATACGTGCGCTGGATTTTGGTAAGTTGTTGTATTCTTTAAAAATTCAAGGTATCATCACCGGCTCAGTGAAGGCTGAGGGTAAATATAAAATATCTTTGACATTTTTGAACCCTAAATATGCAAACAACTTTTTGGATAGCCCGATAATAACTGAAAACAAATTAAAAGCGTATATCCCCACATTCAAGCTAACCAAACAAGGAGTAATTAGAGGAATTAGTGAGGATATCGATATGGAGGAATTAATAAAGTATTCTGAGCCCTCCCAATGGAAATTAATCAAGGCAAGGAGATTAAATAGGAAGATTCAGTCTAGTGAGGGAGCCACATGGAAGCCCTCACAAACCGTAGTTGTTACCTTCGAAGGGCAATCCCTTCCGGAGTTCGTATTTTTGTTCCACAATGCATTTAGGGTTGAGCAATATGTCTTTCCCACCATCCTGTGCTACAACTGTAGTAGGTACGGGCATACCAGAGCACAATGCCGATCATCGGCCCGTTGTTATAAATGTGGCGATGCTCATAATGGCGAAAATTGTCTGTCCCAAATTTTAAAGTGCATTAATTGTGGAGGGCAACACTCTGCTGCAAATCTTTCTTGTCCTGAACTCAAAAGACAACAGGACGTAAAAAAAACTATGGCTACGAACAATGTATCTTACAAAGAGGCCCTCGCCGCCCATCCTCAAAAATTCTCTCTATATTCAGAAGCAATGTCCCAGGCCCTTCCTTCTTCATCAGTAAACTCAGCCTTGACAGATAATAATGTCCACCCCCCGACACCATCCAGTCATCGTAAGACTATTTTCAAATTCAAAACCCCTTCGCACCCCTCAGTACTACCTGGTTACAACCAACCTGATCACAATTCCCTTCTTTTTTGCCCAAATGGCAGTTCTTGGTCATCTGCTCCAAATGGATGTGCTCTCCCCAACAATCTTCCAGCCCCCGATCAATCTGAAAACTCCTCATCTTCTGGTTACCTCCAAAATAAATTTTCCTCTGGCAACAACAACTTTTTAAAAACAATGATTTCCATGTTAATAGAAATTCTCTCATCTCAAAATTCTTTACCGTCCAACGCAGCTCAACTGATTTCCATTCTTCAGACCTTTTTAACCGAAAATGGCTCCACAAACTTTTAGTTATAAAAACGTGTCATTTCTACAATGGAACAGCCGCAGCGCTGTATCAAATAGAGATGATATTTCATTCCTTTTAAGGAAATACAAAATAGATGTCGCTGCAATTTCGGAAACTTGGTTTTCCTCAGATTCCTTTGTATCATTCCCAGGATATGACTGCCTTAGAGATGATCGCCCCGATGGTTACGGAGGGGCAGCTCTATTGATAAAAAAATCTTTCTCTTATGATCGTCTAATTCTTCCGACCTCCTCAAGAATGCAAATAGTCGCCGCGAAAATTATGGACATCACTGTGGTGTCGATGTACTCCCCGAGATCCCAGTTTGATACATTGTATTGGAACAGCATCGTCCCAATTTTCTCTTCTTCATATTTGATTATGGGTGATTTTAATGCACATTCCTCATCATGGGGCCCTCAAAAAACAGATTCAGCTGGCAAAGCGGTGCTGGATTGGGTCGACAACTTAAATTTATGTATCTTAAACGACGGCAGCCCCACTATAGTTCCTCCTCCACATCAGAATCCGACCGCGGTAGATTTAACGATTTGTACTGGTGAATTAGCTTCGCTGATCGCATGGGAAGTTCTCAAGGACCCTTTATCCAGCAATCACCTTCCTATAATAATAAGAATAAGATCAAACAATTCACAATCCAATTCGTCTCGTCATAAATCCGGATATAACACAAAGAGGGCTAACTGGAGTAAGTTTGGGGAGTCTATAGAGGGGGGTTTTATAGATCTCCCTTCTGATGATTCTATGAGTGATGTAAATATGGTTTCCGACAAGATTTCCCACCTCGTTCTTAGCGCAGCCGATGCTTCCATGCCTAGGAAGAGCTCTGTTGGACATCGTAGAGTATCTCCCCCCTGGTGGGACGAGGAATGTACGGCTATGGTTAGGCAACGTTCTGTGGCAATGAAAACCTACAGAAGGAACATGTCTCTTGAAAATTATCTCTCCCTTCGAAAGGTTCAGGCTCAAACCAAAAGAGTTCTTAGGAGTAAGAAAAGGCAGGGATGGTTCAGATTTTGTAGCTCTCTCTCTCCGGATACACCACCATCAGACGTCTGGAATTCCGTAAATGCTTTTAGAGGTGCCTATTCCCCAAGACCTAACACTTCAAAATGTACATCCTGGATTGATGGTTTTGTGCGGATTCTGGCTCCTGCGTATGCTCCCGGGGAGTTTGAGCTGCGGAAGGACTCTGTCTTCGCGCCCCAGCAATCATGTATTCTCTCTTCCCCTTTTTCCTTTAACGAACTGGATGTAGCAATTCAATCCGCAGGTGATTCTGCCCCTGGTCCAGACCAGATCCCATACTCCTTTATTCGACACTTTCCTAGACCCCTTCTTCTCAAACTTTTATCATTATTCAATGTGATTCTCACTACAGGTTCGGTCCCTTCATCATGGAAGCAACAATTTGTCGTACCGATTCCCAAGCCAGGTAAAGACTCGACGTTGGGATCCTCATACAGACCCATAGCTCTATCATGCTGCTTCCTAAAAATCCTCGAGCGGATGATAAAGGCTAGACTGGAGTGGTTCGTGGAGAGAGAAGCACTTCTGCCAGAGTGGCAATTTGGTTTCCGTAAGAGCCGATCGTGCCTAGACAACTTGAGCATTTTGGTGACTGATATTCATATTGCTAGAGCCCATAAGACGGATCTTATTGCGTGTTTTCTAGACATTCGTAGCGCTTACGATAATGTTTTGCTCCCAATATTGTTTGAGAAATTGTTATCTTTGGGTATTCCGGACATTATTTGCCGTCTGATTTTCAACATAATGTGCGAGAGGGAGCTCCTGATTAAGACTCCAGAGGGCGTGGTTGTGAGAAGAGTATATAAAGGACTACCGCAGGGGTCAGTCTTAAGCCCCCTACTCTTTAACGTCTACACTCAGGACATCCAGTCTCTGATTCCTACTTCTTGTAGTGTCTTGCAATATGCCGATGACTTTGTTGTTTACAGCGCTGAAAAATCCATTGCTCGATCGAGTGAGGTCATGGAGAGTACTCTCGAATCCCTTAGCGGCTGGTTTAAGAAAAATGGTCTTACTCTTTCGCCTAACAAAAGTAAAATTGTGTGTTTTTCAAACAAGCATAGAATTCCTAACATTGGTATCAAATTTGATAATATTCCGGTTCCTTCGGAAGATTCTGTTAAATTTCTTGGCATGACCCTGCACCGGAAGCTCTCATGGAACATTCATATCGAGAAGGTCATTGCAAAATGTGAAAAAAACATAAACATTCTCCGTGCGGTGGCAAGAGTGTGGTGGGGTTCTCACCCAACTACAATGCGAACCCTGTACGATGCTCTGATAAGAAGTGTTCTAGATTACGGTGCATTCTTGTTTGAGCCTCTGCCGAATTACCTTGCAGATAAACTGGAAAGAATGCAGAACAAGTCAATTAGAGTCATCTTAGGAGCTATGCGGTCTTCACCTATCGTGGCCTTACAGGCCGAATGTGTCGAAATGCCACTTTTTCTTAGAAGAAAATCCCTTGCATTAAAGTTTCTTGCGGCAAGGCTGGCTCAGGAGAATCATTTGATCTTTCCCAAATTACAGGTACTCATTCAGAGATGTCAGACCGTTCCTTACTGGCGTTCTAGAATATACCCATTGCTGTGCTCGTCCTATCATTATGTCTTAAACAGTTTCCCGGATTCATTTCATTCTCTTTTACCAATGTTCTCTCTTCCGTTTGAGGCTACAACATTTCGTCCAGATGTGCTCCGGCACATGGATATTGACAAGTCAGCTTCGACTATGGATCCTAGTTCAGTCAACAAACTTTTCTTAGAGAAAGTAGAGGAAAGGTGGCCCTCACATGCCAGGTTTTTCACTGACGGCTCGAAATCTCTAGAGGGCGACTGTGGGGCAGCCTTTTGTGCCCCATCTCTCGGTATAGAGAGACAATTCCAACTTCCACGGTCCGCATCCATCTTCACAGCGGAATGTGTTGCCCTTCGGGAGGCGCTAACGGAGATCCTTTTGACTACCACCCCATACTCAATCATATTCACAGACTCTTTCAGCCTTGTAGATAACTTGTGTTCTGTTAAAAAATCATCAATAAATAATCACCTCATATATGATATTCTGAAATTTCTTTACGTGGCCTCTTCTCGTAAACTAGACATTACAGTCTGTTGGATTCCTTCCCATGTTGGTATAGCTGGAAACGAGCGTGCTGACGCTCTTGCTAAGCAGGCATGCAGCTGTAGTATTATCCCTCCTATGTTTGCTCTTCCTATTGCGGATTGCCAGAGAGTGACGAAACTTTCTGTCATGAGCGAGTGGAATGAGTGTTACTCCAATTCTACTACTGGTTCCCATTATAGGAGTATTCAACCGTCTGTTCCATCGCACCCATGGTTTAACAAAAGCAAACTTCCAAAGTTAAATGTGTCATTACTGTGCAGACTCAGAATTGGTCACGTCATCTTAGCCGCACACCTTTTCAAAATTAATGTCGTGAGCTCCCCACTATGTGAATGTGGAGAAGATGCTGAAACTGTTGACCACATATTCTTCGGTTGTCCCCTTTTGCCGAACGAGGAATTCCTGAAGGACATCAGCGGGGTGTGCAAGACCTTGCCTATTAACATTCAATCGCTGTTAGCTCTGAATTCTCCGAAAGTGAATAACTTCATTGTAAAACACTTGAGGAAATATGATAAAAAGGTGTAACCGAGTTTTGGAATCATAAGTGTAATTTGTATTAAAATCTACCAAACGTGTTTTAAAAACGGGTTACTTGAAATCGGGAAATAAAAAATCCTTTTCATAACATTGATTAAAAAAAAAAAAAAAAAAAAAAAAAACATTTTGCCCGACTCTATACTCCATTTACTTTAATTTTGCCTGTAGTTCCTGGAATTGAATTGTATTTTTGAGTGTACCTACGGCCTGTATATAACTGTGCTGTGCGGTCAGAGAGATATTGTTGTATATATTCTGTGTTTGTCATACAATAGTTTTTTCATTGATGTTATATAAATAACATGTTTGTCGTACATGTTGAAGATATTGAAACATTTTATAACACTGCATTTAGTATTTGTTACCTAAATATAAAATACTATGATTCGTCACTCTCAGTGTAAGTAAATAAGTAAATAACCAAAACACTTGACAATGGCAAAATCACCCGCAGACGGGTGCGTGCCATATTTAAATAAGAAGAAGAAGGTTCCATCCAACTTACTGTGACTACACAATTATAATAGAAGAATATCATTGGCTAAATTGAAAAGTCACTCATGCAGATGACGAGGTTATGACTAAGCTCCAATTCAATGCGATGCTCAAATCTAGATCAAATAAACTACTAAGATGTAAAATTGAGGTAGGTACTCAAGTACTTTGATTTACATGTTTGAAGTTGCGGACACTAATTTCTCTATCTCTAGTTTCTACTATATTCTATGCTATCCGCTTTGCGGATAGGCCGAGAGAATAGTGCGCCAGGCTATCCTATACACACTTCTTACTTTCATTGCGATCCTTTTTATCAACACAAAACACGACCATCGGCGTCGTTGGTAATCTAAAGGATACGATTGAGCCAGTTTGTTCTTGGACTTCCTTATAACTCTTCTTACACCTTCACCCATGCATATTATTTCCTGGATTTTTTTTTAACAATTATGTTGTATTCGATGTTGATTTTCATATAAGGTATTTTTTTGGAAAAAATTTCGTCTGCGGCGATAATAAAGCTTCTTTAAAATCAGAGAATAGACTTTTTCAAGGGTGAAAGCTTCAAATTCCGATAGGCTTCAAAGTCTCAAAATTATAGATTGTGGTGGGATTCGGAAATGTGGCGCTTTTTTAGGGTCCGTCACGGGCGGCACATACTCGTAATGCTAATCACATCACTTATGTATTTTTAATTTTTTAAAGTCGACTTAATGACATGTTCATCATATTGAATGTACCTACGTACTATAACTATATTGACGAAAAATGAATAAAATATTAAAATCTTGATTAGATTTGAACGTTGTGTGGAAGGGAATTTTCATATTATTAGGATGCCAGAAGTTTTTGGGATGGAAAGTGAGATAAGGATGAACGAAAGACATCTATTTAAAATCTATTGAGATTTTTTCTTAGAAATGTCAGAGATATTGTATAATGTTATGTAAAATGTAAGGCTTGAGTGTAGTAGGCATGTATGTAGTTAGGTACTAACCATAATAATTTGTGACTCTGCCTTTCTATTCTTCTGTATTCTTTAACATTCAACCCACATTACAATATTACGTGTATTTACTGTAAGCGTTCCATATCTCATCTCCGTGAATAGTGAATACTGAATAGGTTAGTTATAGTACCTACTTAGGTATAATGCTATCAAGGGATGATGTTGGTATTTTACATACTCTGCAGTTATACAATTGCACATGTGTTAACCAGGTACCAGTGGCGAAGGGTGGATTTCTAGAGAAGGGAAGCCGGGGCAAACATTTCTTATGGGATTACGTCAGATTATACATTATTATACCTATATTTTTTTCCAAAAGGTAACTCGATGGGAATCGTGTAGGTTCGCGCCTGCTAGGTACTTACTTGTTACAGTAATTCTGTCCAATATTTTATTCCAGAAATTATCTTGTAGGGGTGAAATTGGCATTGGAGTTGTTTTCTGTTAAGATTGTTTGACACCTATAGGGTAAATAAAGAATAATAAAACCCATAGGTACATAGGTTTTTGAATAAATTAACAATCAGTTATGTATAGTAGATGAAAGTGACAGGTGACAATTGTTATTAATATAATTATAACGTGTCTCTAATTATTAGGTTTGCCTAAAACCGGCTGCCCCCAAACTAAACCAAACACATTACAATATGTTTCGATGCAAAGAATCCTTTAAAACAATCCGAATCGACGCCATGGGCAGTCAAGTGGTCAAAATGTATATCGATTGAAACAGGTGTTGTAAAACTATGGTGGGTTCATAATACAATATGATATAACCATTATTTAGATACGTTTGAAGTTGATATAGGTTACTTGTATAATACACAATTACCTACTTGTATAAAATTTAATTAACGATATTTTTTCGTATCTGTCATTATTTTATATCGGTACCTACAATAAGATCCATATAGAAAAAAATACAACAAAGATGCAAAAAAAACAAAATGTAGGTAATTGCATTTATGAAAACTTACTAAGTTTTAATTCAACCAACTGTACCGAAAGCTCCCACAAAAACGCGCGTAAAAAGATTAGTTATTAGGTAGGTGCCTTCTTCCAAACCTGCGCTAGGTAGATATTCATAAAAACAAAAATATGCTAATGCTTAATTTATACCTGTTTTAAATTCTTTGAAATAACGAAAAATGTTGACTATTTCTGAATTAAAAACAAAAAAGAGCAAATAAAAACTTGCTATAAAATGCTTCTTTTAGTACAGGCTCTGGCTATAAATCTCACAATGCAACACTCCCCCAAAACAAGAGTTGTGATATAAATATTTATAAGGCAATGATAAAAATAAAAGAATTCCGCTTTAGGCTTCATTTCCCCATAATCGAACATGGATAGTGTGATATATTAAACACTGCCTCAATCGATAGAAAAAATATACGATTTATACTAATGCATTTACATATCGACTGCGTCAATAATAATAATATTATTGGGTACTTTACACATTACTAGAGGGTACCTGCACTACATGTGTAGGGAGGAGAAAAATAATTAAATAATTGAAATTTTCTAGGAAGTGAAATCGTATGTGCAAATATTTGTTGAAAATGATATCTGGGATCACCTTTGTGCATTTTGTTTTAACAAAATGTATAACGATTAAGACATCAGCACCAACTTACGAGTATGTTCTCCCCAGTGAACATGTTTCTCCGCCGTTGTATTTTTAAAACTTCACCACACTAAAGGATGAATTCTATAAAGCTGTTGACTGGGTTAATCAATGTGATTGTGATTATGATGTTCTTGAGGAGATGAAAAACCAGGTGACGAAAGCTTTAGTTGCATCAGGATGCCTGAACAAAATAATTTGGAAGAATAAGGACATGCACCTGAAGAGTATAGCCCGATTCTACAAAACTTGTGTAAGACCAATAATGACTTATGGCATCGAAACGAGAGCTGGCACAGTTTGCACCAAATCACTCCTCAGAACGCCAATGATGAAAACCCTCAGATAGCGCGACAGAATCAGGAACACCACAATAAGAGAGATGTGCGACATCCAAGATGCTGTCAGATGGAGGAGGCAAAGGAGAAGATACTGTAGGGATCATGTGGAGCGAATGAACTCCCAAAGATTACCACACCTACATGGGAATCCAGAGGGAAGGAGATTGCCTGGAAGGCCCTCTAAACGATGGAAGGACAGCTGGGAGTTTACATCACAAGAGGCGGCAGACTCTGCACAAACAGGCTCAAGTGACCTTCGGCCAGTTTCAGAAGAAGAAATGATTATTGCACAAATTTTTCCAAGTTTCACCAATTTCACGTCGTCTGTGCACCAGGGAGTCACCTTGTTCTCCAATATATAGTAGTGTTGCACTGATGACGACATAAAGTTGCAAAATATTCCATCAATATTTATTCACCAAAAAGCTATGAATTTCAAAAATTAAATTAAATCCTATATCAACATGTATGCATTATTTATTGATTAGAATATGTAAATTAAAATATATATATATATATATTTGTGTCATGACGATAATAAAAATAATTGTGTGTTATTGTTTGCCGCTACTTGAGGCATTGGTTACACACTATTATTACTGGCGGTCCATTCATCATGACACTTGGGTCCTGGCCCGCCCATGCCTTCGGCCCTCCACCTGCCCAAACGGCCTGCCCGGCCCTCATATACACTACCTATCTGATATTCATTTTACCTACATATTCCAACTAGCTTTTATTTAATTTCAATATACCTACAATCTACATACATATTACATATACTTCTGTAATAAAATATATATTCTAAATAATATAATGTTAGGTATTTTGTCTCAGATATCTGCTTTTACAAATCAACATGCTATTAAAGTACTATATACCATTAACACCAAGCGTATATTGAAAACCAAATACACAGTAGATACATCGTATCGATATCATCTTGAAAAATGAATAGATAAGTGCCTATAACTTTTGTTAATTCAAATTTTGTACATGATACATAATGGTAAATTTCCATCTAATGTAAACGGAACACACTAATAATGTAATGAATCATTCGATTAGGTATTAAACATGACAAAATCAAATCGGGTAGGGGAGCTAGAAGGGTAGGTAGAAGGCTAGAGAACCCTGGGTCTTTACTAGCATGAATATATGAATTGGACAACATATGAACTGACATTCCTTTGGCATCCAAGGGTCAATGGGAAGGAAGCAATTTAACCCTTAATACTTATAATAAACATGGCGTCTTTAAGATGTGTTTTCCATCTTACCCAGTTCGGCCAATTTACTCCATGCAGAATTCCGAGGTGTCTTCCTTCCCTACCTCCTGTTCTCAATGAGAATTGAGCATTTTCTTTGATAGTGCATGTGAGTACTCCCATTAGTTTAACGAAAATCTCAAGAAATGCGACATTGAAGAATATACTTACGTATCTAATGATATTGATTAGTTGAAAAATTAATAAACATCAAAGAGAGGTACCTAACTCTGTATCTACCTACTTGCTATAAGCTGACGAGTGTTTTGAATAGAAATGTCCGCCCTCATACATTATATTAAATAATAGGCAAGTATATACGCACTAGACATGAGCGCCGCCGCCGGCAAAACGCTTACGCCGGCGGCGTGGGATCCTTGTAACTAAAAGTATTTATCCTGCGTTTCTTTAGACAAAAATCGAAATAAGTACTTTACCAGTTTAAAAAAAATAAGTATTCAGCTGTGGCGACGCTAGTACTCAGTAATTATATAAGACATCGAACAATAACTAATGCAGTGTTAACCCATTCCGTCGTCTCAATTTCGTTAATTTGGTTTTGCATAAAACAATCGGGGAATTTTCTGTGTCTTATTTATTCAATACTAAAACAAGAAATAGGATGGGATGGAGGTATTAATAGTTTAGTTCTTCGTGGTGGAAATTAAATGAAAAACAAACGTTATTTTATGTAAGTAGATTTTTAGGACAACAGTCGATTTTACCACGCTGAAATTTTTAAACCACGTGTATTTTGGCAGAATATCTGACCAAAATATGCAGCCTTTCGTCTTTTCGGTCAACCGTTCTCTCTTTTCATTAGTTTAACCTTTGATTATCAAAGTACCTAATTAAAATTATTTTTATTCCACTTAACTAGATTCGCTATACTTCATTTGTTTTAATACAACACTGTGGAAATGATAATGACTCCTTTTCTCTTGACAAAACGATATTCATTTGGTAATTTTTGACGTTTACGGCCTTGAAGGTGGCAAAATGTGAATATAATTAAATATTTTAACGTTAAAATCCAATTATTTCGCTCACCCAAAGCTGCAATACAATAATAAAAAAATACTATCACCTAACGTGGTTTCTCAGACTGTGATTACAGACTACTCTCAAATTGTAATTTATCTTTCCACCGGTAAGCATTACGTATTTCGGTTGATATTATTATGAATTTGTGCACCTTTCGACGAAAAACGCCATAATTTATGTTTATTCATTAATTATCCTTATTTTTACTCCTAAAATAACATCTCAAATAAGATAGTTTAATTAAATTACACAATTTTATTAAATTACCCTTCAACTACAAACAATAGTACATACAACACATATGTTTTTACAGCTTATGCTTAAGGAATTTTGGATTTTGTGGAAGGTCGACCTCGTCATCGCAATTCTAGACTTTATTTCAGAGTTTCAATTTCACTCATCGTTTAGCTAACAGCCCAAATATTGCCAAATGAGAAACCTGTTCGACTGCACTACTGCCCATAGTGAGGTTCATTCTGACGCGTTTGACTTTATGGCTTAGTTTATTTTAACCTGCCCTCCAGTACCATGAAAAAGCAATAATGAAATTTTCTCAAATATTTCGTTCATTTGGTTTTGCATAAAAAAATCGGGGAATTTTCTGTGTCTTAGTTATTCGATTCTAAAACAAGAAATAGGATGGGATGGAGGTATTAATAGTTTGGTTCTTCGTGGTGGAAATTAAATGAAAAACAAACGTTATTTTATGTAAGTAGATTTTTAGGACAACAGTCGATTTTACCACGCTGAAATTTTTAAACCACGTGAATTTTGGCAGAATATCTGACCAAAATATGCAGCCTTTCGTCTTTTCGGTCAACCGTTCTCTCTTTTCATTAATTAGTTTAACCTTTGATTATCGAAGTACCTAATCAAAATTATTTTTATTCCACTTAACTAGATTCGCTATACTTCATTTGTTTTAATACAACACTGTGGAAATGATAATGACTCGATCCTTTCTCTTGACAAAACGATATTCATTTGGTAATTTTTTACGTTTACGACCTTGAAGGTGGCAAAATGTGAATATAATTAAATATTTTAACGTTAAAATCCAATTATTTCGCTCACCCAAAGCTGCATTACAATAATAAAAAAATACTATCACCTAACGTGGTTTCTCAGACTGTGATTACAGACTACTCTCAAATTGTAATTTATCTTTCCACCGGTAAGCATTACGTATTTCGGTTGATATTATTATGAATTTGTGCACCTTTCGACGAAAAAAGCCATAATTTATGTTTATTCATTAATTATCCTTATTTTTACTCCTAAAATAACATAGCAAATAAGATAGTTTAATTAAATTACACAATTTTATTAAATTACCCTTCAACTACAAACAATAGTACATACAACACATATGTTTTTACAGCTTATGCTCAAGGAGTTTTGTATTTTGTGGAAGGTCGACCTCGTCATCGCAATTATAGACTTTATTTCAGAGTTTCAATTTCACCCATCGTTTAGCTAACAGCCCAAATATTGCCAAATGAGAAACCTGTTCGACTGCACCACTGCCCATAGTGAGGCTCATTCTGACGCGTTTGACTTTATGGCTTAGTTTATTTTAATCTGCCCTCCAGTACCATGAAAAAGCAATAATGAAATTCTCCATTATTTTTCAAGTATGGGCTTTTATTTTACTTTGTCATTGAAATAATCATAGTTTTTCAAAATAAATAAATCGAGTTTATCATTATCCTTTTCACATATGCGTATTTAATCATTTAAAACAATAATGCAAAAAAATCTAATGCTCCCCCTCACTTTGTATCCACGCCGCCGGCGTGACGCCGCCGCCGGCAATTTTAGACATGGGCGCCGCCGCCGGCTTTTTTGCAGCCGGCGCACATGTCTAATACGCACTGAATTACATATTACCCGTGCATATTTTGTCGAAACATCTAATATTACCTATAGGTAGGCATATTGTGTGTACCTAAGTACTCTGTAGGTGTTTTGAAAAGGGGTAGCTTAAAAATCCACCCCTTCTGTCACTCATACAAAGTGTTGTATTCAATTGAGAATGTAGACATGGGCCGTGCCACGAGACAATCCCTGAGTCACTCTGCACAACTTTCATCATTTAGTATTTCATTTCTGTAAATATTTATTAAAATTATCAATACTTATACATTGATTATAACTATTAGACAATAGCATTTTGACTTTATCTGTATAATTCTGTTTGAAGGTTGAAAAATAATTTCATATTCTTTATCACTATGCAATTATGTATTATCAATTAAATATTATTACTAATCAATACTATATCTGTATCAATAGATATCGATTTTCTACATGATTTCAAAGGTAGAATTATTGAGATGTTCGTTCCTTAGGAATTATTGATAGACTTATGTTGGATTTCATCAACTTTTCAGGTTACCCTAGTTAATCTCAATATTTAGTTGTAGTCTAGATTCGCCTCTGTAGTAAGTTGTCAATGATATGTGTCAATATACAATGGAAGCAACAGACAAAAGTGACATATTTAGTAATGTGCGACAAAGGAAAGCTAAGCAACTGGGGCGCCGGGAATCATTCCGGGCTGATTGGTTGGAAGATAGAAGGCGGGTGGACGAGTGACATAAAAGACAACATTACAAATTTGTATAATGTTGAAACATTTGGAATAAAGCATGATCCGATAAGGAATGTATGGAGGAGACAAACTAATCTATTAGACTCTGTTTAAAATGGATTAAAATATCAGACAATAGGAACAATGCGACAACAAACTTTTTCTATAACAATAAGACTTTACAATACCTACAGAAGTATAAAAGTAAAAGTTTAACTTTCATGTACCTGCCTATAATATTGTTGCTACTTTGTAAAGTTTTTCAATAGGCACTTAGGTGAAGTACTTTTTTTGTATTTCTACCTACCAATATCTATAAACACGTATAGATACATTTAAAAGCACTTGCATTTTCGAACCCATATACCTAGGTATATTTACGAGCTCACACAACTATTATAAAACATATATGTACCATACCTACAGCCCTGTTAGTAGATAACATACCAATGGGGCAATTTATAAACATTACAACAGTCATGAGATGAAAATTAAAAAAAGTCTCGAAAAAAAAGTCGTAGAAATAGATCAAAAAAACTCTTGGTAGAGAAAATTAGCTTTTCTCTAGGACTAGATTTAAGAGAATTTCCAATTTTGTGTGGGGATTACTTTATGGATATTTTATTTATTTATTTATAACACCATTTAACTAAAACACCCCATTATTTTAGTGGACAATACCCAGGAAAAATAGTAGAAACATTTTAGATATATGGGTAGTCTTATTGGATTCGATTTAGAATCAATGAAACATGTAAGTGTAGGGTCACCAGTTCATCGTGTGTATTCTGTATATTGAAGAGGGAGGAAATATCAGTGGACAGAGGATAGATGAAGTGAGATAAAAGGGGAACTGGAAGATGGATACCAGTAGTTGACAGTAATTGCTGTTTATTCTTGTGTACACGCGACTCACTGATAATACTTAATATTACAAACTATTTCATACAAACTTATATCACTTTCACTTTTTTTTTATTCTGGAAGACACATTATTTCAGGATGAAATCAAGAAGAAAGGAAGAACTTCACAAGGTGCCTAGGACTGGGAGAGGGGACTGCTCTAGCTCATCAGATCAACAGATCAGAATAGTGGGAGTACAATAAACTTGGTACTTATATACCTACATATATTATACCTACCCAACCTCCATACATGAAAGTATATATTAATCTTCCTTAAACAATATCAATGAATTATTGTAATATTAGGTTGAACCCTACTTTTATCTTAATGTATTTTATTTTTCGAGTGAGTCTATAAAGTTATTTTGAAGTGTTCAATATTAGGCCCTTACGTTCTTTAAAAATTTAAGATAAAATAAAACTTAATGAAATTCTGATGTTTGAACATCGGAATACGATCAAGGAACATGGTGTAGTAGTTAGGTACTAGGTACCTACTTATTTAGGAGAGTATAAGGAGATAAGGAGATAGATAGAGAGGTCAACTTGGTATAATCCGACCATCAGTCTACTACTTACTTCCAGATCATCGAACATCTCTCCTCTACACTCTACCGGACAGAATGTATACTTTTCATTATTATTACTACAAGTTCTATAACAACTGGGCTTTCTAGAATAATACACTTTCTCATACTATGAACCTATACATACTACATTACTATGAACATAAACTTAACGTGCCGGAAACTTCAAGTGTCCGCCTAAAGTCTTCCATGAAATTGAAAAACAATTTTATTGGGATTACGCAAAATTGCGTCAATTTCAGAATATAGTGTCTATTAAGGAGCATTATAAAAGATTAAGTGCCTACTTAGATTACATCGTATAATTTTGGAGTCGATTATTTTGTCAATGTACTTAATTTTATAGTAGGTACTTATTCTATAGAGGGATGATTGAAAGGAATACCTATCTGAAAAGCATAAGTATCGATTCATTTAGCGTATAGACGTAGTTTTAATACTTACTCGTACGTTCTAATTATTTGTGTTAGTATAATGAATTAGTGAGACAACTGCATTATTTAATAGGTTAATATAATTTATTTATTTACACTTTCGGTAAACAAAATACAAAGATACGTAAACATTACAAATATGAATCATAGCATTTGTTTACTAGGGCGAGCTTATCGCAGCGCTGCGATCTCTACCAGCTAACCCTATAATCTGCTGGATATAGGATATGAATATTTATAGGTAGCCTAGGTAGGTAGGCACCAGGTAGTTGGGTATACTTATTTCTCCACGCATGGGAGACGATATGGGTAGGAAGGTTATATTAAAATGAAGATTATTTAATAGCAGAGAGAAAGAAAATGTGAGTGTAGGTAAGTACTAAGTACATACAAACTATCTATTATCATCCTTGTACCTAATGCCAAGCAATGTCTATAATAACAATAATAAAGTCGAACATGAAGTTCACTGGGTACAACGAGGCACAACTAAAACAATACAACATAAGCAAACCAGGGATCAATATAATGAAATAAATTACAAAATTATCCGTGGTTCTCTCACAACAATATTATGAATGGTAACAAATTGGCGGTTTTAACTTGCTTCCGAACCCGCCGGCCTCGGTCCCAGCCAGCAATAATAATAATACAGAACCTACAGTCTACACCATACAGATCAACAATAAAATATTTGTGCAATTTTATTAGATGAATTTAGTTAGGAGGCAATAAAGGATGATGTGGGGGTACATAGTACCTACTTACCAATTACTATGAAATAGATGGCTAACTATACAGTACTACTTATTGTTTAATAGTTTTGTCTTTATATTTTGATGCACTCACGATCTGTCATAATATACCGTTGTAGATAAAATGCACAGGATAGTTATTCCAGTATAGTCAGTTAGATGGCTATCAATTCAGTATAGTTCCTATCAATATCAATAGGTACAAAGTAGCTTTCAATTGTGATTAAATTATTTAAAAAATATATATAAATCAAATATGAATTTGTCACGACATTTGTGCTTCTTAAGCCAAAAACTGATATACCTTCTCATATATCTACCTACAAGGATACAGCTTCAGGTAATGTAGGTATACCTACGTGTACGTATATATACTTATTGTAAGTTGTTGTAAATATTTTCGTTACTATCAAAAACCGTTGAGACTCATTATAAGGTAAGATTATTCAATGAATACTTATGTGATTTGAAAAACCGTAATTTAATATCTTATGTGGTGGAAGTTGCAAGGTGTGTGCGCAGTGAGTGGGGCGCCCTATGAATAATAATAATAACAATATAGTCAGTAATATGAACTGAATACTGGACTGCTTCCCACTCCTGGGCGGTTGCTAATGACAGACAGGTGAGTCGGCACGAGACCACATTGTGGTCAAAAAGTTTTAATCTAATTTGTTCTGGTGCAAGACTATTTATATAGTTCTTGTTTGATTTTTATATTCCACATACTTACCTGCATAACTCTTAGCCACATACCTACCTGTTGGTTATCCAATAAATTACATTGCACCTAACATTTACCTCACATCAAAAGGAGAAGAGAAGCTGTTTGAATCTTTGAATTCAATTAATAAACGTAACAATTAACTTATACACTGTTGTAATGATAAAATCAATTTTGAAATATTTATGCTTTACGATTCGTCTAATCAAAAATGAATCAAGCTTAAAATTAATTACATACCGGAAGTATTTATCGGAAGATTTGAGAATATTTCATTATTTTTATTCACCCTGTAGGGCTCAGGACACCTGATTCTTCCGGTGAATGCACTTACTGTGAGTAAGAAGAACCCTTTAGACTTTTTCCTATCAAAACTTAATTGCTATCGCATAATGTTGGTATTTAATAATTGTGGCAAGACATTGTTAGGTAGGTATACTATACACATTATAGTTAGTCTATCAATTCCCAATACAAACAGGTGTATCTTTGCGGTCAACTGTATAAGGCAGGTAGGTACTTTGTAACTAACTCTAGTAGACAACCTAATAGACGACGACCCTCCGTAATAAACATGTAATGAGCCGATAAAATAATTACTACGAGTTTTTTAGGTACAAAAAATATACGCATACCTGCTTATAAATCATTTATGATACATTTTATTAAATACTTTCCGTAGTACAGAGTAATTCATAATACCTATTCACATAGTAATTATTCTTACATATTTATTGTAAATTAATCTTTTTAGACGATGAATTAGCCGAATGAGCACCTGATGGGCACCCAGAATTCCAAAATTACCTGGACAAAAGTAAAAATCCTAAAAGGTGGTCTGACGACAGAGAAGCGGAAAAGAAACGAATGGAAGGCGATGGAGTAGACCTACTTCCAGTGGTGGAGTGAAGAGGGCTGAAGAAGAAGAAGAATAATCTTTTTATTATTATGTTGTTGACATGCACCAGTAAGGGATTTAATAGAGTGATCACGGATGTTTCATTATTTCAGACTTCTACAAAAGTTTCCCGTTGAAGATAATCAAAATAACCTATGTGTCTTCTTTGTAATCAATTAGAAGCGCCAATTTTAAACCACAAAGAATAAACACAATTAGAATTGTTAAAAGAAAATAATACCTTGAGGTGTACCTAATAGTGATACAAAAAATATTTACAACATTGATAGGACAAGTTGGTTGAATTGTTCACCTCGCACAATGGATGAAGGCTCCATGGTAATTTGGTGTGAAATCACGATGTTACGCCCGCCACGATCCAGTAACCGAGGAGAATGTCTATTTTTTTATATTATCTTTAAACCACAAAACGCGTTCCTCTAACAGAATGAATAACATTCTTATAATTCACTGATTAAAATGTTTTCGGATTTCTTTCTGATTCCCAGATTTAATATAACCTAAGGTACCAGATAATTAATATAGTAGTAAAGAAATTCATCAAATTCGTCAACTATTTAAATAGAATAAATAAAACCTTATGAAAATTATTACAAAAAAATCATTAAAACAATCTAATCCATCAAGACAGAAAGAGACATACTCTTTTTGTATTGATATAAATTTTTAAATACAAGTTGCGAAACATTGGAATTCTAGAGAAAGGTCGCTATGCTATGCTTGCAGAACCTAAGAGAAGGCTGCTGCAATCATGTCGCCAAGACTATGGCCCAGAGAGAGATGTTATAGAAATAGATATGTGATGGAAAGGGGTGAAAGCATCTGCGTAACTTCGCCAGAGGTTTCTGTCTCTCGCAGTCTCCATCCACGTACATCTCTCCTCACCCATCTTTGGCACCTGTTTCTCCCAGCTATTATTGGGGCGGCCAACTGCTCTTCCGCTAGGTCCCCTTCCAGGCCTTACGTTGGATATAGGTAGGTATGTAAATGTAATCCAGGGAATACACGTGCACTGAATAAACCACGTAAAATCATATAAAATTATTATGTAGATTACCTTTAATACGAACATTCTTGTTTACAAATGAATACAGTGTATTGTCACGCACTTAATATGAACTAAAGAAGTAATCATCTCGACTATACAATGTTTACTAGATATGTATATGTATACTTAGTACATGTAGGTGCAAATATTAATACGTACCTGCATACAACCAGCCAGCAATTATTAATTCATGCATGTGTGAAATTATAACTCAATGTTTACATGTAGACATTTCCCTTTTAATCATACATTAATCCTAAGCCCTATATCTAGGTGTAAGTGAGAAATTGATATTAAAAAAAAATGTGATGGAAAATTAATTTTCTTTTATTCTAAATAAAATATTTAAATAAACTTTACTGGAAAAAACGCGTACCTACCAAAACCATCCGACATTAACCTCTAAGAGAACACCTCTCATAATACAATTAGTTTGGGTAATATAAAAATTAGCTTAGATTCTTTCATATCATTTTATATCTCTATTTTCTATTCCTGTTCTATATTAAATTTATTACAGCTATGTAAAAATACAAATCTTCTTCGACTACTAATTTCTTATTATAATCTTGAACCAGTTTTTTTAAAGAAATCATCGAAAACTTGATGATATCAAAATAAAGATAAACAAAGGAGTTAATAACATAGCGCTTAAACGCAAAATGAGGCACGTGTGACTAATAAATGTCTAGACCAGACATCGACTAGACGTGGAACAACATCAAGACAACACTACTGTTATTTTCAGTGGAATTCCTTACCTGGTACGTATTTCACTGTTATTTTGTGAAAATTGCTTCCGTTGAAAAATATGATTCATGTAAAATATACCTGGCTCACATTGGGAGTGTATTATCGTGTTATTTATTTATCATGTAACATAAATTATGATTATGACGTCAACATGTGCCTAGCCTTGCCACAAAATAAGCAGTTGTTGTTAAAAGAAAACATTTCTAGATAATGAATGTGACGCCAGCATTACTACCACCTACCACATATTTTGTAACTAAAAAGTATGAATAAAGAATTTATTTATACATGAATTAAAAAAAAGTTTACAGTTCTACCTACCTTTTTGTTAATGTTGATAGATTGGTATGTAAACAAGTAATGCACCTATCTATAAAGAAATAAATAAATAAATGTTACTTTTCTTTTTGTTACTGTTCTCTATTTGACTTCTGTCCATATCATCTCTACGACATTATAATTCGGTACAAAGTGGATAGCTCGGACAATAAAAAATGCGTATTACGTTATTTTATGATAGAGGTAAGGTAGAATTATATTATTAGGTAGGTTGTATAGGAATTGGGTTTTATATTTAACATACATGAGGTAAAAATGTTACTGCACGGCGCACGCGTCCAGAAAGGAACGTGATCGCGAAAGTAAATTGTAAATTACCAAACAACATCATCGTTACATTACAACATTTTATATTCACTGTCAGGATATTGTACCACTTGTGTGTAATGTGTTGTAATGAAATAAAATAGTAGCCAACTTATCCGTCAGAAATGATAGTTTTAACTTTAATTAAACATTTAGGTACATACATATTATTCTAGAAAATTACGAATGAAATCTAAAATAGAATAGGTATACCACACAATATGCATGCAACATTTCGTCAAAGCAATAATCAATATCTGGAAAGTGGTGGTAAGTTTGATACTCTACATTATTGCATCGATGTGATAAAATTTACAGCTTTTGATAAAGAACATAACAAAGTTGAATTTTACACAAAAATATCCAAAAAGCGAAACTAAAAGAGCAAAATAAAAATCCTCTTTTTCAAGTCTATTTTCAGTGAGGATCTTCGATCTCCCTCTCAAAGCGATTTAAAGATCTTTTTATTGTGGTGTATAATGGTCGAAATTTGCGTCATATATGCGAAAAAAGACACGAGTTTCGCGAATAAAATGGTTTTATCATGATTGCATAGTTTTCCAGTCTCTGAAGTACTCTGAACTTCCAGACTTTATACTCATCTAAACCCCTAATAAATAGAATTAATATGAAAAAACAGTGTTTAGTTTCTTCCACGGACTTAATTCTATTTATAATGAATTTCCATGAAGAAAGTTCGGTCAAAACACTCAAAATTATTAAACCCCTAATGGAACAGAGTGATATCTAGAAATTAAGGTCCTGATGTTCAAGTTGACTATGGTAAAGATGCGGGATCGATCGTGTTGCGTTATTAGAAGACAATTAACAATCTTCTTAGAATACAATTGTTGGCATTTGTGAGCTTTATTTCAAGTAAGTAATAAACAAATCCATAAATTAATTAGCGCAACAAAAAAAGTTGAGATTGAATTTATTCGGTAGTCTGTGCACAAAAATTATGTAATAATATAGTTAGTATCATACATAGTTATTCAGAGAGGTATTGGTGGCAGGTGATGTGATAGAAACAGGTGAAGGAACACTCTCATGTATGAGGAAAGGTAAAGGATAACACTGTCTCACGAGGTTGGTAATCAAAATGCCTATAATTTTAAGCTCCCTTTACAACCAAATATTATGTATTGCGTAGTAGGTGTAGGGTACCAAACGGAGGTACCTATATATGTACATCAAAGTTAGGTAACTCAAAGAATAATACTATAAGTACCTATTACGTAACAAATTATTATGAAGGTCGTATAATATTTTTTGTTTTACAGGTGCTGTTTGTATAAAAAATTAAATAGGTAAGTACAGACACTAGACAGATATTAGTATAAGTATCTATTAGATACAGAGAGAGAACCAAAGTAACCGATGTGACTGAAAGAGTCGCTAGTCTTCCTTAAGTGCAGGAAGCTGGGGTGGACATGGACTACAAATATAACGGAATTAAGATCATCAAGAACAAGTCGAAGAAGCGTCGGCAGACCTAAAAGGCATCAAGGCGGCCTAACGATACTATAGGTATAGGTAATAAAATGTGCCGGAGGGAGATGGATACAGTGTGCCTGGGACAGGGGTTGTGCTTGATCGAAGAGGAGGCCTGTAACCAACAATGGATCTGAGAAAAAGAAGAATTGGTGTGATATAAAAAAGCAAGACACATTACATTTGTAGGAGACTATAATAATGCAATAATGACATCGGTAAGTAAAAATGTAGACATAAGAATATGTTCGTCCGTCGATTTCACGATCAATAATAATTGAATAAAATTAAACAAGTAGGTATGATGTCTTGCTATTTCGTTAATAAAAATCTTTAATAATTATTATTACTACTGGCGACACTTTTCTTTTGATCTTCGCAACATGAAGCGCTACGGTTTATGAAAATTTCATAACAATAATTAATTAATTAATTGCGTTGCTCAAGTGACAGGTTTATATTATTATTTACTTTCTTACATTATCATTAGGTATCTACTTATTTAGTTAAACTTATGTACATGCCAATTAAAAGTACCTAATGCGTAATCGACATTAACTCGTAATAAGAAGATTCAGATGCTTGGAGAAATTTTGAATACCATATAATACTACTATTATATGTAACTACTATTGCAACTACGGGTTTAAGGTAGCTTTTTTGTTGTATTAATTGTTGTCATTATAAAATTTTATCAAAAACATAAATGAATAGGTATATCTACAAGTACCTTCCTTATCTAATCTCAAATCTCTAAATGTGCCTCCCTGTATTTTGCAATATTCTCCTTTCGTGACAGTATTGATCTTTCTGAATTTTTGCATGATCACGTTATTAAAATCATCGCTAAAACATAAATATTTTAATATTTTATCTGTCGAATTAAACAGAGGTAGAATATTTGCTACCTTTCCATCGTCTCCACCCCATTTTCCATTATTCTTCCAAGGGGAAGTTGATATTACGGTAGGTATAAAGCCAAACAACTTTAGGAATAAGATGGTTCGTGTAAACACCAGAAGTAATTGTCTGTATGTGTTGGCATAAAATGTGATCGTTAAGTGGCAGTCGCATAGTGGCTTATACCTCTCTACATGATAATATAATTATATGCACACGTACTCGTACCATCCACAAGCTATTTAGTTTTATAAGGTAGTAAATTGTCATTCGAGATGCGAGGCGAGGAACAGCGCTATACAAGGAAGATTGTTTGTTTTTAATGATTAATAAAATTGTGAACTTGATTTTTATTCATATTAGTATAAGTTCCCTATGTGAATCATACTATCTAGATTTCCCCAATCGAACAAAACCTAAGAACCCAATATAGAATCATCTAATTATATATTTTTAATCTGACAGAAATATCTGTGCGATTTTTAAGTAAAAAAGACAAAACGTCATCCAAGATCAACTCCTCTCTTACATATGTGGGTACCTAATGTTTATTTCATCAAAATGTAGGATATTTGATAAGTGCGAGTATACTATAATCACAATAACGTTAATTAGTTACAAACAGAATGATATATCAAAAGCTCACAATCATATGTGTCAGTGTAATTTATTGTTAGGATAATATCGTGCTTAGCGATTTTGTGTGATTCTTTTTTATATTCCTTGGAATTCAGTTTAAACAAACACAACTTTACTTGTTTCGTGTTGTTCTTTTCCACTTGACCAGGTGGTTTTATTTAGACATTTTTATTTATTTATTTTAATCCTTGTTGTGGTAATCCAGCTTTATAATGTGGTATTGGGCACATTTAACGAATGTGTATAATATGTGCCTGAGTTACAGTAAAGTATTTGTAATCTGGAACCTTTCAAAAAATTGTATTTATCGACTGAATTTGCGAGGGTCGTATTCGAATATAAAGCAATTATTAGAACCCTCACCTCTCTTCATAATGGTGTACCTATTGTAATTGATTAAAAATATTATTAACGTTAAATGTTCTTGTACATATGCTTGTATAAACATGTGATTAATTACTATAATCTTGTTTGTCATCTTTATTTATAGTAGATTTTTCAATAAAAAATATCCTTATCCATGGCCAGATGTGTGGCTTCACGCAGAGTATGCTGGTAGTCATAGCCTTCTTTGATAACCCTGCTTCATTCAGATTGGGAATCAGCTGATGAGGTGTACAGTTAGATAAATAATCTGAAAAGTATTCCTATTCTTTTTATAGAAATTGTGAAAATTTCTTTGGTACCTAGACGTATCTTTATATTGCACATTTAGGAAAAGGCTTTCGCATAAAGCAGAGTTTACTGTAACGAAGTTAACCAATTCCTGGGAGTTTTTAATTGCCCGATATTGTGACTTGGCGTGTTGACTGTTGGTATCCCATCTCTATAATACCTACTAACCTATGCAATATGCATGTGCCACATAAAACCAATAATTATTATTCGGTGATAGCCAACCTATAATACGTATATATTTATAAGTATTGCCTTAAATGGTTACCTACATATATTGACACTGCATAAACGATCAACTTAGTCTCGAACTCATCCAATTTCAATTAACCGTTTGTCATTTCATTGGAGATAATTGACGCGTAAAACTAAAAAAAGTGATCTTTGAATGACAAAAATCACCAATTTAGATACGTCTTATTTATATTTTTTCTCACGGTAATTTCCTTTATAATTGATAAGTCCAGTTTGTAATAATGTAACAAAATGTTTATGATTTTCCACACAGTCTTATTCACTTTTCTAATACTTCCCAGTATGACATGGTACTGTACCTAATTCCTTAATTGTATTGAATTTATAGATGAAACATGTTGGTTAATATTCTCTTTATTATAAAGTTTTATTATAAATGTGCCACACAGAATGAGACGATGGATGTCTAAAATAAAGCTTCAACTATCCTCTGTGTCAGCTAATAACATCAGAGTTAATATGAATTAGATGTGAACTAAAACTCTTGGAACAAATCACAACCATGTACGAGGCACTTGAATATATTAAAGTTCCGGTGACGAACCAGCGATAAATAAAAATAGTCAATGGCTCTAGAAAAACAGATTCGATGTTTCCCAGTATATAATCTTTGGATTGGACAGGAGAATATGGCGAATGCTGTAACTGTTCGAATTAAAATAAAGAGCGTCTTAATTTATTTTATTATGAAGAAAGTGAAAAAAAAAGTCCTTATTTCAGTTAAAATGCACTGCACTTAATTATAGTTACAGTATTTGTCAGGAAGAAAAACGTGAATAATTTGAAATCTTCACTCAGTTAAATACGAGTGTATGAATATAATTTCGGTTATCCTGTAAACTAGAGCACCGAAACATTATTTTTTATTTCATAATACATATACACATCTCCTCACGAAAGCTGGCTGCAGAAAGAAATTGTTATTTTCTCTATCACAAGCTATTTTTAAATCACTGTTAAAGATGATACTGTGTTCTTTATTATTTCTCACAATTATATATATTTGTGCTGATTCATGTTAGTCCATTTGACCAATGATTTATTGTATTGTTATAAAATACTTCTTCAAGTTTATTATTATTGTTTGTATCAATCTACCTATACCTGCCTAGTGCCTATATCCAATTCATTAAAATATGTTTATATATACCACCTAGGTATCAGTTATTTATTATTACTTTGTTATTTTACCAATAGACCAATCCATCTGTTCTCTAAGAGCTTAAATGAAGACTTAAAGAATTATAATATAACAATCATTGTTTGTGAATTATAAATATGTACTTCTAATTCTAAAGAAATAATGACTTGTTAAAGGTACCTCTATAAAAACAAAACTGCAGTTATTTCTTGTATTATTCAACCGATTTATTTAGGTATCTAATTAAACCTTTATAATAACAAACATTGTCTTAAACTATGATTTAGCATGTATATGGCAATATATGTATAAGCGTGTGTGAATAGAATTTCCAAATAAAATTCCAAAACAATGTTACATGTGCGCTGTGGGGGACATTGGTATAGGTACTAGGTAGCAGTGGCGAAGGGTGGATTTCTGCAAAAGGGAAGCCGGGGCTAACATTTCTTATTGGATTACGTCAGATTAGACACTATTAATTTCTTTGATTTTGAAGGTTTTACTTTGTGGCGACATTATATTATAATTAAAACAATATTAATTTGTTTACACCACTTTTATTTTTGACCAGAGTCAACATGTTTCGGGAACAATGTTCCCTTCTTCAGGACTTATACAAGAAGGGAACATTGTTCCCGAAACATGTTGATTTATATATACTAATTTTATATATTTATACGAAACGAAAATATCAAAATGATATGATGTACCCCCAAGTCAAACAATGGAAATAAATTAATATCCGTTTAATAGTATGTATTCACACTCCACACTCGAACATTATTATATTATACTCGGCCAATCAGTATTATTATGATAAGTATTGGCATTGTAATTAAAAACCAATTCAGATTATGAGCGGAATACTTACTAAGATATATTTTTCCATCCAATTCGATTAGATCATGGCAATAAATTAATATCACAACGTGCTTGTTGGTTACCAACACCTGGTCGACTACATCATCAGGGCGTGCAATAAACATAGTGTAACTACTATAAAGTTTAAACGTACTAAACATTCATTTCTTTTAAAATATACTTGCATTTCTACATCTCAAATGCTACCAATATGTGCCAGACGAATCCTAAAAAAATATAAGGTCAATTTGGTATTTGAGACAAATACTAATAAAAACAAGTATTTTTTTAAAAACAGTTTATTTTTAACATCTATTCTACAAACAATATATTAACTAACTATATTAAAAACAAATTACAACTATACTCAAATAAGTACGTAAAATAATAATCACTAATTTTATTATTTCTGAAATACATATTAATTCAAATAACTAAGCTATTAAAATTTAGTTGAAAAGTCTGATGGAGAAAGTTAAATTTATTAAAGTTGCACCAGTATAATATGTTTCATATCGATACAATTTCTTATAGCCCATACGAAGGCGCACCGAGCAACGGCATTTTTAATTACGATCGTCCCATGTCTGAGGAAGGCTCGTTACGGAGGGGAAGAGATTCTCGCCTCTTGTGATTAATCTCGGCCCCCAGACCAAGTCCGGTCCGCCCCTCTCAGGGTGCCAACACTGGCACCGATAACAATACATTCAACACAACAAATAACAAAACACGACAGTCAACGAGATTGGACTCTTTGCTGGGATTTATCAGATGCCTACACATAATAATATTAGTGGAGGTGTGGGAAATACTTGTGATACATGATCAACACTTGTTAAGACACTATATTAATATTCATACCATTTTATGGATGTTATCAGTTGTTTTCAACTCTCTTCCAATGAACTAAATAATAATAATATACGTACTTAACACATTTTCCGGACACTTTTTAAGGCAGGTTACGTTATGATAATATTATGTTCTGGTTTTGTGATAATATACCTTTAAAAGACTCATACATTTTATTTTAAATACGTCAGAAAAATATTATCTACTTACATAATTACATTCAGTCTCATTTTTTCAGGAGTAAATAGATATGCCTTTTTCCAATTTGTGCATAATGGAGGTTGATATAGTATACACAGTGTGTACTGCAAATATGCAATATTGTCATATACTCGTACATAATTTGAATGCCTATGCTTTTGGACCCATTGGGGTTTAAAAAAATTGTAGGTGTACCCGTGAATTAACACACCTATTAACAGTATTGCTCCAAACAAGCAGGTATCTACTTTTAATATTAGATGTTAATGGTTTTCTATATAAATAACATCACATAAGTAGACATTATTATTATAATAATATACACTCTGTTTTTAACTCTTATCGATGACATACAATCAGTTCAATAATATTGTACAAAGAATTTTACCGTACAAGAATTTGCCCCTACGGCTAGGTACATAGAGGGTACGTATACGGACAGAATATATAGAAGTAGGTACCAAGTACAATATCGTTATTAGATATATGTATTGGAAGGTAGTAGGTACATATTCATATGTATGAACAAGCGTATCGTCGATTTAAATAAATTTAAAAATGTAATATAATTTAGCGTTTGGCTTGAATGAGAAAATAAGCACGACTGTGTGTAGATGTGCGTGGCCAATGGACGAGTGAGATGGTTTGGTATAAGGATCAGTGGTGGGTCATACAACAACAACAATTAACCCTAATTATATTCAATGCATTTCATTACTGAACCAACATCATTTCATAATTATGTTTGTATATTATTTATTTGTTAAGTTGTACGCAAACGAAAGTGTAATAATTCTTCCTTATTCTCACATAATATATGTATAAGGATATGTAAATAATTGTTCCTATACGTTGTAGCCCGAAGGGTAAGGCGGATCTGATGATGAAAATCCACAGGCATATTTTTTGCTAACAGCTAGACCGAGTCCTGTTGCATAATAATATGCAAAGGTGAGGGTCGATTCTCTGGCAAAGTGTTCTCAGTGAAATGGAGGAAAAAATCTTCACAGGTAAAAACATACATCTCCAGACTATTATGCTACCAAACAATCAAAGATCTTAAAAGGCTGCTTTCATTTTTTCTGAAATAAAAACCGGGCCTTGAAACCTGAAAAATGACAATTTTGCAATTGCTTGGCACCTATTTGTAAATTAGGTACAGTTAATTATCTATTTTATGAACTTCCTAACGCTGATTTTTTTGACTGACCATTTAAGCTGACCATTTAAGTTGTGCTTTTCATATCCTAATTTATGATGGGTCTAATTCCACATCTGTGAACTTTTTATTACAGTTGCTGACAATATAGCTTGAAAGGTCTATAAAAGCTTCTAACCGTTTATGTCTTTCAAGAGTTTTTCATTATTTCCAGTACTAAGTAGATATCTCGGTGAAACTGAAGAATTTCCTTTAATGAATTGAAATGTTACTCCAATGCACTTGATGTGCAGTGTGTGATGTTGACGCCTTTTGGTAGGGCGGAGTTGTGTGATAGTATCTGCCCGCCCTAGCTTAGTTAACTAACAGCCTCGGATAACTCGTGTGCTTTCTTACATATATCTACCTACTAATTTCCAATAGGTATTATCTACCTACATACACCTTAGAACTAAATCATATCTACTATCTACATATACTTACTCATGAGAATTCATTTACAACATCTACATAATATGGCCGAGTAATAAGAGTTTGTACGCACTTATATAAATAAATAATACAATCAGTTGATCACCATTAAAAATAGTTCATTATTTTCGTACATGTCATCTTTAATTATTGTTGACAGTTTGTTAATCGTAGGCATTCTTATGAGTATAACGCCCCTTGGAGGCGGATTTCAGGAACTGAAAATTGTAACAAGTAATTGTTAGTAGTACTTACCTACGTAGCGTTTAGTCTTAGTACGTCTTAAAGTTATCAATAATAATTCCTAATTTCATCCATATGAAATATTTCATTAATTAATCGGGTACAAAACCTAATCGACATTTTCTTCAATTACTTAAACAAACCTTATTACACCTTTATTTGTTTGGTGTTAATCTAATGAAAGGCTGAATAAAACGGAAATCCGTTTGAAGGTATGAAATATACACACTTGCAGGCTACGTGCCTCTATTCTCCCTTCCGCATACCTTCACGGAATTTTTCTTCCAAGAATTCTTATGAGAAGAAAATGAGAATATTGTCGATAAACTGGAAATTCTGCATAGCGCACAATCGTGCATATTCACAATTCGTTTGTTAAACGTCTGATGATTAGGAGAAAATTCATTTATAAATAAAACTAAGACATAAATACCCATAAGTTATTCTTTTTTATCTGTAACTTTAATTTTAGATATAAGTAAGTAAATTTTCTTTAAATGAAAGAAACATTTTATCTAAGGAATTTTATTCATCAATAAGCTAGTGTCGCTATAGAATTTTATAATATAAAACGATGTGAGGGGGGAATGTAAGTAAGTATTTTTTGTATAAAAGTAGACAATAAACTATACAAAATTATAATTTCCAGTGAAACGTTGATTTCGTTAAGCGAAAGAATTTTCTTTATATTCGCAATAAAGCCGGCGATAATGGCATCTAAATCTTAAAACTCGTGTATCTAATGTTTCTTTCGCGTAAAAATTTAAATCTATTTCTCCATGCCAAGCTTTAAATAAAGCTAAGTATTCTTGTATAAAATACCAGGGAATAATATCCCTGAAATATTTTTCTTAATATTTAAAAGTATTCAACCCTCAACTCAGGGGCGGATGTGGACCACCCGTCGCCTGGGGCGAAGAAAATTCTCGTAGGGAAACTCGGGGAGAAAGTATAAGGACACTGAAGGACTTACATCAGGGGGAGGATTGTGAAATATCCTGAAATAGGTAGGTAGGAAGTTAGATAGGTATTAGATGTAGCTGGAGGGAGGAGAACATCTCAAAAGAAGAAGAAAAGATGAGTGAGGGGAGTTGTGTGGAGAGTGGAGATGTCTCCGCCCCCCTCGCCTTTATAATATTTCACATCCCTAACGAGCTCGTGCCACCTCGCGGCGTATTGGCGAACTCTTAACATCTCACGAAATAAATACTTGTTAATATTAATAATATTACCATAGATACCTACCTACCTTCATTTATTATTAGATAAAATCAATCGTGCTTTTAATCGGTTTGATCGTCTGTTAATAACAATAAAAAGTGCCCACGATTCAAAACTTTTCATCTCATTCATATTAAACATACCTACATGTAACACGTTAGATTCTACATATAGAATTATATAACTACCTACCCAATACCTACATAGTGATAATACCAAAAATATGCTTTATGAAACAAATTTGCTGGCTTAACCATTTTTATGCAATTTGATTAGATTTCACTAGTGTCGTATTTTAAAAATAAAGTATAAAATAATAAGAAAGAAACTATCGGATTGCTTATAGCTTTGAATGATGAAAATAAATGAATTTAGCCAATTATAGTACCTATAATTAATTAACAAACTTTAACTTTTTAATAAATACTTGAAAGCACTTATTACTTAGCTACATTATAAATGAAACATTAAGTTTTATTGACACTGCTTCATATTATAATTTCCATACTCTGTATAACGTTACAATATTGCTTATGCAAATATTTAATACTAACTATGGGATAATTACACCTATAGGTTAAGTACTAATAATATAATAAATACACATTGTTGTGCCTACATTTAATGAAATGCAATTTTCAGTAACAAGCTATTTATAGGTTGGAATATAAATACCATTAGATGATTAGTTCACATAAAACTAAATTAATAAGTTTTAATTACTTACCAACGGCTTAACTGGCATTCACGCTACAATCATTGGTATTGTAATTAATATTGAGAAAGATATGATTTCGTTATTCCCGGCCCGAAATTAATTTTACTTACCCGGTACTCCACCCGATAAACGGGTGATTTCTGCCTCTTTTTCATTAGTTCACAAGTTCAAATTATCATGACAAAATAAGCTGGAATATATAAGACAATTTGAGTGAAATGGCCGTTATTTATTCCGCAGAATAGAAATAAAACAACTTTTCATTATTAGCAGTAGGTACCAATAATGATTCAGAATTCGTCCAAGATTTCATATTGGTCCACTTGTTATTTTAAAATAAGGTACCTATGTAATTAAATTCAATACACCTATGTAAATCCATCAATAGTTATATTATTTGGGCTTAGGTATACAAATATTCTCTTACACAAATATTTAGGGTCATGCGTCTCGGATCCTCCCTTTCCATTTTCCCCGATCTAGGAGTCTTCTGGAGTAAGCTCCAATATATAATATAATATCTACAGCTAATTAATAATTCTTCGTACATATCCTCTCGTAATGAATACAAAACTAGGATAAAATTGTAAAGATTAGTGGAATTATTGTGTACGAAATAAATTAAAATTTTGATGTCATCATCTATGTACACTGTACTTCCCTTATGTCATTATTAGATAATTTAGTTAGATTTATTATTGAATGTTCGTATTCAATAACCCTTGTTGGATTTATGATTGATTGATAAGGCGATAAGTTTATTATGATCAGACGATAAGAACTGTTATCATCTCAATCAATGTATGATTAACATGCGTTTATAATAAAATTCAATGAAGGCCGTGCATAAGCAAATGGGTGTATCAACTTATAGTTGAAACTGGGACCCTCTCCTCAAGTATCCATCATACATCTCCACACACATCCATTTATATATAACATACTTATTCATACATACATGACTTATAATATTATAATGTACCTATACAGCGTATTACTTAAATATGTACCTATATATGTATCAACATATTAAAAGTTATTATAAATGAACGTGGCCGAATTAGGACATGGAAGAAAATTCTGTTTTATATATTTTTTTTAATGCTTTAAAGACGTGCCATTCTTGTTGCGGAAGATGATACTAAGGTGTTAAAGTACTATTGTGAGGAGACCGATAACTTGTAAAGTTGACAAGTATAGGAAGCTAATATAATTTCTGATTTGTAGATCTGTACACTAATTTGTGATTTTTTACGTCAATCCAATTCATGAAATTATGTCATTAGCACAGTAGCGTGGCGTGAGAGGAACGGGGAGGAGTGGGTAAGGGGGGCGCCCCGGGTGGCACTTTTTAAAGGAAAGCATTTTTTGGTCAAAAATCCATTAAATCACATTCGTGTCATTAAGTACTTACTTGAAAAAATATTGCCAATGGCGCTTTTTATGCCATATCAATACCAAAATTTTAGTTATCCCACTCTAGCTTTGAAGTTCTTTAAATTCTTGTAAATGTTTATACCGAAATAAGGGGGCGGCACCTCTGGTTTCCGCCCCGGGCGACTGAAACCCACGCTATGCCACTGCATTTAGCAATCAGGAATATAATAACAATAAGCACAATCACAGTTAACCTTCTATACGTAGGAATAGATCTAGTTCCATACTTGGCGGAATTTGAATGTAAGTGCATGCATTTAAAATTTAATATACCTAGATCTAACACAAAGAATCCAAATATTTTACCGGTGCATCCCTTATTTCGGTCCTGTATTTTTCCCATAGCAAGCGCCGCCCAATCTCTCCAAACCATTAAAGATAAATTGTGTCTAATTATAGTGGTAGAGTTTGGAAACAAGGTTAACCTATGAACTTATTATCGGTGCTTGTGTTAAATATGTATGCATACCATACTTACCTACTCAATACATTTCACTACCCTTACATACAAGTAGTATAGTACTCGTACCTGTTAATTATATCGGTTTGGTATTAAACGCAATCACTTTAGTTTATTACCTGTTTGTGCAATTTTTTAATCAATTTTTCAAAATATCTTTCTCACTTACTTACTACCCTACCTCTGCCGGTAGACTTTGCACTTGGTCACCCCCCACTCTCAGTCTATTTAAGGTTTTCCAGATAGGAATATCGAGGTTAACATTCTGTAAAATACTGTTCGTGATGTTTCTAAATCGTTGTTAAGTTTAAGTGTTGCTGCAAACGAAATCCTCATAGGTCAAAGGCTGCCAGGAAGACCACCAAAAAGATGGAGAGATAGCT
The DNA here is from genome assembly GCA_963576895.1 of Ceraclea dissimilis. Classification (NCBI taxonomy): domain Eukaryota; kingdom Metazoa; phylum Arthropoda; class Insecta; order Trichoptera; family Leptoceridae; genus Ceraclea; species Ceraclea dissimilis. Next base: position 12,086,716 of record OY756359.1, read on the forward strand.
GGTCTTCCACATCCCAAGAAGGAGCACCAAACGCCGAAACAAACAGATCCCAGATCTAGCATAAGCGGAAGAAGAAGAAGAAAAGAATATACTTACTACGATAAAATAGATCAGGCATTGATTTCAAATTAATCTCCAGTGTGGGTTTCATGGAGGATAATAGAAATGGTGGATATACGAGTAATTATTTTTTTCCATTATCTTTAGACAAGAAAACCTGTCGGTCGTAATTAAAAATGCCAATTACCTCGTAATTTTATACTGTCACAGGACCTGCGCCATATATGCCCGAGATGTTTGTCATAATAAAATATATCTATGTTTTGATCTTTTTACGATACATTTTTTAGGAATATGTTAGAAGGTTCTAAGGTTAAATATAAAAAATCTTTTACGGTTAATCAATGTATCTACTCTCCTTTTTCCAAAGCATATTTAGTACCTAACGGTTGTAAACGGTCTTCCGTTTTTAGAAATTTTTCGAATGTCAGTATGCATACTCTTAATCTTTGTAGGCAGTTAGTTAGTAGGTATATCTATTCTATTCTTGCCAGTTTTGCAGAGTTTTTTCTTCTATTATTTTACTGAGATCACATTAAGTCTGATGTGTATTTAAATATGTTTTTTTTTTTGTGTAATATGTTAACGATCAATAATGATTAAATTTCAGGCATTCATTTATCACGTGTTCCATCTTGTTTAGTTATAATATCATTTATATCCATTACATTACATTACATTACATACAAGTGTATATATCATATTCACACCATCGATACATCGTTTCATTTTCTACATTAGTTTTTTATTAATATCCAATAACACAGACCTGCCCCCTTTATTATTGTTCCATAATACAGAATCATCATTATATATAATCTACATGTCCGTGTCTGTATGTTTCCAGATGTTTGTAAACCAATACAGCATGCCATCTTTATATTAAAATACTTTTTTGAATGTCACTATTTGTTTTTTTTTTATGAGAACATTGGATTTTCTACATATCGTTGTTCGATAACAATAGTTTTCCCAACAGATTTACAGCGGCCAAAGGGTGGCAGTTGGGCGACGATCAGTATAAGCCTAATGGAAAATTCATCCATCGCTGAAGGTATACGAGCATGAGCATGCATATGTTGAAATAACTGCTTTATATTTTCAACTCATTTTGCACCCCTGCAGAAGTATCGTATTTTTTTCATAATTAGGTACTTATTTACATGTTAACCACTAACGGCCTGCTGCAAAATCTTCATTTTTTGATTTGGCCATTTTCGATTAATTTGACTATTTCTTTCTTCTGAGGACCTCCAGCAGCAATAATGCATCAGAGGCCATGGCTATGCTGTAAAGTACTGAGCTACCAAACGATGTAGGAAAAACCTGGAAAAAATACGTAGTTATTAAAATGAAAGGGGATCACTCGCTCCAAACAACACATGTATGTAGAGAGGTAGGTACCTCTCTTATTTACATATAACTTAATTAATACATCAAACTATCCAGGTACCTACTTATTATAGTAGACCAATAACACCTAAGAATATCTAACCTACCGGAAATGTCATCTGTTCTTCATACGATTTTCATTTCTCAGAATTATTATATTTATGTATCTACATAATCCTATACAATGAAGAAAATATAAGTATTTACACAGGTACTCATGAGTATACATAGATACAGCTTTTGGCAAGCCACGGGCGTTGCGTTGGTTGGTTTAATAAAATTAAATTTATCGAATGAAAGTAACGTAATAAGAACACGTTGAAAGTAGAAGTAGGTATATGTAAGTGGGTATATAATATTTTGTAGGTGATTTAGACAATTAATAATAAAACATTCACGGCTCGTTGCGTTAGTCTTCACTCATCTGTATAAACTGTAAGTTAACGTTGCTTAATTGCGTTAATCGAAATGTGACGATTTTTGTAATTATGCCAACAAATTAATAGAGAGAAGAAATAATAAAATTAAATCATTTATGAAATAAAATATTCTTACTCTGTCAACGTTGACGACTGAGAAGAAGTTTCAAGTCATGTGTTTTATATTAGGCATGTATCTACATGACTATTATGACTATATAGTTTTGTATAAGATTTTTTTATAGCCTACGATAGCATCTGTAACGTTTAGTTCCTTCCTTTACCAGGCGCTAATTTTAATAAGATTATATTGACTTTCCATTGTCCCTTTATAAGGACTCCTCCAATATGAATTAATACGCATAATAAGTTTATTCTCTATTTATTTAATTAATTTGTTTTGAGTCTAATTTACACGCGATAGTATTTGCTATAAAGAAAAGTTTCATTTGAAAACAAATTGTACGAAGCAATAGTTTTTTAGTTAAACCAAATTTAACAGATTCATGAAAAGCACTAAAAAATAAGGCAATAAATGTACAAATCAACTCATTTTCATACAAAAAATCTGCTCCAACTTTTGTCTAGAGATAAAAACAGGGTAGGATTGTTCGTTATAAATAAAATATTTGTATGAGCGTTTATTAGCGGTTTATCATTACACTTATAATTGTTTCAACTTAAACAAAGAAACGTTATATTGCCATCAAAGTAATTAAAGTTTGCTTCTTAGTATATATATATGTATGTGTTTAAATATTTTTATATTGCAATATTATAATATTGCTTCATCCAATGAAATCTCTAAAGAGAAGTGTAATTAGAATATAGTGCCCCCATAGGAACCCCGTAGAGTCTCTCTAATGGAGGCTTATATCTCTTGCTGTGTCTACTGTCAATAGTAACAAACAAGGTAGAGGTTGCCAACAATATAATTTTGGGTCAGCTGGAAGAGATCGCTGTATAACGATAAGCTTGCTCTAGTCAACTTTACTTATTATTGTGGATGTATATTATCTTATTTGTTTTTTATATTGTTCATGTAAAGTTCACTTAAAGAATAAATAAACAACAACGTACGTATTTGTAATTATATTTTAATTTAAAGACGACATCAAAACTCACAAGAAGTGATGGTTTGGGGGCTGAGTGGAAGCAGAGGGGACGCTCTGCGACGAATCCGCTTTTTGGCTCTTAATATCTTGTATTTTGTGCCCACATATCTCTCGCCTCGATACAAAAGACCTGGCTGCAGACACCGGAGAGGTCATACGCATCTCTTCTGAAAAGATAGAGAAGATCATTAATCGTTGACTCTGATATTTTTAGTATTATGCATACAAATTATTTATTGTTTTTGTATTTTTCAAGATCCTCGGCATAGATAGTTGTGTGATGTATTGGTCGATGAAGGAATATCTGTGGTAAGCGAGTTAACTAAAATAAATAGTCTAATTGTGACAAAGTTGCCATAGAGTAGACGAAGAAGTTCTTAAAACAATTTCACTCACTTGTTCAGTGGACAATTTTTTATCCTATTTTTTTTTATCTATATGCAGTCAAAGAATAAAAATCAATTATAGAAATCTTAATTCGAGTTATCACTTTAAATCGAAGTCTAACACGCCTGGATATAATAGCTTTTTCATTATCATCCATTGCTTGTGGATAAGAAAAATAGTATCTGGAGATCTATTGTTGACTCGATGTAGTGATGTAAGTTTTTAAATAGATCCAACATTATTATATTCTTAGAAAATGAGTTGGCAAATCACACAAAGGTATGATATGGTTTAAATCTACGACACTCGATTAGTGAGAAATAATATCCACAAGCAACATACATACATTATTCTGTTGATTATTATAAAGTTATAAGTATATCCTACCTATCTATAGATAACACCATTCATTGTACCTACCTGCATTATTTGCAAATTGTAGATACGAGTATTATTATGTCTCGACCTCATTAATTTAAGAATACACAGGTTCAATTCGATAACGTCTTTAATTAAAATAAGTGTTTTAATTTTATTTTACTATGAAATAATTGAAAATACATATAACGTATTATTTTAGTTAGTTCGCACTTAATTATTTATGGAATTGACCCCAATGTCCTGATTTCGCAACATCACATTATGTAAAAAGGTGCAATACATAAATATTATACATATTCTGATGATTATTATTGCAGGTATCTACGAGAATGGTGTGACTGCAGTTGTATGGATAACCACACCCGTTGTGATTGTTAGTAAAGTATGATTATAAAAATATTTAGTTATATGTTGAATAGTGCGTTGATATTGTGATAAGATTTTTGTAGACTATATATATTAACATTGACGATTTGAGTAGGCCTCTCTGTTCTAAATTCCAAATTTTGCTTCTATCACCAATCACCATAATACGAGTATTTTAGTAAGTTGCTTGCATGTGAATTGTGCAGGAATCACTTTCTACTCAGGAGAACTCTCAACCTACAAATTTTGACTTACCATAGAGCAGAATCCTGGCTAAGACATAGGCCATTAAAAATTTAAAGTTAAAGAGAAAAATAGATTTAATTACAAAACATCTTGTATGCAATAGTGGTTGCATAACACTTAAAATCTAGGCGCAGACCCGCTGGGCACAAAATCTCATACTAAATTATAAGTCTTTGGTACCTACCTGATGGCGAATATAATTTATGTAATTACATCTACATAGGAAAAATATCAGTTAGTAGGATAGAAATATTACATCAAGAGCTTTATGCACGGTGCACGGCAATTGATCAATATGCCACTGCCATCCTTCAGGATAAAATCCCTGTATCTCAAGGCCACTATGAATTGCATATGTGGACGTTTCTACTTTCAAAAATCATATGTGTATTTAGGTACTTCTTTGCGTTAACCATATAAATGTTGAAAATTGTATCAGTGACTTATTCTTATGAGATTTTTAATCCTTTACCATGTACCTACATACACGCTGACGGTCGATCTAAATAAACATAGTGAAAATAGAGGGAGAAACAATGAATGAAAATATCTTGTAAGATTGTTTGAGTTTGATCAATCTGGAGTTTTTTTTTTATCTATTGTAGTATCGACGCAGTGGTCTTGAGTGATTATGAAAATCAAACAGATATCAAGAGATTGACGATACAAATTAGATATTATATAATATAATGTAGGTATGTTTATGTAGTATCTATAGGTTAGGTTCAGTGGAAGAATACCTAAGGCAACTTTACTTAACGCGATTAGATATGTGAGCTAAATACCATGAAATCACAAAATATATTAATTATTCTTATCTATGTGTAAATATTTAATGGGCGGAATATGAAAAAAGATTTAATTTTTTTAGTCGCGGAATTACATAATTTTTTTGATTAATTGTTGACTTTTTATGTATACTTATTCCAAATCTTATAATTTATAGTTGGATAGACAAGCTGGATCGGTTCGCCTGCCCGATAAAACCAAGTGTCTACTTATCTTCAAGCATCATGTTAAATATTTGTCATTAATTGATTTTACCTTCATAAATTACCTTCGTATTCCAGATTACATATAAATATGCATATTATAAGTATTTTTTATCAGGTTTAATGTAAACAGAAAATTATGGTCAATTCTAAAAATTCATAATCATTGGGATATAGGTTGAATAAATAAGAATAATATATCTTATTAAAATAAACAGCATTTTAAATTACAGAATAGTTGGTACTAACAAGCAAGGCGATCCATGGAAATTCAGAGAATTTTGTATTTCACCTTACCTACTCTTTTTTCTCTATCTTAGATTGCATAAATAATAATAATATTGGATACGATAAGTCACATTCACTAACCAGCTGGAAATAGATAAAATCGTACTAAGAGAACTACTATTTTTTTAGGGAAATTTGCATCGACTTTATTCTTTCCAGGTGATTTTTTTACTTTTAATATCACGCACGTTTTTTATTTGTACCTTGACTATAATCAGTCTGAACAAGCCTTCCACATAACATTTGATTACAGTTTGCCGAGGCGGTCTGTTGGCTCAGCGGTTAAAACAATGACTGGCAAATTTTGTGGCGCTGGATCACTATCCCGCTGTGCCATATTATCTATCCTACTTCCAAGTTCCAATCAACATCATGTGCTGTGCCCCACGGAACATATACCCACTTTACATGCCTTTGTTCCTCTGCTGATGTTAAATTAACTACATATTTGGTATAATACTAGTTATTGTTTCAAAATAACATAGGTGGGTATACCTATCTGAAATTGTACTCGCAAAAATACTATAAGTATAGAACTTTATAATAAGGAAGGGTTGCTTTTGTTAAAGTTGACAAAAAGCTTAAGACTAACTAAATTAATTATTCTTCTCTGTCTTGCGGCTTTTCACTCGTCTACGAGTAATCCTTTCCGACAAAAAAGTAGACGTATGTTGCGTTGTATACTTACATAATTATTAGGTTCTTCTAAAATATAATACTTACTAACATTCCCTCAGGTTTAGAAATTAAGTTTTATACTTTGAAAAAATCAATAGGTTTAAATGAAATAGTTGTTATGTAGATTTACATACAGGTAGGTATATACCTACTTACAGTAAGTTGTCTATCAGGTACCTACCTACTTACATAAAGGCAAAGGCTTGAGAAAGAGGTGGGAAAACATCAAATAAATAAGGAAAAACATGAATTTATTAGGAACAACCCACGATATTATAGAACATAGAATAATCTTCATTTGAGATATTTATTATTAATTAGATTATTCTCATTACATCAGCATGTACTATATTTAGATACAGGTATGTAAGTAGAATGGGTGTAGGTAAGTATTAAGCACCTACTTACCTTTGTTTTAGTAAAAATAAGTTGTTTTATTGAGGGAAGTTGCATAAGGCAATTAATTACATTAGTAAGTAAATATTGTCTGTAATATGATATTAATTAGTACACGGTACACACTGTTTTATGTGGCGTAAAACATTTTATAAAATATTAACACAATATGATTCAGAAATTACTAACAATAAACTCAATGGAAAGTTGTCGTTATAATATTTTTAATTCGTTTGGTTCATGATCCATACGAGAATAAAATATAAAGTAAAATTGTAGATTCCCTAATGTTTTATGATAATAATTACAACATTTATAATACTACTTGCGTCGTAATAATATTTAAAAAGTTATCAATGTGTCAATTAATGGTTCTGTAGTGGTTTCATCATTGTAAATTAACTGCCTTATTTAGAGTAGGTACTCACATAATAATCAGCATGTTTGATAGAACTAATATTACAATCTAGCAATGAAAATTCTTCTGTTATTTTCCTACGTACCTGAAATGGAATAATTATTGAAAATAACTCGATGGAAAGAGAGATAAGAAGAAGATGATGATGAAATTCGAAAGTGATTGAATTTCTTCTGATGCGGGAGACGGGAATATAGAGATCCCACATAATATTGGAAGTTTACTTACTCTACAGGGAGGTGTATAAAGCAAGGTTTTTTACCCCAGTTATGACGTCACGGTCATTTCCTGCGGCATTAAGGTTTAAAATCGCAAGAACAATCACATATTTTTTTAAATCCTTTTTTCTACTTTTACACTCCATTCAAAAAAGTTTTACGGTCATTTACTAGATTTTAATGAATTTTTTACCGCCACTTGGTAGCAGGATGTGGTGGAATGGGTGAACGTTGCCCTGGGCATAAAGTGATCACTTAAGCCAGCCAAAGCCGACTCGTAAGCGTCGGAACATCCATCCTGCTCCCCTCCCCAAGGGAGTTCGCATAAGTTATTATGTGTATGTTGATATCTGCCGCCTTTCGTTCAGAAAATTCTCAACATATGCCATCTGCGAGATGCAGACATGAAAAGCCAGTAATACCTAAATGATTTAGGTATCTTCCTCACATATCTAACCTATTTTTTCCGAAGCATATTTAGTAAGGTTGCCGAGATCTATGGCCTCCCGTTTTTTTAGGTTTTACCGTTTTAAATTTATTAAAAAAAAAAACATATATTTTTGATTAACGTGACAAACAATATTACTCAAAATGTCTTGGTACCTCCACACATTGTTTTAGTTATTTCGTATCAAAAGTGCTGCGGGCAAACACAATGAAATGTCTGTTAACGATTATTTATAATGCGATTTCACATTGATAATTATTAAACTGAGGTACCTACGCCATTTAATACATCATTAATATCATTACTTTGTGAAAAAAAACTATGTGTAATAAAATCTAAAATAATATAATTTTAGTAACAACATTAATTTACCTACATTTATACCAACATTCAAATAATACTTTCTTCGACAGTTCGTCCCCTGGTTAATATTATATACTTTTCAACATATTTCCTCGACTTGCATACATATAGTTATTTTTTATAATGATTTTAAATATCTTCTTTCGTTCTTAGGTCGTTAGGTATTATTTTTCTGGACGAACTATATCATCTAATCGAAATAAAAGTCCTTAGTAGGAAAAAATAGTGTTTACAGTTATTTTATTTTATTGAAAAATGAATTTCTACAGAATTTTAACCGTAAATATTGAAAAATTATCCAAATAATACGTTTTGCTTCCATTCTTGAGTCTTTACTGTGGTTTGTTTGCTGCTGATGTTAAAATTGTTTATGCTTTATCTAACAACTGTATGTACCCGAAAGATAATAAAAAGCCATATTACGTACCTAGTTTTTCTATTAGTAGAAAAAGCTTCATTTATCATGTTTTCATAGCTATAAAATAACACATTTGGCAAAATTCTTCAATTCATTCCATCGGTATCCATTTATGATCTTGAATATCTCTATCTTGAATATCTAAAAGGAACGAAATAAGGAAGAAATATGACCACCTGGAATTAAATAATTAATTCGAATCTAAAAAAATGTATAATTAACGCAGAACATAAATTAAAATACAGATATAATAAGGGGGACGAGTGGTTTATATTATATTGTGACCGACATCACCGGGTAATGTCTGAATGAATACTAGTGAATCGTAATACATATTTCGTAAAAAAAATTATGACATCTTTTGCAAGGCATTAACCACGCACTCATAAGCAGAGAATGAATAGATTACACGGACACACAGCACAGTAATCTGATTATTATTTTTTTATTATTACAACTTTTTGTAAAACGTCATAAAATACAGCACATCGTAAATTACTTAAATAAAAATAATAAGTAGAATTATAATATGTATGTAATATTGTTTCTTTTTTTTTAAAAGAATAATGATTATAAAATTACTTCCAGACACATGTAATTCTTTTTATAAGCGATCCGATATAAAAATTTACACCTCGTTTGTTATTAATTTGACTATTGTACTTTAGATTAAATAATAATGTTGTTGTGAATTTAATCGCACATTCATTAATATTTCGTCGGTGTAGTGGAAAAATTGACCTAGACCACTGTTTCGATCGTGAAACTGATTTTTTGAGCCAAACGCCTATAGAGTTGCTTGTTTAGCTTTGCTGATTAGCTTATTGTTCAAAAGGAGAAGGTATCTACGAGTACTAAACACATTATTTCTATGTCATTGTACAAAACTCATGTTTAAACATATAAATTTATCATTCTCATAAACAGAGAGGTAATATTATGTTTTCATCATAGATTTTTATATTAAGTATTATAAAAGTCTATGGTGACAAAATATTTAGAAATAGATTTGGACAATTCAATGATTCTAAGTTATACAAGGGTACAAGGGCGTATATAGAGGGGGGGGGGGGAATGCCCCCCCCCGAAATGCCAGACAATGATTTGCCATCTACTATAGAAAGATCCCAGGTTCATCACTTCACCCATCTCTTACAGTCTTCTTTATATTCTCTCTAATCTTGTAGACAAAACGCTAAATAGACGCCAAACTTTTGTTCAAAACTGATTCAATTAAATTTTCCCACATTTTATAAAATCACAAGCCTTTCCAAACATACAAGTAGGTACCTAGTAGACACTTATAGGTGGATACCGCGAGTATTAATATATGTACATACTCGAGTAATTTATTCATAAAATAAATGAATTGAATTCTAATAAATTTTTATTAGAAGTAAATAACACCCAGTTAACGATATATTTGTATGCAGACTATGTTTTAACAGGTAGTGGTTATAAAAGTGATTGATCATTATAATTAAGAACCTTTTATTAATCTTTGAAGTAACCGGAAGAAGTTATAAAAAACCTATTGTGTTTAATACAACAGGGTTAATATTAAATCTATCTGTGGATACATACATTATTATAGGGATATCCATGGTACTAGTACCTACATTGTATAATGTTAATTTGTATGTAGAATCTATGAACACTGTACAGTACCTATACAAAGTGTTACGCATCTAATTTGAATATTCATTACAGCAGTCATTGGTAGGTAAAACAGAATTTATGGTGGATGTTATGTCAGCTTCGAGCCACTGCTCTTAGCAATGACGTTCAAAGTGCGGGTTTACAATGAAATAATTATACTGTATTATTCTTTACAAACATTTGAGGCGTCAAATTTTTTTATTCATAAAATATAGTTGGCAATCGAAAGCTTTTGGATTTATTACGATACTAGACTAATCAAAGAGGTTAGAAAAAATATTGTGTTATAAATTATTTCCCTGAGTCAAACGATCTACGTTTTAATACTATAATATGTCTTAGGTACTTATTAAGTGATGTGGAAAATAGTTTAATCCTTTGCAACTCAGCCAACAGCTAAGGTGTTTGATCAATATACATCTACACCTTGCACCATATCGTAATCGTCTTTCTCCGTAAACAATAAGTCTGGTGAAGTACAACATGGGAGAACTATAAGCTTATTAAATGTTTTGTTATCATATAATTTGATAACACGAGCCCTCGATGAAGATGCACAGTACAGCAGAGAGTGCTTTATGGCATTCATTCTGACAACTGCCCGTTGAGCTAATGGGTAAATCCAAAAGTGGAAGCAACCATGCGAAGTCTAACGGTCGTAGTTATAAACAAAAGACTTTAGCGCCTTCATAACAATAACTTAGGAGTAAATAAGACTTGTATAGGTAACTATGTACAATATTTAAATAGTGATTGTACTTTTATATAGAAATATTTATACAGGTGCGTGTCTATACATAACTATTTGGACAATTACCAAATAGTTACCTTAAAATATGCAATAATTATATTATCAATGAATGAAATTCTTTGTTAAATTGTTAGTTTATTTGCATTTTCTATTTCCAGTTGAGCTAGAAAATTCCTCAATGCTTGATTTCACACCAATGAGGAAATACTAAATTCTGGAGAAGCTTGTTTACATATGTGTGTTTAAATTCTGTCATTTCTACAACGATATCATCTAAATATTATAAGAAACAAGGAATGAAAGTAATGGCCATATGTAATTATGTATAAGACACTGAAATTTAAAAATAATGCATAAGTAATTATTATTTCAGGTTATAAGATTCATGTGATGTTTCAAACCTCTTTCATAATCTACCATATTGACATATTGTATATTGATGACTTCATGTTATATTTGATGTGAGTTAAATGAGGAGGTGAAGAAAATAGCATCAAGGTCATATTGTATAGGAACTCTTTCCTTGTAAAGATGATAACTGAATTAAATAAATTTACAAGATGTGAAGTATTGTTTTCGAATTTGCAATTTACTCGTAGATACTACTCGTACATACGTTCATTTTGTTCATTTACAATTTACATTAATGAACATCTATAATATGGCCAATGTTTATCATACTGAGTGAATTTCGGAATTATATATATTCGGTATTATAATTTTACCACGAGCATTCTCATTATTTGTCGTAAATCTTTTACTACTGCCATAGGTACGTTGGTTCATACGCGTTGAGTAATGCGCACATTTTATGCAAAGCCCCTTAGCACGCTACACTGCTACAGTCACCCTCCGTAGTCATTATTTATAGTCAACAAAGAATATTAGGATTATATTGTATTGTGCATTAATCGCGTTCGAAATTTTTCTGTTTCTTAAGATACCTAATAAAAATATAGAATCAGTTAACAATTATCTAGTTGGTACACACACATAAGGCCCCGGGTTTGATTTTCCGTCAGGTCATAAAATTTCCCTAATGGTAAGTGCTCTTTAAATTCTTGCTTTAAAAAGTGCTTCTTTTAAATATTTATTCCAACATATTATTATTATTAAAGATTTTAGCTATTGACAAATATAGGTATCCACTATTCACTTACCTACCTCCTATAAAATATGTCTAATATAAGTAACATAACAAATTTGCATGCCTACTATCTTTACGAGTATGTTGTTTTTATGTACTATAAAATTCCATACTTTCTACGTTCTTCTCACTAATATTTTCTATAAACTGCGGTAGTGCTTTTAATTGTACCTTCTTGCTTGTTATTGATGATTGATATAAAAGAGTGGTGAATGAGAGACTGTACCCTGCTTTCACATAAATATTATATTCCATATTTAGATTAATGGTACATGTATAATTTAATCCGCTCCAAGTCACACGGAGATATTGTCGTTAAATAGGACATTATGGAGGGAAAACAAAAAACTTGACTGTTTAAGTATGTAGGACTAATGTTTATAGAGGACATAATACCTATACGACACTATACATATTATATTAGAATAGTATTTATAATCGTTACAAATCTAACCACCGAGTGTGCTGCAAGTCACAATGATTAAGGGAGTCAACTGGTATTGTTCAGGCGAGTCACCCCCTGTAAGTCACGTGGCAGACACTCGGCACACTGCTAATCTAAACTACCGATAATAATGAGATTTGCAGCTTTATCTCTCCTCTACTCGATGCTTCCACATCTCCTACAATTCTCTCCCAAACTCTATTATGATGAGACACATCAGGCAGAATTTATTTAAGATTGAATGTCATTTATAATTTAATATCGTGAATCACACTTTATCTACAAATAGGGCACTAATGTTTTAAGGTTCATAGATACGCTGACAGTGTTAGATAATAAATTATATACTTTTTTAGTTCGTTCTGAAATGAAAAACAATACAAATTTTCGGTTTCATTTTCGGCCTTAAATTAAAATGTTTCTTTAGGTACTTTGCTCTTTATTATAGGTAGGTGCATGTACTTACTTTTAGAACAGGTAGTATCGCGTTTAACGATTGTGGTATTTGCTTTGCTTGAAATTACTAGGTTTATGGCTTTTTTATGTCGCATAAAGTCATCGTAAATATTCAGATATTCCAACGCTAACACTAAGTCTTTTAATTTCATTATTTATTCAATCCTAACTTTTTAATGATTCATATTTAAGTTTTATATCAAAGAATTACCTACCAGTTTATATTTACTTAATTTATAAAAAACACACGTCTCATGGTCTCATTAAAAATATAACATTAATAGACAAGGTTTATTTTATGAAAATAATATCATAAACAACACCATCACTGCTATATGAAATATTGCGAAATAACGAAATATTGTTATTATTATGAAAATTATACAAAAATATTACTATACATTGTATACCTATATAAAAAAGCGTTTACGATTTTTACGAAGCGAGTTAAAAGCAGATTTAATATTTTCGATATGAAAATACCATGCTAACAACAAAGGCCATTTGATTTACATAAAACCTGAATCGTGACGAAGTATAAATTATTGTGCAATAAATTACCTTCTTGTTCTATATTAAATACATTATGTGATAGGTACATCATATTATAAAATTCATAGGTTAGGTAGTGAGTAGTAGATAGTTATGGTAACACTGCAATAGGTTAGGTAGTAAGTAGATAGGTATGTGCGGAGGCTTTCACGGCCGGAGTCATCATATCGTATGTTATGTGGCCTTTCCGGGCTTGGGACCCAAGCAACCATCTGAACACGGCCTCCAAGCACGGAAAGTCCACATAACATACGATATAGTAAGTAGATAGTTATGGTAGCACTGAATATTATGATAATCGTGTAATTCGCAGGTCGATAAGTAGATTGGTGTTGGTCTGATCCCCGATTCCGACTTATTCCACTTCACGACACAGATTTTCTAGCTTAGGGGAAGTGTACAAAATATACCTATTTCTATGTTGTTTACTATAATCTGTATTTTAAATAAATAATTAGACAAATTTAAACTTTGTTGAACGCGTTTTGGTATCAAATGAATTGGGTCTACTATTCACCTATAGCAGGTTCACCATTTTTTTTGTAGGTATCTGGTAAAAATATTTTTGCTTATTCAAAAACATAAGTATGTAATAAAGTTTTCATCTAATGATAATATTTGGCTGGATCTAAGCTGCACAATATTTTCAGCACCTGGGGAAAATTCCTATACGTTTAAACCTGCCAAACAAGCCATATAAGTTTGTATTTTTCAATAAAGCTGCATCAGTTTCATTAGTATTTATGTGGTATTATCACACATTACATAACTGCTATATGAATTTTCTGCGATTTTAAGTAATCGGTATACTTATTTTATGTACTGCGTAGATGTATACCTAATAATAACGCAACCCATTATGTCGTAAGCAGGTGAGGGTAGGTGAGAGTAGTACACTAAGTAGTGGGCAGCAGGTAGAGCTCCTAGTCACCTAGTGCCTAGAGTAGTTAGGTATAGTTTAAAAAAGAAATATCGCTTTGGCAGTTCTCACACGGTTAATGTGTAAAATTTTCAATAACCCTCTAGCATGCTCGGGGCGTATTTACTATTTAGTCTAATTCAAAGACTATTAACATTTAATTTTCGGGTCAGATTTGTAGGCCGATACGTGGTCCCACCATATGGCCGAACACACGCTCGACTACACAATCACTAAGATCATTTTTCTCTCTAACTTTTTGCTTTCAAGACTAAATTTGCGTTTGATTTATTATGTTTAATATAATATTTTACTTGACATACAAGGACCTAGGTCTTAATCAGTTAACTCCGCGTAAAAATAATAAATTATAGACTGATTAACACTTCCCAATCACACCACTGTAATTATAATATGAGTATAACTGACTCCAGAGTATTCATACTACACCCATGGTCTATCAAGATTGCCTTTATATGTGCCTAGTTATATAACTGATATTAAAATATTTTGGCTACTTATAGAACAATGTATTAGCCACATTATATCCTACGATAGCAAGGGTAGCATCGATTGTGTCTATGTGATTAAATAATCACATAAGCTGATAAAGGTACACGGTATACCTATAAGAAAATAGGGAAGAGAAGGTGACCCTATTAACCATTGATTAAAATAATAGTAATCAGGTATATTAAATTTAATAATTTAGTATTTTTACAGTATTCCGCCGCGTCTTCTTTTCGATTAAACGAAAATAAAATTCAGGATTGGTCCTGATGAAATTTTCATCGGCTGAAGTTTGTATCCGAAACTCTAAACAAGTATGAATTCATTACTCTGCGAAAGCAAGAAAGGAAAAGTGTAATTTACTATTATTATTAATTTTAATGTTGATTTTAGTTAAATATGAAAAAGATGGTAGGTTTATTATATACCTGCCATTTATACTTTAAATACGGGAATGTGAATAATATCATTTTCGTTTTCTTGGTATTTCTATTTTCATTCGAATACTCAATAATGTTGGTAGCGAAATAAAAACTTGGTATGGAGTTGCTTGTATATTCTTGTATAGTGTATACCAGAGGTTAGTATAAGCGCACAAGGAGAATGATAATTTATTTGTTTCATGCAGTATTTCCTATAGCACCAGGCTAGCATAATTGAAAATTTTCACGAGATTTTCCCAGGTTTTGTGTAAAATTGTTTCGTTTAACATTTATGTGACTTGCCTTAACATTAAAGACCATAACTCAAAGTATTACACGCACACCGCGCGCCGGCCGGGCCGGTGAAATTCTCTATCACTCGAATTTAACCATGTTGGTTAGAATTTAACCAGTCGACTTTATTATAATTTATACACAATACATATTACTCAAAAGTATTTATAGGCTCTGTACATGTTTACTTGTATTTTAGTACACTTGTTAATGTGAATGTAATGACCGCTATTGTTTGTAATATTATTATGATGAACATTAATTTTTATTACTTACACTATTCTTAGGGCAGGTATGGTACCTAGTACCTACCTACCTAAATTATATTCACAATTTGTTCTTATAAATTTTCTGTATCATGTTAAAGCTAAATTTAACTAAAGGAAAACATAGTGCACCCGATTACAGCTCAGGCCATACTCAGAATAGTCTCAATATACCATGTTGATAATTCTCTTGAGTAATTCTAATTTCTATAGTCGATGTCTACACAACTGGGATAGAATTACAGTATATTAGCAATATTAGGTACCTATGTACATAATAATATATCGATACCCCAGTTCCAGAGAGAGACAAGTCTGAATTTACTGTAAAGGAAAAATGGCCGCTCTCACTGCCCACAAAAATAAAGATATCTCTTTCAATTTGAATGCTACGGACATCATATTTTTCGGAAACCTTCATTATTGGCTGCAGAATCGTTCCCTAGAGAAATATTTAAGAAAAAAGCATGATAGAATGGATTTTTGGTCATTTTTATGAGTTATCTCCCTCTAGAACTGAAACAAATTATTAAAAGAAAGGGACCAAAGTAGATTCGTACCAACTGGTCAGAAGATAGTAGGTAAGTATTTAAAAAAATAATAAATTTCGTATCGGTAGGTACCAACCTAAGTCTTCTTCTTCTGGTACATCTGTGTTGACAGGTGTCAGTCCTGGTCTTGCGACGAGGACGTCCAGCTCTCTCGCCATCTCTTTGGGGGTCTCCCCCGTGGTCCGCGCCCCTCTGGGATCTCGTGCATCACGACTCTGGGAAGTCTTGTTCGGTCCATCTCAACGTGATCCCTCCAGAAACGCTTTCTCTGTCTGCTCCATCATACAATGTCTTCACATTATAGGTTCTGCGAATCTCGGCATTGGATATTTTCTTATTCTCTTAGGTCTTAGACTGTCTTAGAGTCTTCATTTCGTTAGTTCTAAGTCAACATATATTATTATCCCCTATTTGTTTGATATTTAGATAAATTGCACAGGGAGGTAGGTACTAACTTGAAATAGTCAAATTTTTATGGACCGAAAGCTGGTACGGTGGTATTTATGGGGAGTCTTAAAATTTCGGTTCACTAATTTGATGCAGGATTGTGACGTATGTAATGTGACATTATAATATTAATGCGCTAATTATAATAGGTAAGAAGGTGTAGGTAGTAGGTACCTATGTATAGATAAGTAACTATTAGGTACCTATTACATTTGTATGTTTCTATGTATGTTCAGTTCATGTTCCAAATAAAAGCTTAGAATCCCGCAAGTAGTTAGAGTTGCGGTCAAGTCACTTTCCATCCCCTTGGCTTTATGTATTGAGGGTGTTTTATAAGTGACAGGTCTTAGTTTATAAATGGTTAATCGGATAATTGCGTGCGCTGGAGTGACCTGTAGGTGCTAGAGGGGCTGTGGGGGTTGGAGGCATCAGGGACGCGAGGTTAAGAACTATCGCCAAACATTAACTACAAATATAATACGTTTAATATCTTTACCAAAACATCACGAATATTCAGTGGTTTGCGATAAATTTTTATTAACCTCATTTTTAGTGGTTAATAAATAATTTATTCATTCACACCGACTAAACTAGCGTGCGATGAAGTGTAAAAGCGATTGATTTTATCGTAGAAAGTTCCTTGTGAAACTGTTTTAATTAAACTACGTATTTTAAATATGTTGGGAAAAGTGTTGTTAATAATAATATTGTTACCAATACCACCGACTAATAATATCTTATTGATAAACAACACAAGCTAATGGACTAAGATACAATGTATGATTTACATAAGAGTCGTAGTTCAGATATAGGTAGTATTTCAACATTGACATGTGTATGACGGATGTATTTGCATCTTAGCTTTCAATTTAAACAAATTATTGTTAAAATCTAGAAACAATCACTATGATAATGTACCTACGTCCTACGCATAGTACCTACCTGCCAAACTAATGGGTACTTACTGGCGATATGATGATCCTTTTACCTACCAATACTACTTAGATTTGTTACTCTTTTTAGATCTACTATAATTTATCTGCAGGCAGAGGAGCTGATAGCCTATGACAGAACAACCTGGACGACGTAATAATGTCCACATACCTATATATTTCATATCACCTACATGGGAGTGGAGGATATATGAACGTGCAAGGTATATCAGTTATATTCAACATCCACGATTAAAAAACTTTGTTTCTGTCACCTCGCACAATAGCTACCTAGTACCTACCTATATGTACATCCTTTCCTATGCTCACTATCATACTGAATCAAAATGCCTACGTAGTTATAAAAAATCCATTAGTTTACGTAGGGATTGAAAGTTTATTGAAAAATAGATTGAACTGTTTCTGGATGATTGATTCATCAGCAGGTTTAGATGACATTGGGGAACCGCTTCCTACTCTTTCATATGAAATCCAGAAACCAAACACGTTAACGACACAAAGAGTTTGAATAGACGAGTACAACGCGATGATGGAACTTTATACGTAAAGAATAAGTAGGTACCTACAGTATGACACTACCATAGTGAACTCCACATGGTAAAAATATTTTCCAGGATATTCATACTACTATGTTGTCCTTCAGCATCTGTTGCATAGTAAAAATAAACTATCGTTACTTAGGTACCTACTTAATAATAAGTCTACAAAATGTTTACAAAACTAAATCTTTTAGTTTTTTCATGGTATATGAAGAATGCAGCCCTTTCAGCTGATTTTCATTCAGACATCATACATTCATACATCTATGTTGAAATCATAAGTAGAATGACCAAATTGTAAAACTAGATATTAAATACTTATATCTGAATGGTGTAAGTGAAATTCTGAAAATTGATTACATAAGTAAAAAAAACTATATTTAAATTAACAAAATAAAAAATTTGTTCACGTGCCTGATTATTTCCTATGCTAGAAAATACGTTCTATGATATGGACCTTTTTGTAACTGAATAATATACTTGTATGGTATAGATATAATATATTTGAAATAATTGTATATTGTACCACACCACCATCATCGCTGAACATAATTTATCGCACAGATACCAGAGATGTGGATAATGACAGAAAATTATGGATTTATATTTATTATTTCGTATTATCTCCCAAATACAAAAGAACTTTTGTTTCATCCGAGTTTTGAAAGCAAATAAATAGAATGAAAAGTTTGTTATCAATATACGACAGATGCGGATATTGAAAATATTGTAAAATTTGTAATTTATATATATTTTGACCTACCATTGTCTATGCAATATAATATTAAATCTGTATTGTTGGATAATGTTTTGTAAAGTTTCAATAAAACCAACACTTTTTCACTGACTAATTCAATGCTAATTTAAACTCATTTCATGCGAAAAGCTGTAAATATAGATTTGCAGACAGAATAACAAGAAAATATTTTAAAATATTGGTTTCCTATAATTCGCAAATATATAGACTATAGAGGATGTGAGGCTAATCTGTACAATTGGTACTAGTGTAAGTATATAATAATTTATTCCCAAAGTGCGAACCAATAAGGTCATAACTATATTATCTTCCTAACTGGTAATGTCGTAATTTCTTATTGACTGTCGTGATTGTAATAAGCTGATAAGTGACCAGTGTCATCCCCTAGTTTTTCATTCTCACATCCATCTACATCGTTAACACTTTAATTTTAATAGGTATTTTAAGAAGATTGTAAGCAAACTAAGGTTTTGCAACCATACAAGTGAATATTTTGTCAAAAATTTTCATTGTAATTACAAAATATATTGCAAGTAGGATGAAATCGATGAAATGTTTTCCTATTATAACACTCCTGTAAATAAGCAAATTCCTACTGTTGAGTAGGTTGTACAATGTACAGGGAGAGGTACATTGTCATTGTTATGTTGGTCCATTGTTGTCGCACTATCAGTCTGTATGAAGGCAGTGCGACTCGTTTCACAAAAAGTTATGTAAAATTGTGAAAAGCTTTTGCCCGAACCATCCTCTTTCAGTAGGTAGAGTGTGGGAGTCCCCTCCATAACCCATCCTTTACTCTATAATAAATACGAGTACTATTTGCATCAACATGCATATTGCAACATCGTCTCTGAATAACAGAAATGTATAGAGGTAGATCATATTCTGTATTTTTACGAGTATAATGTTCGCGTTTGTATCAAGTTTCACGATACGTTACCAATAAATCTTCAATTTTGTTTAATTTTAACAATTGTAAAGATAATCAGAACGAAACATAAAGTAATCTATACAGATCTACATGTAGTCATACTCATATAAGAACATTTCTTTATTTGTTATGCATCACAAAGTTATTCATGAGTCAAGTGTGTGATTATTTTACATTACAATTCCGACACCTTTCCTTGACCAAGGAATGCACCTGTCATGGCTTTCTTTTTTCCCTCCTTGTACAACAACTTTAATGAATAAATAAATATTCAGGGACAGAGCAATGTATGCAAATATATCATTACGCAGTAAAAGTACTTATTTTACTACAACTATCACCTTTTCTTTATACAAGACCTTATTGATTAGGTACTTTTACTTTACGTTGCCCATTATACTGTCATTAATTTTACTCGCCATTACTTAAGTGAATAAGTTCCCGGTGTAGGCAGTTGTAGATAGATATACCTACCTACCCCTAATAATATACTTTACATAATAATATTTTTAAAACATTCAGGGCTCAAGTCTTAGAGTCAGCAAAAAAGTATCCACATGGACATGGTCGTAGGAGCGTAGGTTGGTCGAAGTTGTGATGACTTCTTAAGGGTAATTATTGGAAGAGAGAATTTAGAAGAAGACAGCGAAATTTAGACCCACCCAGGGTTATAATGTAACGTATATGATGGTGATGATGAAGGCTCAAATACTTATGTAGCTACCAATGGCGAAGGGTGGATTTCTGCAGGAGGGAAGCCGGGGCTAACATTTCTTATGGGATTATACGTCACATTAGACAGTATTAAACCTATCATTTTTTTACAAAAGGAAACTCGATGGGAATCGTGTTCTTAGGTAGCTTCGCGCCTGGTAGCTACACGCGAAGATGTCTACATCGACGATGACTAATAGTTAGGTATAAATTAAAATATTTTTTCCATCATAAGAATCGTTTCAGCGACGTTCCAGTTGCTCTTCTATACTCGTAAGTAGACTTGAGAAGTGCTCAATGTTATACTTACTTATCGGACGAGTTTAAAAGGTTTGATCCTTTAAGGGCTTGGTACCAAGAATGACGTCACGGTCAATTTCCACGGCATTAAGGTTCAAGTCGCGTGAACAATCGCATGTTAAAATGGTAAAAATAGCGTTTTTTCCATTTTTTAGGGTTAATTTTGCGTCTATAAAAAAACTTATACGGTTATATTCCCTAAATTTTTACCCTGCGGCTTTCGGGAAACGAGTTTCTGTCTTTCACAAAAAAGATCAGAGTTGTATTGAAATTTTTTTTGAGAAATCTATACAATATACAAAAAAATCTTTTGCGGTTATTCCCTAAATAAATGTTCAATGCATCTACCCTATTTTGTTCCAAAGCATATTTTTAGTAACGGTTGTCGAGATATAAGGTCTCCCGTTTTTAGAAATTTTTGAAATCTCGGTATGCATACTTTTTTTCATAATATATGTCTATGTGTATTAACACAAATTCATATTTTTCCATAATACACACGTGCTGTATTATTGATAAAAAAATGTAGATTTGCAATTAACATAAAGGATTTAGGTTAGGTATAGTATAAAGACAGAAGTAGGAATAGATTTTTACGCCTACCATCATTATTGTACTTTAGTATTATTTAGGTGCATACTGCATATTGCGTGATCTTCTTTAGTCGAAAGGTTTAGTAATCATACAAAGATCTTGTTTATAGATAAGATTATTTTAAATATTAGGTATGCCTATACGCGTACCATATTGAAAGTTCGTTGGTCAAGCTACGGAATTCAATTATAATTAGGCATAGTTGTTGTAGGAAAATATTTGTAGGTATTCATACAATATATATTATTATTGTTCTTAAAAGTAGGCATACTCTCATTTCAAATTTTTTTAAAAAATGAGACCCTAGATCTCAACAACCTTAATAAATATTCTTTGAAAAAAAATGTCTGTATCTAGTAAATGACCTACTACATATGTTTTTTAAATATTGTATAGATATCTCAAAATGTGCCGGTGGTGGATGGATGCAGTGTGCCCAAGACAGGGAGCTGTGGAGGACCAAAGGGGAGGCCTATGTCCAACAATGGACCTGAGTGGCTGCGGAAGAAGATCTCATTTTTTTTCCCGATATTCGCGTTTCGTTTGCGTTTCGTTTCGTCGCGTTCGCGACTCGTTTCCCGAAAGTCGCGGAGAATTTTTTTTTGTATTGATTATGTGCATTAATATCTAGGAAATGAGCGTATTTTTTTTTACTGTAGCAAAATTAGCCCCAAAAAATAAAAAAAAAGCTATTTTGAACATTTTATAATGAGCTTGTTCACGCGATTTTGAACCTTAATGCCGCGGGAAATGACCGTGACGTCATAGTTGGGTCCCCAGCTTTAAAACAAAAAAAAACTTTTTAACATAGGTACAATATTGCATAGGAAGGATGTTTGATGTAAATTGTTATAAAATATTATTACTTAATGTCCTGGCACTGTAGCCCAACATCTTATGTGGAATATCATTTATGGGCTGATATTGTATAGTATTTTTTATAGACAGAGAACCTACATACATCATTGTTTAAGCCTTGTTAACAAGTTCCTGTCCGTACATACTATTAATTGCCAATAAAACTAGATTTAATTGCCTTCGATATTGTAAAACTCCCATCGGATTAACAATAATTATAGCTATCATGTTTATATCGATATTCTAGGAGGCTATTGATCGAATACACCTATGTAGGTAATAAAAATTCATTATTTCATTAATGACATTAAATATGAAGTTAATTAAGTTTCACGCACAGATGTGATGTTATGAATACATAATGCATTATTTACATAAAATGGGTGATACCTAGGTTAGACGTCAACGCATTATGTTCCTATTGCCAACTCAGAACCAACTGAATTACAACACTCAAGGTCCATTTCCGAGACATTCATGGACTTCTTCGTGTGTTGGTATATATGCATGTATAAAAGTACAACACTATATTGATTTGTTGCCTGCTTTAATGCTAAATAATGTAGCGTTTTATTAGAAGGTAACATAATTTGATTATTATTTGTAAATATTATTCAACCTAACTGCAATAATAGATTTGTTTTTATCAGTTCATTAGCAGTTTGTTTATTGTGCTGGGTGTAAGAGTTAGTCAATAATAGATCTTTTTATGTTTACCATCAGAAGACATAGATTCAGCCAACGGTCTCTGTTAAAAATACATTATTTTTTTTAGCTTAAACGACTGGATTATCTGCATATAGATATCAGATAGGACAGCCTAGATATGTAAGTGTGCTTTGAACACGCCTCAACTTCATCACGAAAATATGATCGCGTGCTGCGAGAATCTTCACACTTACACTCTCCAGCTGATGTTTCTCAAATTGATCGATGATTGATTGTTGATGGATGCGAAGGCGACATGCAGCAAGCTGTTGTTTTTATCAGCCGTAAGTTTTTATTTAAAATTATGTAAGTAATTTATATTCTAAATATCCAATTAATCCAAGCAATAATGTTTTAATAAGGGTTGATATACGATATACCCAATAAATAGTTATACAACACACCTGCACTGCGTTATATTTTATAGGAAGAGTGTTCTAGTAAACGTGAAAATATTTCACAGGTTGGATTCATAGCTGGCATTGCATCATTGGAGACCTCAAGATGGGAACAGAAGTGTGGGGCGGCCACAGCTGAGATGGAGAGACGACCTGGTCCGACATGTCGGTGCAACCTGGATGCAGTCTGCACAGGACAGGACAACATGGAGGCAGATGGAGGAGGCCTTCGTCCAGGAGGAGGCCTTCGTGGACGGGATAGGCTGATGAAGAAGAAGAAGAAGATTGCAAAATACCTAGTTATAATTACAGAGTACTCACAGGAATTCACCACCGAAGCTCTAAAGCTTTCCGACGACAAATAAGGATCTTAACTCCCTAACTATTAGGACCTTGACTGGACACTGCGGAAACACATGTTTCAGATTAGACTGTCAGAAACTGCAATCTGTTGATTTTGCTCAGAGGATGACGAAACACCAATCCACATCCTCTGTAACTGAGACACACTTGCTCACAAAAGACGGCACGCTCTTGGAGGGCCACTACTGAACTACGAGAAGTGAAGACTTGTCGCACAAAGACAAATCGTGAGTTACATATGGGGCTTGACGACGAGATGTAAAATCGAAGGATGTCACAATAGATCTATCTTGATGGTCGCAGTGACACAATGGATACTTGGCTCCTTTAACTTCCTTAACAAAAAAAAATGGCATAATAGAAATTAATTATTGCATAAGAGATTGTCGTCATCTTGTATTCAACTTATGTGTCTAAAATAATAGCACTAAGTTAGTAGCATGTGTTGTTCTCATCATGATATTCAGTAAAAGATATGATATTCAGTAGCAAGTTCCGTGTCTTCCACTAATTAATTCAGAATCATATTATGTAGCACGTTCCTTGTTTTACGTTTTTTTCTGTTGCTAACAGGTTGCATGATTTGTAAAACATAGTATTATTTCTGTCAAGTAATTTAAATCAGTCTTAAACGTGATTTTAAAAATGTGTTGAAATATTAATTCTTTAGTCGGCACAATAATTTTGTGTGTAGATAATAATTTAAATCCCACTTTGGGTGCCGGATGACTAGATTTTTTTGTAATACAGTTGCACTTTTGTCCGTATTAACTATCTATTTGCATTTCATTATATTATTTTCCACAATTCTCTTGCCACTGAATCCTTTTAATCATGAATCTGCTAGGTGACTGAGATTAATATGAAGTATTTCTTCCCCACCATCTCCACTATAATTCTGTAAGAGAAACAGTATCTAAGTCATGCTATAGTTCTATCTGAAAATCTTCATTCAGTTTCATCGGTGATTCTATCATGTTGGGAAAAATATTAATTTACAGTGCGAATAAATTTATTGTATTTTTACAATAACTATACAATAAACTTATTTAAGTAGCGACGTACGTATACGTTGTTTGTTAAGCATCTCTGTCATTGTAAAGTATCTGATTTCCAATTGATTGGTGAAGAATTGGTTGTAGTGGAGTCTACTGCTTATTGTGTGATATTTATATTGACACTTCCACTCCCTAATATTTCACCAAGTCTCGGAACAGCATCTTCAGTAGCCATGTTCCATCCATATTCATTCCGCCCCCTATCAAATAATCAAATGTTTCGAATCTGTTCAGGTAATTCAACAATCAACAATGTCTGCTATTATACACATAATAATTATATACCATGTTGTCATTTTTAGCTGAATTGTTAATTGGATATAAATAAAGAACATTTCTTCTTCATCTTCTGTCGTGTCAGGTCCCTCCAATGTTGACCATCGCTTGAGAATGAGTGTGTCTGTTTTAGTCAGTTCGAAATAACTCAACGTTCCTTATTTCGGCCAATGCACTCTCCTATGTTGCGGAGTCAGGATACTTGCCTTCTTCTGACAACTCTCTGGTCCTCTATTTTGCGTCATTAAAGAAAATACCTAATTTAGTTAATCTTTAAGTGAACAAGAAATACATATAAACATAAAAAAATGGACATATGTTCACTATTACAATCGTTGTTCGTTACTGCACTTATCGCAGAACTGCGATTTCTTCCAGTTAACCCCATACCTGATTATGTAGCTGTGATAATATACCTACTGATCTTCTACGATGTAATAAAATACAAGAATTTCTATATATTCGCAGTTACATATTCAACATAACATTGTAATTAATATCTAACTTTCGATTCCAACACACAGAAAAATCGAGAGGAAATTAGTTCTGAAACAAAATTGAATTGGATATTCAGTTGACAATTCAATAAGTCGATTCGACTTCCTCTCTAATGAACAAGAGTGTGTGGGTATGAGATCTGTAGAGTGGAGATACCTTCACACTGGTGACTGCATATTAGGTAGACACCCATACACCATACAACGAGGTGACATATTATCACTGTAAAGTGTTGTACGTACGAGTACACCTTACCAGTTAGTTAGTATCTAAGTTATACAACGCAACACACAATTTGATAACATACCTACATAAGCGTATATTTACAATATCGAATACCTCCCCCATAGAAAAAAATATATATTTAAAATATTATGTTTTTCTCGTGTTACTGGTAAAAACTTGAATGACTCAAAAGTGGATTGTTGAAGTACCTACTAATATCATATAGTACAGCGTTCTGAAAATCTTCTAGAAAAGTTAACTTGCTGAAGATTTTTTTAACATGTAATTTAATAATAGTATTTTTAGTACCCTTACTATTAATTGAGCTTGTAATAATAAGGTATATATGGATGGCATATTTTCAGAAAATTATAAGGATGGAATAAATATTTAACCAATTCTTAGGATATTAATAAAGGTGTAATTCGACAGAATGAATGGAGTTTTGTATGAAACTAAAATGTTGGTATGTAGGATAGGAACCTATACTTATCATGAAAAATTATGCGATTAATATTGAAAACGTAATTAAATTGCAAATCTACGTATTTGTAATTATAGGTATATATGTACACTCGCATTCGTATAGGTATATGAAGCTTTTCAATAGAAAAATTTAAATGAGAAAAATATAAGAATAATCACAGAACAATCTTAATATCTGTCTTAATTGTTTAAAGTAGTAATTATTATAATGTACAGTACATACCTGCTGCAAATAATTAGCTACGTTCATTTATAATTATGAGTTTAATTATTTATTCCTTCTTATTAAAAATTCATTTATTTATGTATGATAAAATGCAATGTTATGTACCTACATATTGTTATTATCCTCGATAGAATATGTCTACCCGACTATACATACCAACTTCAGCTAATATACTTTATTTCACGAGTCGTTTATTCTTAGTAAACAATTTTCGTGTAACAATATTTTGTAACAATGAGCCCCTCGTACTAATTGTTCAGTATAATAATATTGATATACACTTTTTGCGCAATTAAACGCGTTAATGTATCTTGAGATTTAATCAACACGTCTATAGCACGAATATGGAGGAGGTTCACCTAAGAGTCAGCACAACACATAACAAATATCTTGCAATATTCTTATCTTATGAAACTCGTTTGCAAAACATAGAAATTATATTAGTTCAGTATAACTATTCCTATAGTTTTTCGCAGCCCGATGAATGTGAATCCATTGTGTAATTGTGTAATTTTCGGACTTTCCACTACGTTTTATGTTCGACGTATCGACGTTAAAAACTGCTTTCAAAATCGCTTCTGACGTCGTAATTAGATAGTAAGTAGATGATATCAAAACTGAAGTCGAAAGCTAAATTTACATTGAATTCTATATTTACACGCGGCAGAATGCCTGAAAATTTCTTCTTCTTCAGTATTAAAAAACATTGTAAAAATTGTTAAATATCTTTATTTAAAACTAATTATTTGAACTAGTATAATAAAATGATGATGGTTATTGGAGGGAAATTAAAATTATTGAGCAAGTAGACAATAATGAAACGTGGATGTTTGAAGAATTTTGCAACAGGATTATAAACTGTGTATACTTGCACGGGTTTCCCCTACAAAGCTTTTTGCGTGGAATAAAAAAATACTTGTAATATATTATATGCAAGTACACCCACCTATATACATAGCTACACATACCAAACATTAAATAAAAGTTTCATCACCCTTCTACATTTAGAGGCATTTTACTCGGAGTTTTATAATAATTATTACCTACATTGTAGTTGTAGCTATCTATTACAGCAGGTAAATAAAAGTAAAACTTTATTTCAATTTTAATACATAGGTACATATATTTATTATAATTATTTTATCAATAAATGGCGATCTGCTTTACTAATTTTCTCATGCCCAATCGATAGTTGCGTGACTCGGTTTCTCGCGTATCATCTGGCCTATCGCATCACGAAGATACTAAGCAAATATTCTATTGGGAATTCGCCAAGAAGTAGGTAGGTACATCAAATCAAGTGTGGGGATCTTAAGTAAATAGGTACATAAGTGGTAGATATATACCTATATAATATATGTAGGACTAATTAATATAGCTACCCACTTACCTGCACCTACTTAATTAAGTCCGATCGGACATTGTGTAATGGATGACTGAAGAATCAATGGTCTTCATTACTACGGATGGCTGATTGGTCTGAATGGAAACATGGCGGAAAAAGTTGAAAATTATTATAAACGCATTCCAGACAAACAGTGTAGATTGAAACATGTAGGTACATTTTACATCTCTTCTTCTTATCCAGTTACAAACGTTACGATTGGTTTGCAGCAAAGACCAATGTCTCCTTCACCACTCATAACTGTCCTGTGAGGTTATTTTTAACTTTGTGTAGGCGAAGCCCATATCCTAGCACAGGTCGTCTAAGTATTCTTTCCTTGACACTCGAGACCCTCTTGACGCACTGGGTGGCCGATCCTTGTGATGGAACGTCTTTCTGCTATTGCATATTGAGGAGATGTCTTCTTCTTTTGATTTTGTTGATAACATATTAGTTCGTTAGTTAGTTTCTTAGTTTGTCCAAGAAATTCCTAAATGTAGGACCACATCTCAAAAGCTTCCTGTCTCTTTTTATCTCTTTCAGATAGGCACCACGTCTCGCTGCTGTACATCAGGATACGCAACACTTACGTCTTGACCAGGAGTTTGCGCACATTCAGATCAATATTATTTAACTCAAATATTTTTGATTTTCTATTAAAAACCTAATACGACTGTCAAATTCGCTTTTTGAGCGACCGTCCCAAGTTATTTTACCTCCAAGGTAGACAAACTCCTTTGTATTCTTCAGGGAACTCCCATCATCACCATTGGTTATTATTCTCGATAAAGGAATATATTTTTCAAGTTTTTAAAATAATAACATGCTTTTGTCCCATTACACTGCTTTGAGGCATAATATTCTAGGATTAGGAATATTATGCAGAAGGCATCTAAGTACTAAATTTAAAAAAAAAACAAAACGGGAGGTCGAGCTGTGGTGGGTGAAATAGCTACTTTGAAATACTTTTTTTAATATGAAAATACCAACCCATGTCCTCAACAATAAAAGTCATAAAGAGGAATGTGATACAATAACATTTTATTATTACATGCCTTGATTCGCATTATATGCATGTTACCGGAAGGGTTACGGCAATCTCACCAGTATCCGTTGCTCTCAGGACATTAGTAACCAAATACTCACACAGATTATTGTATTAGGAAGTTAGTCGCCTGTGAAGAAACACCCTCTAAACGACATTAACTACTATTGAGGATGGTAGTTATAACCCTCTAATGTCGCAACGGGGTCATTCAACACCCCGATTAAATTTTAAACGAGGGGCTTAAGTCATCCGTCATGTGATTGGGAACATACGAGTACTGTGTATTTAATACAACAAGTCCTACCCAAAACGCGACAGTGTTGAAATAAAATAGTTAAAACTCCCATCATCATTGTTTATTGCTAATCTTTAGGGGGAGTTTATTTCTGTGTACCTTCTAGCCAATTTTCTTTTATATTTTTTTTTTCTCGTAGCCATAAGACAATTTTCGTTAGGTATATTTTTAGATATAAAACTTTTTAGATAGATGTAAAAATAAGTAAGAAAAACATATATTTGTGAATGCCGATATAAAGATGATTTTTTTAACGTAAGTTGTGGGAAAAAGTGAGAAAAATGTCTAGTAAAAAGAATGCGTTTTAAACGTAATCTTGCAATTGGGCAACCAATTGGGTTAATATTTCTTATGACTTATAGAATAATAACTTCTGTTTAAAGTCGACCACCCCATGTTATAACAAAATTAAATGTATACCAAAGTAATATTATTCAAGCTGTAAGGTTCATAGTACAATCAATCCCCCTAAGTATGTTCTCTCAATGACAAGCAGCATAATGCACAATGATTTATCACGAAATGAACGCGTGCAAAAAAAAAATAGTTAAAAGCACATAACGTCTAATAAATAAATATACAGAATGGTGTTTGTGAGGACGTCGTTCATTCGGATTTCTTCAAGTGTAAATTTGAGTTTATTAAAATAAAATTTAGGTTAATTTGTAACATAGTTTATTGCATGTGGATACCGACCTTATATTTATTCGGACGGATGCTCACTAATGGTTTATGGCTGTGAAAAAATCTGACTTCTTATGATTTTAAAAGGGGGAAAATTCATGGAAAAATACGAATATACCCCCACCCCGCGCCCCGTTCATAAATACGAATTTAGAAAAATTACGTACTTATTATGTACGAGTATGTCCCACTAAGTTCACATTGAAAGAGTGCTGGGGAGTAGGTGTTAAATATAAATAATAAAATTAATAGGCATAATAAGGGAAATTTTATTATCTAGTAGAACCAATTGGTTTGTCATTATCTGATGAGTATAAATAAAAGTGTAGGCATCAATGAATATCGGTAGTGTTATGTTTTCCTCGATCTAATTGTGGAAGTTGTTTCATTATTATGCATGATTATTGTAAAATTAAGATAAGCAATGGTAGCGTAGACCCAACGACACGAATTGTGTCAATATTTAGATCTATACACAATCTTTCTGTCCAGTCGATCCTAATTTACATCGTTAAATATCGAAAATCCCTAAAAGGCAATCGTTAATCGTTCAAACAAAGGAATAAATAAAATGTGAATATTTTATTCAAAAGATATCTTTTCGAAACAAAAACTCCCTTCATCGAAGTGGAGAAATATAGCTTATATTTTATAAGTTTTTTTATAAGTAGACAATTTCTTCAAGGTTTTAGAAATCTAAATTGTTAATCATAGAAAATAATTTTATTATTTTTATTTTTGCTCAATGAATGACGGAGATTTAGGCCTTATATATCTACCTATAATAATCAAAACCTTGTGATTTCTACTCATATCATTCCAATATCCTACTGCTACTTATCTAAAACGATCTGATAGTCTTTGTAATTGGGCACCTACTAACCAACTGAAGGAAAGAAGCGCCGCAGGCGAATTTTTTTTGAAAAATTGGGGAAGTGATGAACCTGGGATCTTTCTATAGCAGATGGCACATCATTGTTTGACATTTCTTCCCCTCGCCCCCCCTCCCCCTATATACGCCACTGTTCCATACCGAAATTATTTACTGTACTCACATATAGGTTCCTACCGTAAAACGTTATTTTCAGCAACGAATATACTATTTTCAAATCAATCATTTGTTGATTATTGAATGAGTTAACTTTGTAAGGGTGGTATGACTTTGTATAAGACTTTGATCATTTAAAGAGTATGAAGGTACTATTATTTTATATTGTAATTACTTGATGCACTTAATATATTTAAAAAATGGTAATTTCATTAACTGCCTACTTGTTAATTGGTAGGTAGATGTTACCTTGATAATAAATTTCTTTATAGATACCTGTCCTTCATTTCGCTACTTTTTCTTATAGCTACTTTCATATAATTTGACATTTTAGCGATTTTATCGAAAAACAGGTGAAATGGTTGAAAATTATAGTGTTGAGGCACCTACATATCTAGCAACAGCTTTCTACATTATTTGCCTGCGAGTTGCGAGGTGTCCTTGCTATAGTAGGTACACCTAATAGTCTATGTCTATACTCGCACATTCTACTTTCATAAAACCACCCAGGTGTTTTATCTATAGGTTTACCAAATCATATCCCAATAATTATAGAAGTTACTGAATTAAAATAAGTTAAATTATTTAATTTCAAGTGTCTGAGATTTTACCTTGTTATTGCAAAACGTAGGATATTTATTATCTTAAAGTTAGGCTGAAGGACTTGTAAGTATAATACTCGTAGAATTTCATTTGGAATCAGTAGAAATAGTATATTACCAATAATTGACAGTAAAAAACTGTTGTGATCTATGCGCAATCTTTGTGAGTAAGGAACTTTAAGACACAAGATTTTAGATAACTGTGAAGTGTGCAGGATAGAATTTGGATTTGCGAATACAAGCACTGATCCTTTTTGCAAAAAAAAAACTCCAATTACATTCTTCAATAATTTAACGTTTTATCATTTTTCCAATTTCAATAATTAAAGATATGAAAAACGATGCATTTTGAGATTATTTAATCTTATTTTACAATAAAATTATTACACATCTAGTTTATGAAAATTAATAAAAATTAGTAGCCAAAATTTCATTTAGAAACATAGTTTCCCAACCACGAAAAAGTGCGAGAACCCATGACCCGTGTAGGTTGACTTTTTTTTTTATGTTAAAGATTCCATATTGGAACGTGACCTGTCCTCATATATTCGGATCCACGTAACAATCTCATATATATTATAAGCTCCTATAGCTCTCCGGCTCTTCTTATTATAGGAAGGAGATTAGTAGAAACAGAAAAAACGTCAATTATAAAAGACAAAGGTTTTGGGATGTTTTTAAGCGATGCTTTTGTCCAAATATCATATAATAATATGCACCCAATCTTATACTAAGTATAAGTAAATATGTTAAACTATGTTCGATCTTGTGTCACCTGTGTTTATAGCACATTCTTGCACTTTGTATTGAAAATAATTTTTGTCACATTGTTGGGATTAATTTTAAATGATAGATGGACCTAATAATAATCAGTACGGCGTTGGATTAAATTGATACGCTTATAAAGAACAATCAGCAATCTCCTAGTAAATATTGTTGACTCTATATGTTTTATTAGAAATCGGAAGGAAGTTCATAGTTTAAAAATATGATACTGGTGCCTTCTGTGAGATCATAAAATTTTGATTAATAAAACAATTTACGATTTCTGATTTTCTAATACCCATTCTGCTATGCGTATAAAACAAGAAGGAATGTTTATTAGGAAAACATAGAAATGAACATCAATCTTTTGAATGCAGTTAGTCAGCAAACTGAGTTACAACCCTTCAACATTGTTCTTCCTCTAAGTGAGTAGGTAAGTATCTAGCGAGATGTTAATATTCTAATGTGCATAACACGAGTATATGTTCATAAGTACGTGCTGTGCACTTGTATGGATGGCTGCCTATACACGGAATGATGTCTGATGGTAGGTAGGTCCCTGGTCCATACCTTCATGTAGATATCCCAACAGCACAGCGCATTACATAGCACGCATGCATAAATACCACGAGGCAAGGGAAGCATTTAGTAATGTTTAGCCACAATCATACAAGGTACTTCATAATTATACAAGACTTTTAGCATAATAAACTTCAATGCCAGCATTTCTTTCCCACAATCGTGCCGAGGTCTCATTGGTCAGTCGAGTACGGAGGCGGAGCCTACCTCATGCTGATTGGAAAACTTGCTCACCTAAGAATATAATATCATATGATACACACAATACACAGCATTACAACGATATTAATCGATCGTTTCGATCATATTTTCGCAATTGTAATTACTCGATAGAAAACAGAGAAAGCGATAATCGTGATGAATTTCAACAAATGTCTACTTATTTAAAATGTTAAACACTTTTCTCCACTACATGGGGGTTCCATGATTAAAATAATTAATAAGTAAAATATTTAGTTAACTGTATCTAATAGGAATCGTAGATCAGTGTGTCTATTTATATTAGTTGGAAAATAATGACCACAAGCTTAATGGATGAAATTAGAAAGAGGAGAATCTACGGTACAAATTATTTCAACTATAGCAAAGATTCAAATTATCAGAAACCATTGCTCATAAATCTACAAGATATTATTACCTACATATGAATTTTTCATGTCTACATAATGCAAACGTTTTTCTACACAATAATCCGATAAAGTTTTATTAAAAAAAAAACTAGAGAAAAATAAATAATTCGCTTGAGGCGATAGATCTTCTAATAGAGAACAAGCCATAAAATCAACAATCAACATATCCATTTTAGTAAGATACCTAATTTCATATTATTATATACATTATCATAATGATTACATCAAAATACCTCACTTAATCTATACACTTCACATTATATTCAAATTCATCAAACATGCTTATATTAACATTACTCTCATTTTCGTCACAACCCAATGTTTATAAGGTGAAAGAAAAAGTATTTTCCAAATAGTACCTACCCAGTACCCATAGAATACCGCATAGAAAATAATGTTTGACAAGTAGTTGTATCCCAACAGATATACAGCGGAGGATGGACCTTCCATCAGGCTTATGACTGATCGTCGGCTGGTTTGATGTGATCACTTTACACTTAAGTCACATTCACCAATTCCAGTCCATCCATCTGCCGCGGTCGGGAATCGAACTAAGACCTCCATTCCAGATTCCCGACCGCGGCAGATGGATGGACTGGAATTGGTGAATGTTACTTAAGTGTAAAGTGATCATATTAAGCTAGCCGACGATCAGTCATAAGCCTGATGGAAAGTCCATCCTCTGCTGTATATCTGTTGAGATATAACTACTTGTTAAAAATTCAACTAGGTACAAAGATGTAGAAAAATTCCGTTGATCTCACAAAGAAATTGTGATTTCAAAAATAATCTAATAATGTTTGACTTGAAGTGAACGACTTCAATGTGTTACACATATTTACAGAGACACTTATTTCATGTTAGATATTATTTTCCATCAATCGCTGACAGCGTTGACATGCGTTGATTTTTATCTGAAGGTTTGATAACATTTGTTTAAATAAGTACTATATAATATTCAGTAAATAGGTATATTCCTGGAGAAGATTTTTTCATAATAAAGAATGCTTGAAGATCGTAAACATTTTTATTTTTGGACAACATATTAAAACATGACATGGAGTGTTGATTATTTATTGTAAGATATTTATTTCCTTTAAAGCTCGGACCCCAACTATGACGTCACGGTCATTTCCCGCGGTATTTTAAGGTTCAAATTCGCAAGAAAAAATGTTAAGAATAGCGATTTTTTTACTTTTTAGCATTAATTTCGCTCCATTCAAATAAAATTTTTGGGCATTACTAGATTTTAAAATGCATTTAATCAACAAAAAAAAAAATACTCCGCGACTTTCGAGAAACGAGTTTCTGCCTTTCGCAAAAAAGATCAGAGGGTTTTTCACATAGTTTTTTAGAAATCTGTACAAGATTTGAAAAATCTTTTACGGTCATTTACTAGATAAAGGTTCATATTTATTTACTAAGACTCTCGAGTCTCCCGTTTCTTGATTTTTTTTAATGTCGATATGCCTAGCTTTAAAATTAAATACACTAAAAAATTAATATTTCCCAATCTCGACGGGACTATTTTATGTCATTCTGCAGGATATATAAAAAAATAATGCGTGAATTAAAAAAAATAATTTAAGTATGTTTGAATTGCAATTATTTGAAAGTTTGCTGCTGTGTTCCTGATGCTGTTCGGATTCATAAAAAAGTTACAACGTTAAAAATATCACTATTATTTTTTCCAAACAATCCTCAATTTAGAGGCTTCATATAGTAGACATTAGATTTCTGTATTTTTAATTACTCCCATCATAATAAAAACAAACAAGTAAGAATACAAATTGATTAGCGGACGGTAAAGATAAAACATGTAATCACATGGATCTGTAGATATAAACTATAAATTAAATTGAAACAGTTAATGATGAGATGATAACGTATTATCAGAATGAAAGATCACTATAATCTTTGAACATTTTATAACAATATTAAGAGGAAGAATTATTGTAATCAGGCGTTAACATATCGTGTATAGGTCTACCTGCCTACACAATGTAATATAGGTAAGTGTTACCTAACCAAATGTAATACATAGGTAGGTGTTTAACAAACTAACAATATGGCCTTCCCCAAAACAATCACGCTACAGGAACGTATTGAAGAATTTGGTCGACTTTACATAATTTTATATTAAAAAATGTATCGATTATAAATAAAATAATATAAATTAATCATTGCTCCTCAATTTGAGGACACGGTCTGCTTGTTTCTGACAACTGACTAATCTTAAAACGGCAAATAATTTAATTCAAATTATTACTGATGTCAAATCTTTCGCATTTAGGCGTAATGATAGGTTTCCAAGCTTCTGTCATCAGTCTCCCGATTATTTCTAACTATTCAACCCGCCCCCATTTTTGTGGCGTTGTTTATCAGTTTTTCTCAGATAATTCAAAAATCTTCTTGGGGCGATTTTTTTAAATCTCGAATAGGTATGTTGATAGGGTAAATTACATTTGAAATCCAGTACCTTTTGTGAAAATCATGTGACATTATAGATAGGAATATAGTCTTGTGAATCTAATTTTGATCACTCGGAGGTAGATAATTATTTTTCTGCTTAAAGTGTCATGTCATATCCCCAGGACGTTGGCTAACACCCTACGTAGGCTTTTCTGTCGCATGTGCTAGTTGGAACAACTCCCCCGAGCCCTCTGGATTCTGATCCATTATCTGTATTTCCTAGCTAGGACTGCCGTCATCCCATACCGCAACTGCCCTCAATTTTTCGTTTCGTGATAAATTAGACTAGGTAGTTTTTTTTTTTAATTATCCATATGTAATAAATTACCAATCCGTATCTGACGTAAGATGTTTTGGAATTTTAAAAATCCGTAATGAGAGGGTTAAGCACAATGAAAGCAAATATAAACTTAAATACTGTAATTTGTTAGCAGGTCTGGTTATGATTTTTTTTTTACCTAGTTAAGTAAAGTAGGTATACAATACCAACATACCGTCGTAATAAGTCTACTTAGAATTAAATATGGATTTACATGGATATTTTTTTTGTGCTTTTATTTTGACTTTGGAGCCTTTTGACTGAATCCGTAACCAGCTTAAATAAACACACCTCCCCCATTGAATACTCATAATAACGGAGGAACTGTGGCAAGAGGATCTTCGAGCGAGACCATGGATGGATCCACAAGATCAAGATCAGACTATCCCAGTATATAGTCGAACATCTACCCTACTCTACCTCTACTAACATACCAAGCGTGAGTGATAATCGTTGTATAAAATTTTCAGAGGTGGCAAAGACATCTCGTGTGACCAGGACGAAAGTCACCTAATATTCCCACTGATGGCAGAAGGCTATACCTCTGGAGACCTGATTTCTGGAAATGACAAGGCGATATCTGTCGCCGCGTATTGAATCCTCTGGGTTTGATCCACCCGGGCACGTTAAGTAAGTATAAGTACATATCTACATAAATAGCT
The DNA here is from genome assembly GCA_963576895.1 of Ceraclea dissimilis. Lineage (NCBI taxonomy): Eukaryota > Metazoa > Arthropoda > Insecta > Trichoptera > Leptoceridae > Ceraclea > Ceraclea dissimilis. The sequence continues at coordinate 12,124,091 of OY756359.1, forward strand.
TACCTATAGGAATATTATTATATGATATTCTGTTCTCGTTCAAACGATAGTCCCCAGGTAATGATGTGAATGATCTATAACTACCTATCTACATCTTTAATATTACCTACTTATTCTACAAGAAATGTATTTATACCACCATTACTTCCATACAATGTAGTAGTAATAACGTCAAAAGCAAAACTACAATAAAAATATGATTACATGATGAATACATCTAAACAGTTACGAACTTTTATGCTTTGTATAAAGTTTTCGAAAACTTTTGAAAGCATTTAGCCATGAGAAGACGTATAACCTGCAGTAAACATTAAAATACCCTATGAGATAGTAGTCTATGTTGCCACTGGGTAAATTTATATATTGAGGTGGTTGGCAGACGAATTGGTATCGCACACGACTGTGAATCCAGTGGGTGCGGGTTCGATTCCCGGTGCTAACTTACTCCACTTCAAAACACAAGCTTTTCAAACTTACTGTGAAGTTACAAAGGTCTATTTGGGTATGAAACGATAAACCCATCAGATTCATTAAAAAATATACATCTAGAGGGAAGGTATACATCTTTTTGAAAATATAAAGGTATTCTGCTTATACTGTAAAATGATTTACATATGTTTTGTAAATTTACACTATAAATGGTAGATTTCGTACAATGAACCTCTGGTTTCTGACCTCCCTTGTGTCTAATGCATACAAAGTTCAACATTTTTTATATAGTTTTACAAAATATTACTTGCAAGTATTTCCATCTTGATATTTTGTCATTTTGGACGGGTCTTTGTTTTATTTTAATAAAAGCTCCCTCAGGCTTTTAGTCTTTTTGGTATTTCGCAGACTTAACAAGCAATATCTAAGTGCAGCATCTATCACGAAATGGTTACGGCATTACTTACCAATGGGGAAACATTCAAACCTCTGTTTTATAACATCCTAACTCTCTTATTTTTAACTTTATACGACATTCTTTTAAAAATAATACTGAAAATAAAAAAGAAATGTTTGCGTAATTTTTGTCTTCAAATTATTCGTAGGATTATATAAAATTCATGTTCATTTAATAATTAAGGGACTTACCTAAATACTTGAATATTAATAATCTCCTGAGGCATTTTTCCACAAATTAATGAAGTAATAAAATGTTTAACAAGTTTATTAAAAAATATGCAGCGTTAATTATGTTTAGTTACGCGAAACATGTGCGCAGTTATATTAAAGTTTATGAAAAACACAGTCTATTGGTACTTAACCTACCTACGACTGATTACATACATATTCAAATAATGTAAATTACAATGCTAATCTAAAAGTTTTTCACCTGTTCAAAGGTGAAGTGAAAAATAATACGAGAAAATTTTGTAGTTGTGATGTTACCTAAGAGAATTATTTCGAACGATGTTTGTGATATACCAAGGTAGGTAAATAGGTACTCATTTATATTGGTGTAGAGACGAAGCTTATATTATATACGTATACATAAGTTAACAACACTTAAGCTGTAAACATTGGATAAACGCATATTTCTCATCTTAACGCCTCCAAGAACACATAAATATGCGTATCATAATGTTTTAAATATTGTACCTGGTACCAGTACATATGTACCTACCTATATAGGTTACATAATATACCTAGTAGGTACATATATCTACAATATAGTCAATACTCTTCTACAATATTATATAGGTACGTCAATGAAAAGGCCCACATCCCTGTATGTAACCTATGCACAATATTTTCCTGTTTTCGTAAAAAAAAACGAAAATCATGTTGAAAATCCACGAGTATATTTAGCGACTAAAATTATGTCTTTCTAGGCCCGCTGTTTGGCAATTATTAAAATGTGTTGTATGATGTCGAATATTTATTTGTAGGTATGTTTATTTTGTACCATTATTACTATGTATAAATATTCAATATTTTACCAAATGGTTTAATCTAGAATATACTATCGCCAATTACGTTGTGTAATATACCTATCTATGAAAATAATACCATAAGACATTATTTCAGGATTTGATTCTGCAAATATTTATAAAGCATTGATGAGAAATTAAGGTATGATTCAATAAAATTAGAAATTCTTAATAAACATTGAACTGACAGAAAGAATAATAAAGAATTGCACAATATCTTATCTGGACATTCACATAATTTAGGTGATAGGTGTATAAATAATACTATTTGATCAGATTACGTACAGCTGATATATTATTGGCACGGTATCTATCACTATAAAGAAATAATAATTCATCTATTTATACAAGACATACAATATTCTCACTCATAACATTACATTTTTATTAGGTACCTGTCTATTACAAATCATATTATTATTTGCCGAAGGTATATAAAAAAGGCGGCGTTTATGAAACCAAGAAAATGTGGGAGGAACTCATTGAAGATTAATTCGCTATAAATTAATATGATAATTTTTAAAAGCGTGATCGTTACAAGAATAATTAATTACATATACACAATACCGATGTTTCATCTTATATGGACATTGCTAACCAAACTAGTTTTATTTATATCACAAAAATATTAATAATATCAAAATATAACATATATTTTAATATTTTATTTAAAAATCTTGTAGGCTAGCTTTATTACAAATTGTCTGCTTAGAAATATACATATATTAGTGATGTTTACATAATATATAATGAGTGAATTAAAATGTGTGTTTTGTGTAGGTGTGGATTATTAGTTAATAATATTATTTAAAAATAAATTACATTTAGGTAAGGCGTGTCATAATCAATAAAGAAATTTTATTTTGTCATACATATATCATTGCATATGAGATGCATATTCGCGTACTTATATGTGATGATGATTCGTATTCGTATATATTTATGTACTGAAGCTTATGAACGAATGTATTTAAAATTAAATTGAAATATGCAATTTTCCGATATCCCCAATTATATGTAAGTATATAGCAGGCGCGAAGCTACCTAAGAACACGATTCCCATCGAGTTACCTTTTGGAAAAGATGATAGGTATCATAGTGTCTAATCTGAATTAATCCTATAAGAAATGTTAGCCCCGGCTTCCCTTCTGCAGAAATCCCCCCTTTGCCACTGGTATATAGATACCTGTTCATATTCGACATTGATTTGACATTCAATTACATGTGTCATATTGATGTGAAAGGTGGATGAACCATATAAACTGTAGGGACCTTATGACAATAGTAATTATGGGAGACATCACTTTATACGCTTAAGGCACCTATTAAAATTCTTCAGAATTTTATAAAACAATGGTCAGTCATCAATATGCAAGGAAGACACAAATTAATTTTATTAAAATAATGTTTGATTCATTGGTTTTTCACACGAGTCGGGTGGCAGTACAATGTTTTTTATACTTAGGTACCTCCCATACTTACAAAGGTGCGTCATCACAATTTTCCACCTAATTCAACAAATTTCTAATGAAAGACACCATCCATTGCATGCGCCTATAGATGTTTTAAGGTTGGTATAATAACTCTGATGTCAGAAAAAGCGTAAATATTCTAGATTTCAAAAAAATGTATAAATGCAAAGTTGACGGTTTAATAAATTTTGCCAATCATTGTGATACCATAGAAAACTTGTGCTGGATTTGACCAACTTTTTAGGTGAGGAATAGCGGGGTAAGGAGCCACCTAGTACAAATTTTGTATGGAAAATAATGATAAGTGTGGCTCCTATCTCCACTATTCCTCACCTAAAAAGTTAATCTAGCATTGAACTTTTAAAATACCTACCACAAGTTTAGTAATGAAAATATCTTTGTGTTGAATTGAACTTGCTGGTGGTGTAATATATCTTAGGGTTAGATATTTGTACATACCTACACCCATAACGACAAAGGATATGCTTATGTGTCTTGTGTTCCCCGGCGGAAAGCCATAGATTTCCAGGCAGAAGATAGCGGTACCCCTTTAATCTATCGTCAATGTGCGGGTGACTATAGTAATCACATATTCACCGCAATATTTTTCTGTGGCAATTTCGGTGGAAAATATTCAATCATGGTAATCCAGTTGTTCACCCTTTACGTGTTTTCAACGGTTACGAAAGAGTAAAAACGTCGAAAAAAAACCATCCAATTGTAAATAGATAAAGACTACGTGCGACCATTTTCACTAACATTTTCCCTTCCAAGGACATCGTCCATGTATGTATATTGTAGTATATACCCAAATGAAAATAAAAAAGCGACACAGTATTGAAAACTAAGGATGATAATATGAAACCCTCTCAATTATGTGGTTTACGTTTACAAATTAGTAAGAATATTTGGAGGCATTTTATATAATATATCTTACGGGGTGGTAAGTACTCTATGTAGCAATGATGCAGGTTTACTTATGTGTAAGCACATATTAACTAATTAGTAATTACTATTCAATACAACGTTTTAATTTGTGACGAGTACCTAATACCTACTTATTGATAATACAATATGCATACCAACGTATTGTCTCATCCGGTGTTTTCTCATTAATTTTCCTTGACGGATGACTATAAAAGAATTTTCTGCATGCGATAAAATCGTGCGAAACAACTTAGTATAATTAACACGTTGTTTCATTTTATGTTCACAAATTAGTTAATAAGATATCTGAGTATTAAACTCATCTATTAATTAATTTATACCTGCATTGATTGATTTTATTAATTGATTACTAATAAATGTTATACTTAATAATTAGTTGTACTGAAGCTCAATTATTAGGGCCTGAGTCTAACCTACTAAGTCAATTGTGGGTACCTATACAATATACATATCTTATGGCCAAAATTGTTAATACTATTTCAATTGTGATATTAAAATGTGACGATTATGTAGATAGATATTATAGGATATAAGAGTTCTAGCATTTGTTCTTTCCTCTGTAATGTCTTACCGCTCTTCTTAAGTGATGTGGCGTGAAGAGATAGATATAGATACGGAAAAGTGAAGCATATTTGCAAACTTTCCGCGTACAATTATAATAGTGCGTGTTTGTCAAATCAATAGAAAAAATATTCTCATTAACTTCTACCTTCCTGCCAATACGATAAGACATCATCGATAATAAAAATCTATGGGAACTTTTTCTGTAGCCTCATGGGGGAACAACTAATTAACTGTGAATTGAATATAAAATTATCTGTTGGTTGGTATACGAGTAAATCTACTCGGGTAGAAGAGAAAAGTTATTTATTTTAAATAAAGTGTGGATACGTTGATGGAAATATTTTTACTATAGATTTAGCTATGAAATTGGATATGCATGTATCTGTTGGTATGCGAAATTTTATAGTTTATATTCAATAGTTTGATTTCAGACCACAACCAATTATTTACAGAATGCCAGTAAAAATAATAGCAGAGAAATAAATAATTCTATTCAGACAGCTTATTGCAGTGCCTGTGTAGGTGCTATGCGTAAAATGTAAAGGATTAACTATGAAGTGTACGAGTGCCTGTGCAAGCAGTAGGTAGGTACCTCTGTCGTAGGATACTTAACTATTTGTATTGGAATTGCAAGAGGAGGTATCGAAAGTTGTGTTGCAGAATGAATGTTGTTGAAACACGTGTTGGGAATTGGAATGTAACGAAGTGATATGATCATTGATCAGGATAACAGCGCGGAGTGAGGAGATTAACACTCTTGTGGTATTCAGACAATAGTATCTATATAGAGCCATATACCTCCTCGTACCATCGTCCCCGGTCCCATACCAATAGGGAGGAATAACTAGAGAGGGGAATACTGTGTAATCAACTGGAAACTTAATATGTTTGCTTCTGGAAAATTCTTGTTATTAGCGCAGAATATTCTTCATGTTAGGTACCTAATGCTGGATTTCACCAACTTTTTAGGTGAGGAATAGCGGAGATAGGAGCTACCTAGCACAAATTTTGTATGGAAAATAATGATAAGTGGCTACTATATCTCCGCTATTCCTCAACTAAGAAGTTGATGAAATCCAGAGTAAGTATTTTGTTAATACTATTTTTGATGTTTGAATATTTTACTAAAATCATTCACCTGAATTAGGAGGTAGGTACTAATCAAAATACTGAGAAGAACTGAATTGCATTATTTAGATTTTTTAAAATCAACACTCTAGACGACACGCTTCCTCTCCGCTAGATTTTAATGCACAGTACCTTATTGAACGTCATTGCTAATTTACGATATTTCAATAAATAATCGTTATAATACTACCACATTGTACCTATTGATATTCTTATACAACTCGCGAGTTATAGTGATTTAAGGTACATTGGGATTTTGGTCACGCTTCTCAAACTGCCCTGTATTTAGAGATCACGCACCACACTTTGATCTCACCGCATGTTTCACGCCTGCGTAAGTATAAAGCGATTGGGGCTCGCGTTAAGGAGACGTGGCCATGATTGTCATTGTGTCGCCGACAAAGAACAAAACAAGTGATATATTCATTTACTTAATACATTATTGAACATGTATGCCCTTCCTTACATATAAATAAATCCCTAACTATCCAACACCTTGTGATTCGCAACATTTCAATATTAGGTTACGTTGGTCGGTACTCCTACCTATGTGTAATTAGGACTTTTTTGGAATAGTGAAATAAATTTATTGTCGGTGTGTCTTGAATACTAAATTAATGAATTGAACACCTACCTACATATTTCATGACCTGTCAATTTTTTCAGAGTACCTACTAGAATTTATCCGTAGATCAATGAGTACCTCCCTAAAGTTTATTGTAAATAAATCTTATCATGACGAAATTCCTTAAGTGTTTTTAACAATGTTTGTGGAGTTTATAACTTGAATTAAAACTGAACAAATTGGTTAAACAACATTGATTTAATTTCAATAAACATAAATTTCTAGTTGCTCATGGAAAACATAATGATGCGGAAGGAACTTTCGTGGGATTTTCAAAGCTGGAGTAAAAAGTTGCAGAGGATGATACAAGAAACAATTTGAAAAAAAAATGTCTTCCGTCGTGCTTTTGATTTCTTTCGATCGCATTAAAATTTACCACAAAGATCGGATCAATTTAGTATTAAGTATTTAATGATAAAACAAGTTAAATGTATTGTAGGTATTTACGGAAACTACGTACTCAAGTCTCAAAATAATACATACTCGTATTACTTGAATAGATATAATTATATACCCTTTTAAAATATATAAACACAGTAAGAATTAAATTAACGAAATTTTAAGAATGTGTTAATTTGAGAAATTTGATATTTTTTAATATGTGCGGTAATAAAATCTTGAATAATATATACCTAACTATATTTTTGTAAGTATATATTTTAAGTAATGAATAAACATAAATATCATTACCAACGTTAAAAATTGTGAGTCTGAAAATATATTATTCAATTAGTTTTAACGATATACCTACTGAAGATAAGTAGGTATATAATATTTTGATATAAATACAGGTAGGTATTAGGTACTTCACTATGTATAGGAATATCATGTTTTTGTAAGTAATATGGCTGTTAATCATTGTTTACTACATCATTATTCAAAACAAATGTGAAACTTTGTAGTTCACTAAATTCTTTGTCTGTCGTTGCGTGAAGATATGTGTAAATATTATACTAACCCTTTCAGTGTTATCCAACAATCTGTGGAATAAAAAGAAAATTTACTCAAAACATAAGCAAGCTTACATTTCTTCGGAAACATAGTATTTTGGAAAGATTGATCTATGGTGAATTATTGCAACTCAGCGGCATTATCTTGATAAATATATTTCCGAAAAAAAATTAGGCATGTCTATATTATTTATTAATAACAATATTAAACATCCTAATAAGTATATTAAACAAAATAATGCCGAATCCCGCTTGTGATTTGCCGTCGATCTCTGCCTCTGTGAAGGTCTCGACACTAGATTTATCTTGTTACAATATATACAAGTTTGGATAATTCCATGTGTCTACGTCTGTTAGATTCTGAAGAAAGACCCTTTCAGTGTCTGTTTCCGAAAGACAGCATTCCTTAATAATATATCTAAATTATTGTTTTCTATAATTGATAAGTAGCCTCTAAAAATTTTTGGAACATGGTCTAGATTATTTTTTTAAAGTTGACGACTTTGAGTATTAGAAAATCGTGTAGATATTTTCTAAGGACTGCAGTGTGCAGAGGGTTAATATACGATGAAATATTCAAATGTAATATGAAACTTGGCGGTGTCCTTTTTGAATTTTTTCATGAGTCTAAGCATTTACTTATGGAACTTTAAAATATCCTGTTTTTCGACGAAAGTATTTCGAGGAATCAAAATATTCCAGCGACATCTAGACACATCGCAATAATACTATAACATACTCGTATCTATAAGTTATTTTTTTATGGGATGGTTACATATATCTCTTTTATTTTAGCTATATTATTTATTTATTTATTTATTGCTTTAAAGGCCTCGAGGCTTTTGAAAAGTTATACAACATTCTATATTATTAGATACCTAGTATTAAAAATAACTAGTGCTTTAGAAGCTGTTAACTTACTTATTATTAGAAAAGAAGCGCTGAAATTTGTCTCGTTGTAAACCGACGCCGACGCCGATCGAGTTTTCCATCGGGTTATTCAGGCTCCACAAATTTCACCATAAACTGGATTCGGTTAACTCAAAAAGCAGTAGTAAGATTGATTTATAAAATTCAATATATTTTGAAAGCATAAGAAGTTTTCAGTATTTTTAGGAAGATTTAAATAATCTATTATGTTTAGTTACGAAGATTCTTGCTGAACAGTGATAAAACAATGTCAATAATATTCTATTTTCACCTCAGTATAGAAGCAACTCTCACTAATCGTATAGATAGTTATTAACATTTTCTTAATTGCGTACCTACCAAATGAAATATTATTTTATCCGTTTTGTTATCAAACTGGATAGGCCAGTAAAACCAGCTTTGTAGCGTAAATAATTCTCGGAAAGCTGGAAACTGTTTTAATCTCTTCACTAACATACAAAGAAGGTTTCTTGAAGTTTGCACCAATTTTCCGCTTGTGCTAAGTACAGGGTGTCCCAAAAACTGAAAAATTTTAGAACTTTTTTCAGTATTCAAGAAAATTAAGAAAATTACAACTTGATGAGAAAAACAATACATTTTTAAACCGCTGTTTCTCAGTTATTCTTCAAAGTAGAGAGTAGTATTTGCGCTCATTAGACGAAGAATTTTAACTACTTTAATTCATACGAGAACACAATTTTCCTAGAATGCCGCGTTTAGGAGTTATCGGTGAAAAACTGAAAAAAGTTCTAAAATTTTTCAGTTTTTGGGACACCCTGTACTTAGCACAAGCGGAAAATTGGTGCAAACTTCAAGAAACCTTCTTTGTATGTTAGTGAAGAGATTAAAACAGTTTCCAGCTTTCCGAGAATTATTTACGCTATACCCCCTTTTCTGATGTTTTTACACTGGCCTAGGAGGGATAGCCTCTACAGTTAGTTATCCCTCTAGTATTGTTTATAAAATGGATAAAATATTATACCATTATGTTAAGAAAACGTGAATATATGACATATGTGAGACTATTTGTGGGGTTATCAAAATGTTGTGTAGTAAATAAAGCCTATATTACCTGGACGTGATCAGAAAACATTGCGAGTCTCCAAGGAATCATTTTATTATCATGTCCTCCGTATGTAACTCTATACAAATTATTATTTTGTTTTTTACAATAATAAAATACAATTTATAATGGCGATCAATATCATCCCAGAATCCAATATGGAAACATTATGGATAGTAGTTAATAATATTAACTATAGGTATACTAATAAAATATATAAGAGAGTATTTATTTACTAAGGATACATAATGTTACACATGTACTTTTTGTCTAATGACCTAATCATATTTTGTGGACTACAGAATCTGCGAAATCTTTCCTGGACAAGCTCGAAACTTTTATAATTGCGCCTGATTATATGCAGTTTGAATAGCAAAGAGTTCAATAGATATGTTGGTACTTCTTGGTACACAGGCACAACCAAGAGCGGTATAGAAAATAAATAAATATTGATTATTTGGACCACTGAAATCTTAAAAGTAATTGATCTGCATTACATGATTGTCTAATATCTACCTACCTAATATCGATTCTTTCAATGACTCGTTCCCGCAAACTTGTTTACTTTGTGAGTTAGATACAAGAGGTATTTCAAGAATTTTGTATTGAATATATTTAAATTACCTAATAAATTTTATTGTAAATAGGATATTGTTTTAATTTCAAAGGACAGTGACTTGCGTTGTGTATAAATACTCGTAGTCAATATTTGCCGGTTGCTATGTTTCGTACGTTAATAGTTTAGATTCTACCTTAATCTACCTTTCTTTATTTCTCTATTCTTAAGCATATTATTTATTTCTAAGTTCTCTTTTCTGTACTTATACCTACTTATTTGCATACACACCAACATTTACTTTATCAACTTTCTGTCTAGGTGGGAATAGATGTGAGAGAAAAATTAGTACATTTTCATTCACATTGTTTATAACACAAGTTTGGTGTGATTTTTGTGCAACTTGTATTAACCGCAAAACCTGGAAAAATCATGTTTATTAAATGCGTCTTTTGTATCTAGTTGAATGAATACCTATATGAAACATTCAGAACCTTCATAGGTTTGTACCCTAAACACTGAATTTATTAATGTCAAGCTTGAATATTGAACTGATATTTCCCATACATTCTTCAGTTTCTAACATGCTGATAAAGTGATAGATATTTCCAAAATTCAAAGTTATAGGATGGTTAGATTTAAAATTCCAGGCTCAACGCCGATTGGTAAGTTTGAATACATCTTAAAATTCGCATGTAAAGTGGTTGCATATAAATATTCCTATACATAAGAATCAAGCTACTCATAAGTATTCAATATTTAAATCGATGAATGTTTGCTGATGTTTCTCATACATATTATATTATACCTAGTGGGTAAGAAAAAATCATAAAAGGATTGAATAAATAATCATACTAAAAAAACAATACATTTGAATAAAACAATTTGTCGTTGAGGATTGCAAGCAAAAAAGAAAGTTTGTTGTGGTTTATAACTCCGAGGAGAATAATATTGTATGATTGTAGTATGTTATACTCGTATGTAGGAGTAGTATAGTTGGCATCCTCTGGAAGTATGCATGAGAGTGGATACGGTCATGGAAGATATTTTATTTACGACACGAGCGACTGATATGAGATGTGAATGCTTTATGGTACAACCAAAGCCAGACGATGCGGCTCTACTGCTACAGCCTGATTACTATTCAACAATATTTTATTATTTCGTAGCTACATATTTGTTTATTTGTTTTTATACAAATTTATTCAAAATTACTAAACAACCGTCCCATACACAAAGATCAAATATAAACATTTGTTTCAGCATCTACAAACTAGGAATGTAACTGAACTGACAGTTAAAGCGAAAATTGGTTATAAATTACATTCATGCGATACATACCCAATCCATTCACAAATATCCTCCCATTATTAGATATTTTACTCACTTCCATTTTTTGAAAACTTCATTCCACTAAAAGTATTTCTGGAGGCAGGGTGTTTTGATTCTGATTTTTTAATTCTGATTCTGATGATGATTAACAGAGGGATAAATGTTGAACCTTCGTTCAACTTCTCATTAAGTAACTCCGCATGTAATACAATAAATATAAGTAAGTAATAAATAAGTAAATTTATCTATTTCCAAAACAAATTAATATTAAGAATCACATAAGTAGGTATAATATGTTGAAAGATACTTTCTTGAATCAGCGAGAAATTCTCGTATAAATTATGAAGGAAGAACCCAAAATTTTCCATGCAAATAATCTTAAAATAATACAAATATTAAAACAAAAGACCACCGTATAGTTAAACAGCCAAAGAGTCTGGCATTATTTATTGTACCAAGGGACCTGGTGGAGGAGGAGGGAGCAGGATTCGGGGAGGATACGTTGGAGGGGATTGTTTGGTATCCCCCATATCCCTATGGACCTACTCCATCTACCATCTACCTAAACACGTATACTATTATATTTGTAAAAGTATATAAGTACATAAGTATACATCTACACTTTGCACCAAACTCGTAGTACCAATCTACAAGATTCTTCCCCGCTGGTTTTTGCGCTCCGATCTTTGTTTTTCTCAGCATTAAAAGCAATAAAATTTATCATTGCAGAAACGAGTATTTTCTTTAATGTTTTCTATCCAACTTGTAATTGTAATATATTCAAAACATTAAATAGGTATGTAATGGTAAGAATTAGTGAACTCGTATATTTTTTCTCCTTTCTAATGATTTTAGAGTGGTTTGGTTATACTTATTTACAAATTTCAGATTATGTATTCAATGCATTGAATGAATTTAATCATATCAAAAGAAGATTCCGATACGACTTTTTTGTGGTAAAATCGGTGTCCATCATCAGAGATAGCGGCGCTCCGCGAATAATTCGATCGAAGGCAGAAAAACTGCTGCTCCGAGTGTGAGCCAAGATGTAGGTAACTTCTACCAGAGGTGTCTCAAGGAGGCAATATTTAAAATCATATTTTTGTAAATTAAAAAAGGAAACAAACACAAAATTTTATTTCCTAATTGGTACTAAATTTTATAGTATGAATTGTTATAAAGTTTACAGACGCGAAAGTTACTTACATGAATTATTAAGTAAGTACTAAAAACATCATAATTTAGGAACGACATGTACAATATTAAATTTCTTTGAATAAAATTTTGGAAACTGTCACAACGATTCATGAATTACTTTGAAGCCAATATTTTAGCCAAACCTTGCGTTCCATTTGGTCATGGTGTTGTAATGTTGTGTGTTTACTTTAAACCAATATTAAAAATATAAAATTTTTCATTTGTACTTACAATTGAATTTATGTTGTTCTACATACAGCCCCTGTTTGTAATAATGTGGACCCACCAGACAGCCTGATGACAAATTGTTATTTCTGCAATATTTATGTGAGCTTCATCAATGTGGTCAAACCCCGTCTATGCATTTATATTGCTGTAGCGAGCCTTGCTAACCATCTGCTTTACATTACAATGAAATGGAAGAATATTATGATATATCACTAGGTACCTGTATTAATAAATATTATTCGTAACTCTCCTCCATATTAGGTTATGTGTGCCAACAAATTATTGTATTGTGGAGATTTTTTTACTAACTGAATAACTATTGTTATTATACTAGGTATTATACATTTTATTTTCTAATGTCATATTACTAAAGTTCTACTTAAGTAGGTACATAATAGTGTTACTTTTACTTTAAAATTTTGATTAAAAATCGAATTAAATTGAAAGCCTACTTATGATCTTTCTTTGTAGTAGATAGTAACTTTCAAAATATTGTATCAAATTAAGCAGTGTTAGTGAAATCGTTGTTAAAAACACATGGCGTCTTTACAATATTTAAAAAAGTATAAAATGTAGTGCAGTAAGTATTCAGTAACATAATTTCGACCCAAAAACCTAATAAATCGTATACAAAAATCTTCCCACATGTGTTTCCCTGACAATGGACGCGGATACTTTCGCACTATCACGGTCACAGTCTGGCACTATGTAACCTCAATTGGCATAAGAGAGATGGAAATTGTTGCAGGACCGCCAGCAGGAGGTATTTTCCATTTGTCATGATGGAAGAAGCGCGGGAATTTATTGTTCGATTGTCTTTAGGATATTCACTGTTTGGAATATGCGTATATAAGTTGTGTTGTCATATTCAACATGTTATAGAAACATCTCTGATGGTGTATGAATATGACTGCCTACCTACCTAGCTATATTATATTATAATACAGGCAATAACATCTGCAATAAATGCACCTTCGAATGATATTCACTACGAAGCATCATAAGTATATCTACGGTAATGCACTCTGCTCCGCGTGATAGATAAATGAACAAATATACAAAATCAAAAACTGTGTAAATGTTCATCTAGATAGAGTATGTTACAGGCACTCCCCAAGATGTACATCTAGAATAACAATAATATGGGAACCTACGAGTATGTTAACTTTACTGTTGCTCATTTTATTGGAGGCTATGTTACATTATCTAACATTACATACAAACTAATATGTACCCATCCATACAGGTGGACGTTTTGACGATATCAAACAAATCCCACTCATTTATCGAATAATGACAAAAATGTTATACAAAGAGAAAATCTATAATCTTATATTGGTCATACAAAACAACGACACCATCAGATTAGATTCGCTAAAAGCGATGAAATGACAGCGCGGCCGATCGTCTGTGGCCAGTACCATGATTTGATTACCCATTATTGTAGTAGCTTCTACAGCAATTCACGTGGTTGCAACTTGCAAGATCCCCATGAGAAGTTTTTTTGAAAATCACAGATATACACACGTGTAGAAGATTCACATAGTATTTAGTATAACGGTGGGAAGTAAATAAAATAATCTGTTATGAGATTCTGTTATGAAAATAAATAAATATATTTCACATTTGAAAATCGTGCTTATTAGAATCACGATGTCAATTAATCAATGGATCATAACGAGATAGATATTAATAGTATTGCTGTGCTTACATAGTATTCTTCCTCTTGTTTTATTGTTATCAGTATATCCAATAATATTATTAATAATGAAATGAATTATTTCTTTACAAAAGATAATAAGCTTGTTTATTGATTTGTTATCTCCTTTAGAAAGTATTATTCTTCACTAAATTAACTTTAACTTGCCAAACAGATTCGAGTGCCAACATATTGTGTTTGTACCTAAATAGATCAGTTCTCAATATTTAATCCAACACGTTTGATATTTATCTTAATACCCATATTAGTAGATAGTTATCTAAAGTTTAGGTAAATTAAATTCATGTTTATGCAACATAACTAAATTCTACTATCTATTTAGCCATGTTATGTAGCACCAGGTAAGTATATAGAATATTTTTTTAGTATAAATCGGTAGCATAGCACACGCGGCGTGAGGGGATAGAATAAACATCAACGTAGACTATGCTTATATTTTTATATCAATTTATTTGTCGTTTTTAAAACACAAAATAAATATGCATTTTTAAAATTGTTATAGGTAATATAATTGCGGGTCAATCAGTCAAAACAATTTCTGTCTGATCTTAGTTTCAAATTTTCTTAGAAATTTCAACAATTACATCTAGTAATTAATTACAAACTAATATGATAATGTCTATAGTATTGTAAGTAAAGTAGATACATTAAGGGCATGGCACCAGGAATGACGTCACAGTCTTTTCCCACGGCATTAAGGTTCAAAATTGTGTGACAATCGCATGATAAAATGGTAAAAATAGCGTTTTTTCCATTTTTTGGGGTTAATTTTGCGTCTATCAAAAAACTTTTACGGTTATTCCCTAGATTTTAATGCATATTATCAGTACAAGAAAAAAAAATTACTCCGCGACTTTCGGGAAACGAGTTTCTGTCTTTCGGAAAAAAGGTCAGAGGTGTTTTTAAATATTTTTTTTGCGAAATCTATACAAGATATAAAAAATCTATTACGGTTATTCCCTAGATAAAGGTTCAATGCATCTACCCTATTTTGTTTCAAAGCATATTTAGTAACGATTGTCGAGATAGAAGGTCTCCCGATTTTAGAAATTTTTGAAATGTCGGTATGCACACTCTTAAGTTTTATTCATGCTACTTATTACATTTTCTCCTACGCATTATAATGATTCAATGGAAATTTAGAAACGGGATTGACGAGTTTATTTTAAAAGCGTAGGTACCCATTTTCAAAAAAAAAAAACTTTGAACAAAAAATGACATTAAAACCATAATATTATTTAAGTACATAAAACAACTTCTGTGATAACATCACCGGTTCCTTTGAAACGAGGAATATTATAAAATAAGCATCATAATTAATATAAAATATTTTATTGAAAAAATTGTATGACAAGTAAACTATACAATACTCCTACCTACATATTATTTATTTTATTTCTATATATACTAGTACTACTCGTATGATACCAAATGACTACGTAGGAACGCAGGGATTGTTTATATTAATTAGATAGTTGTAAGGAGTAATTAGTTATCCCAACAGAAGCCCTTTACTATTTAAACAATATTTTAAAGCATTGCTCCTCAAACTATGAATATGATTTATTTATTTATTTATTTACACATCAACGGCTAAAGCCTTTAACAATTTCTTGTTGGTACAGTGTCAAATACATAATCAAATACAAAAAAAAACATTACTATTTCAACACAACAAATCAACAAAATATTTAGTTAATAATAATAAATAATTCATATTTCATAGAAATCTCAAAATAATAATAATAATAAATCAATCGGCATGCATAAACAAAACATCAACTCCAATCCATCTGTGCCCAGCAAAACCTTATAACAATAAATACATTAATAGTCCAGCAATATATAATATTATGTACATATGTATTACAATACATTGTGTATAGTAAGTAGCAGGTAGTGTCGCAGTAGCTACGTACAGTAGATGCGCACATTAACTGGACACAGATTTGCATGACAATATAACGCCCTCATGGAGCATAATCCTTAAATTGTACAACATTGATCATCGAAGTAAAATTATAAAACACAAATAAACTTATACTACCATGCAATAAATTCAGTAAAAATCATAAATTGGTTATGTTCTAAAGAATTAAAATCTTAGAATATGAGGTTAAGTATGGGTTAATTAAACTAATATTGAACTTTCTTTTTTCATCCTGAATTTGGTTTTTTGTTTCGTCAAATGATAATGACAATATTCTGATATGGTTCTTGTTTTTATACGGTCGAATTCAAGAATTAAATATGAAAATAAAATAAAAGCCTTACAAATCAATTCGTTATCCAAGCAAATGTGAATTAAATTGACCAACTAAATAAATTTAAAAAATATGCCATGGTAGGTAGGTACTGATCCATGTATTCTTTTGGGGTAAGCAGAGATAGCTCAAAGGTATGCATTCATCTTCACAAGTATTTTTTGCTTCCGCATTGTGTTTTATATTATGCATACAAGGTGAAATAAATACCTATGTATCAATCTAAAGGTTTCAATATTTTCTTCTTCTTCTTCGATGGCTCTACAGCTCAATCGAGCCTTGGCCACCATCAGACCTCGCCTCCAACTCTGTCTGTTCTCCGCAGCGGATTTCCAGTCCCTCACTTGCAGTACATAGATTGGCAGCATCCTTCTTTACTTCGTCCTCCCATCGGAGTCTCGGCCTGCCGACCCTTATCTTTGGCCACCTGGATGTCCCTCTAAGATCCTCTTCGTTACCCGTACCATCATAAAATTAAAACCCTAGACTCTCTGTAGTTAAATAATATGTAACATTATTCGGGATATGATTTTATATGACAGAGATGACCATCTATGATAGTTTTTTTAATTAGCAATTGTCAAAGAATATAATCACTAATCAGCGATTGATTATCTGCAATAAAAGATTCACAGTTGACATAAACTTAGCAAAGAAATAAATATTTATTTATCTGAATTCTAAATATTACATATGTATTTATTTACATTCTTAAATTAGCTTCGGCTATAATGTAGATAAGGTTGTACATGTTAATATTTGTAGAGGTTGAGAAAACTGTCCATTAAAATCTTCACGATCATAGATCTATAATATAAAAAAAGGTGAATGAGTAGAACTCTGATTCCCGCAGAGAAGATGTTATCTTTCAGCTGCTGAATGCTTATCTAAGGAAATATATAAAATGTTCATACCTGATACATAGTTCCACAATATAATGTGGATAAATATTAATATTCTATACCTAAATATCGGTTGGTATGGGTAACATAAACCACAGGTATATTAATATTGTTATATGCGGTTTTATTAATACAATGTCATTATTTATTGGTGGGAAGATTTGTTAAATAGTCTTTGGTACCTATAATATTTGCTCCCATATTTATTTCTGACGCCTACAATCCATAAGTATTACCTTCCAACCCTATACCTAAAATAAGAATTAAAAAAAAATTATGATGCCTACCTATCTGTCAATCGATAAAAACAAAGCGGAGTATTTTTATTATCTTATAGGTGGTTTTAGGTTACCTACTGGAATCAATTATGGAAAGAGTACATGGTTGGCGCAGTTGGTTGAGGCGGCAGTCTCTCAAACTGGAGGTGCCAGGTTCAAACCTCGGCGCTGGCGATGTATTCCACACTTTGCGATACAGGCTTTCAGCCTAGTGCAAAGTGTGCAGAAAAGTATTTGGGTTTGTGTATGCAAGCCCAGATCCTTTAAAAAAAAAAAAAAAAAAATTTCGCTCCACTGCTGTATACCTAAACTTTATGAATTGCTGACAAGATGTTAGCTAATTGAATGCTCTAATTAATTATTTTGTTATGAAATTCGGCAATAAAAATTCCAAACTAGGAACGCTATTAGTATGGACGTCGTAGACCGACTCTATCTATATAAATATGTAGATATACGTGTAGGTATATATGAATCACTTTTGAAAATGAATTATTTTCACAAACTTATGTGATATGTGGTAGCTACCCAATTACTTCACTAAGTGCCTGTTATTAATTAGTATAATAATTAATATAATATAGCTATATACGAATATGTGCCTACACAAAGAAATATTTTTACGTTAGATGGTAACAAAAAGGAATTTTTACGTTAGATGGTAACAAAAAGGAATTCTTACCTACGAAGCGGAAACTGAATACAATTTAGTAGATATTACTATTAGGTAATTATTGTCTTTAATATCCACCAAAACTAACACATTTTTTCCTAATAGGGATTTTATTAACTTAGGTGACTAATAATAAAATAAGTTCAATAATAAAATAAACAAACATAATTCTTAATAGATTTTAATACTCAATATATATACCTACTTACATATCTGTTGGCACGTTTGCTTGCCTACCTATACCTACCCAGTCCGGTAGGTATAAATGGTACCAACAAACATATTGCCTATACACAAAGTATATTAAACTAAATCTTCAGCACATTCTTCATTATTTATTATTAATTATGAAGCACTAAATTCAAAACAGGTAGTTTATCTGTCTGTCATTTTATACATATAAAACTGTTACCTCCATCAGACACAAGTTACACAGGATTAGTGCTAAGATGAAATACAAACCACACATAGAAAATGAATCAATCATGAGAACTCTGACATGAAACGATGTACGTTTTGGTTTCTTATACTACAGTACCTATATAATTAATTCTAGTAATTGTTAAATATTTTCATGGTGAAAACTTGACATGACTGCTTAGGTATGATTTTCATTTTATGTTGTTTCATTTTATCGACGCGACGTTTCGACCCTCTTCCTAAGGTGTCATTTTCTTCAGTTATCGATTGAGTACCTACCTAAAACAATACAGCAGTTTCAAAAATGTGTAGCAATCATAACCAAACCTAAGAAAATCCAGCAAATTGGTACTACATACCTAATCAGCATCAAAGTTTTTATGTTACAACAGAGGGCGAGTTTTTCCAGCTCTTTTTTTACAGTCACACGTTTTTCACACTTGCGAGTAATAACAAAATTTCACGACAGCTTAATTCAAAAGGTGCACTGCTGAAATGAGGAATTAAATGTCTACTCAAGAATACTCAAACCTTTGAGTTTATGTAAGTGTAAGTGGAAAGTATAACAGAAATATTAGGTTACACCGCAACAATAATTGTTTATCGGTTTAGGTTTAACTATAAGTGTTATTACCGAATCAGTTGAATTTTGCTCTACTCATTCTTATAACCGTGATTAATGCTCCTCACACCAATCCATATTATATGTCTACTTACATAATACTTTAAAGTAGGTGCCTACCAATATCTACTTATCTGCCTAACATTAGGTATTACATTATAATAACAATAATATATTCAAATGCTAGGGAGAATGTCAGGCAATCGATCCAGTTTAAATGTTAAAAGGTGGTATCTCTCACACAATGTTTGGTTGATAAATTGTAGATACTTTACTTTGCCTCGCCCATTAGCATCATGCGTCCATCACTGAAATTATTGATAAAATACAGTAGCATTTTGAAAAAGTTGGTACCTGCCTACATCGTCTATCACTAAGATTTATTTTATGTTAATTTATATGTTTCTCAGATAAGTAATTCCCTTTCTATTCAAGCGTCGTAATTGTTTCCAATTCAAAACAGATGAGAATAAGGTATCCAATGATATTTTTTTAGCCACAGTTTACAGTCCTTCGTCGAGAAACTTTCACGATAATTACTGCTCAATGTTTGTCTTCCAAAATGTCATTAAAAGAATTTTATTTATCGAAACTATCAAACGAACTTGTATCTCAAATGGTATTTCAACGATCCACATAATATTCTTATCTTTTAATTGTATTCCCAGAAACTATGGATATTTTAAAGGTTTATTTTTGAGAAATATTCTTGAATGTAATTAAAGTTTATGAAATTCTTCATAAATTGGGGCTTAAAATATATTAGTTAATGTTTCTACGAAGCACTTTATGATATTTTTTTATTAAATACTTCTGTTGACTTGACATCAATTAAATATTAATCCCTTCAATTGTATAGTTCCGATGAATATTGATGTTATTTGGATAAGAGTCCATAAGATTTATCAGACAAAATGAACAAAAAGCTACCTGTGTTACATTAGGATAATCTGGCGCTATACCGTCGAATAAAATATTATAAATTGAATCATGTGCCATGTACTACTCTTGTATCGACTATCAGTAGGTATATCTTTATTCATCTACCTACATTGATTGACTATCGTGAACTTACCTTAGATACGAGTACTAAGCTGTTATACAAATTAACCCACTCAACCATTATTTTTCTTATTTATCCAGACATACAAGTATACTCGAGTTAATCAAAAGTTTTGCAATTTTCTAATAGAAAATATGAAACCAATATAGCCACTGTTTGATTTTAATTCATTAAAAGAAAATCTTGCCGCACAACTTTTTTCTTAGTTTATTACTCCCAGACTATTTTGTACATCCAAAGAATTATTTAGATTCTTTTTCAGTCTAACTTTTAGAAAATTATTTAACATTATAATTATGTATGATTAGTGTTGTTACGCTTTTTGATCGATTCACCCGTAGTTTTTTCTATGGAACACACAAATCGAATTAATTTATTCCTGTTTCATTGGACACAAATCTCAATCATCGTTCCTTATCTTAAATGTCTGTCATCTTATACATAAAATATGTAGATGAAGAGAACATAACAAAACAAACGATTATAACGCTGATCAAGAGCATTAATCATATGAAGAGATCATTAGCTACCGTTGACTCCTGGCTGGAAATATTACTATGTGGGAAGATAATAGATTATACTATATTATAGAGTTCATTATTTTGTTATAGGCTATACAAAACAGAGTAATATCCGCTTACTGAAAAATTGATAGTTGATATCTTATTCTTTCGTACGCCTGTGACCACTGTAAAGTTAACTAGAAGTCATAGCTCCGCGTCAATGTTCTGTAAGTAGTATATATTGCCCTTGGCGTCACCTTGTAGATTTCATCAACAACCCCTGCAAATTTCTTGTCAGGACACCTCCCCACTAAGTGTTCTACAGTTTCGGTCTGGCCACATTTACGCAGGCGGTGATCTCTCTTGCCCCACTTGTGGAGCAAGAACCCACACCTACCGTGAGCAGTACGGATCCTATTTTAAGTCATTGCGGGGTAGGTTGAATTTAGCTATCTCACTGTAGGGTCCTGAATAAAATGTCCTGAATGAACCATTTCATGACTGTGAAAGCTTCGGCTCGTCTACGGGCGATCTACGATTAATTGATGTAGTAGATACGTAAATCTTGTAACGAAAATAATTATATCAAAAATAATAAATTATTTTTTCGCACATATTTCGTATTTCTTGTTCAATTTTCGTTCCAAGAATAAACTATGGATTTTTTCATAAATTACTATGTAATGTACTTACCTTCCTATTTATTTTTCACAAACTTTGTGAATATGACAGCAGGTATGCATTACATTTAATAGATCTATCTCTATATATAATACAATATTAGAGATAGATGCGATCATGTACTCGAGTAAAATAAAGTGTAGGTATATTTATATGTATGTTAGTATACCTACCTACATTTGAGTTGATAAATCGTCTCATTGTTCCAGCATTGCTACTGTACAGTGTATGGTGTATAACATCTACCTAATATTATAGCCATTATTATAATGGGGACATTCCTCACTAATATTGTATTCCATAGGAGGTATAATACAACACAACAATATAGCCTTATTAATAATATTAATGCCTTTGAAAATCATATAATCATTTCTCACGCGTATCAGAAAGAAACCATTTGACAACATTCATATATCGTGTAAATAATATAGGTGTATTGCTTGGTGTATTTATAATACTTTTCCGTTTTGAAATGACTTTACATATAGTATTGTTATATGCTTACGTATTATTGTATTAATAATGGGACTTCTGGATTTAATAATGACTACATGTACCATGTAAGTAACTAGATTATTTTTAAGATATTACATCTAACAAAGTATCTACATAAAATAATTTTCAATCATAAATAACTCTAGGTACACCTACTAACATTATATCGAGAAAATGAGAAACTCGCATAACTGTAGTGTAGGTATAACTTGCAGAAAATTCTGAGACAAAGATAAAGGGAATGAAAATTGGGCAGAAATTTTCTCGAATGCAAAGATGTTTGTGTACTTTAAAATGTCAGTCATTTCAAAAGAACGATGTTAATGTTTCAAATCATTTTTTCAGTCATGCTCAGTTGGGAAATTCTGTACATTTTCTATTATCTTGTTCACAATATCTTGACTGTTATCATAAACCATAAGCAGGATACGATTATAATATAGAATAAAAATTAAACAAGCGTCAGAACTGAGTTTCAGTTTTGAAAAAAAGGATGATGATTAAGCAGATTTTCATACAACATCCCACTGTTGTTTTTATAACTACGTACGTACAGACTCGGCTTACATGGAAAACTTATCTGAAACCTGTCACACGTGGCCTCTGTAGTACAATACACGACATTACAAATAGGTAATCATAATAGCAAATGCTAATTTGTCTGCATGATATTTACAACACAATAGCTTTTTCTCGTGTCAAACATACAATAGTAACACAACTAACAACGAGTATAATAATATAGATAGGTGTAAGTATACTCGTATGTATGTAAAGTTAGAAGGTATAGGAATAATGTCGGTTGGTAGACCAGAGCTGATTATGTTTGTTGCATATTATTATTAGGTATTATAATCCTCTTCTAGCTTCTATTCTTGTTACCAAGTGAGTGACACCTCGAGGTTAGAGATCATTATACACATCAGGTAAGTGTATTGAATCGATTCAGTCGCACGATGCCAGAGGTCAATAGTAATGATCAAGGATTTATTCAAACACATCATTCTTACATAGAACGTGTTGTTTTCTCACTACTTATTGCTATTATATTATTTTACTTACATATAGTACCTACCTATGTCTAATATTGTTATCATCTACTGTCTGCTGTGGTGAGTCACCCATTACAGATGCAGAATTCTCATTTGGAAGTGAACACGAAACCTATAAAGATACGTAATAATATACGAGTAAAAAGTGCAATACATTTATGGCTGCATCAACAAAAAATTACAATTACGAGTATGCTAAGATTCTGATTCCAAAATATTCATCAGTTATGTTCTTTTAAGACTTTTAAGTTTGAATCTAAACTCTATTTTATAAACTAGAACATCTCATACTTTTGCTACTGGTAAGTAGATACCTCATTATATGATTTCGTAACACGTACATAGTTGAAACTGATCCACATTCGACCTCAGAACCAGTTAGTACGACTGCCATCATGATGGTATGTGATGTCAAATAAAGAATTCAACATTTTTAAATACCTCGTGTCACTCCGTAAGGATGATGAGCACGACTCATGCTACCTCCATCACTCGTTGTAACATCTGGGCTGGGCTGGGCTGGGAATACCACTAGGAAATGTTTTTATTCAAATACCAATCTTATAATTTTTAATGGAGCTATATATAACCTAACCTAACTATAATATAGTGACATGCATTCCAAGCTACTTCAAAGTATGAGCACTTTGCAAATTATATAATAACACTGTTCAAAACTCTTTTTATTGTTACTTATAATTATAGCTATGTAAATTTGACGAGTCCAAGTGCCCGAAATTAGGGCCTAGGGACGATAATGAACAATAAACAATAAACAATAAACTGACTACTTACCTATTCATTTTTTTATCTTCCGATTCGTCTGGGTTACAGAAATACTTAACAATAATCTAAAGAAAAATCCTAAATTAAGTTTCTGGAATTGAACGAAGAATTTTCCAAGTCAATTATAAATAGCTAAGACTGGAACATACTACAGCACGTAGTTTCTACTTGTTTTCTCCACACGAAAACCAACAGCAATTATTTTTTAATATTCATAGATACATTTTTTACAAGGTTTTACAAGGTTTACCTGTGAGGTATAGCCTATATAGGTGTTTCTGTATTTTTTTGTTTACGTGTTTCAGCGATCGTGAAAAAAATGACTGATGGCGAAATTCTCTGAATGGCGCCCATGACGCACAAGATTTTCGCAGGTTCTTAAGTAGGTACTTAGCTACTATCACGGTTGCTGTATTAATTTTAAATCCGTAATCTACAATTGTTTGCTGAAAACCGATATTAACTTGATAGCACATTATTACATAAAAAATAGAACTTGAAATTTAGTTGTGTAATTTTATTAAACTGGAAAAATTAGCAAAGATTTATGTTTTTGTTAGAAGTGTTGTAAAGCATGAAATATTCGGAATACTTTAATCGTTTCAAGGCCAAAATACGTTAAGGTCAGTGGCAGATAGATTTGGAAATAGTTAATAAATATGTAGGTATGTATTGGTGTATAATGCAATGACAGCAGTGATCATATTATTGCGAAATATGATCACACGATTATCATCATCCCCTATATGGCATTCTATATTTATTTCGAGATTATATTATTAATTCAATATTAAAATAAGACTAAGACATACCACTAGTTAGTAGGTAGGTGTAGGTACAACTTGTTTAGTTAGGCTGCGTAGTTACAAATAAAATAATATTATTTAATTTATATTATATAAGTAGGTAGTGGACATTAAAAACTTAAACCAAATAGGTATTTGAAATATTCAATCGACGGAGAATTTATTATCCAATACTCTCCTCCAGAATGCGGTGAGTCGTGTACTGTATTACTTCTCTACGTATATAAAATACCAAACATTAGGTACAAAATATTTATTTGTAACTTATTGATTTGTGTTATAAAATGACAAACTAATGGCGTATCGTTGAAGAAGATTCTTTGCTGGTAAGTTATATGACAGGTTATGTTTTAAGACATAAAAAAACAAAAAAAATAATCGATGAAAAGTAAATTTCATGACCTATGTTTTTTGTAACTATTGATGCCTACAATATTATTGCTATTCAATCGCAATCTGCAACTCTACAAATAATAATTAATTTTATCCAGTTAGGATTTTATCCAGTTAATTCACACATACTTATAAATTATAGAAGTCATCGGTCTTTGGGAGATAAACTTTTGGGTAGCTGCATACAAAATATCACAACAAGTAATACCTCGTTTCAGGTAATGTGCCTTATGCCTAAAATAATATAGGTAAATACATAACCTCATATACGATATATCAATAAGCATTGAAACATATGTATGAGGAAGTAGAAGTACCCACAAGTATAAAAGTAATGTTTGACCAAGTTGCAATGCAAGTAGATTATAGGAGGTACCACGTTTAGCTACTTACATTAAAATAATCAAATTAAGATGGGATGCCGCGTATAAAGTAGTTTGTTTTATGCGAATACCAATTTAGGTAACAAATTCTCCATCTCAAACATTTTATTAGTTGTATCAATAAAGAAGCCGCTGTATATAAATACGTTATTTCCTTGCTCGTTCAAGTTTATGTGGTTTATAGTAATGATCTGCGATTTTATTAAATTACCTATATATTAATGTTTATACCTAATACCTATCTACGTATTTAACTTCTGATATTCACTACTCTATATACGTAATCTTATACTATACATGTAACTGACGACGTATTCCTTCAATAAATATATTATTATGTAGATACATATGACCATATACTCGTACCTAACCAATCTCAAATCTTAGTCTTCTTCTTTATATGTATTGTCCAATCTGTAATAACTACTTAATTTTCTTGAAATCAGCCGCCTCGTTGATCATCCGCTAATTAGTTGTATCGTAATACATAGTTTTTGAGATTGTTGTTTATTGGACAACATTAGGTAATGCTATCTCTAACATCTTCTAAACATTGCAAATTATAAAACATGAAAAATGTTGCAATAAAATAAACACAGGATTATAAACCTGTATGTCATGTTAGTAATAAAATGATGATAGATATTAGTAGGCATCATAATATGTAGAGAGTTGATACTAGAATAGTTTATAGTTATATCCACCATGTTTTGCTAATTAGAACCACGAAAATATAAAGTCAGATCATAGATGTAATTGGTTAAAATTTTATATATTTATTAATTAAAAAGGTACATAAGCATTTCAGTAAGATCGTCAAATCTTATAATGGGCCAATAAAACTCAGCGAAGAAGAATAATAAAATAATTCAATAAACCTTTTAGAATAATAATGTTTCATCTAAAATAAATATCAATTCATTTTTCTTTAAATCCCACTAAAGATACAATACAAACCAATCAAATGGAATGATATTATAAGAGAATCCAACAATAGTATTGTGTGTGCCAGAGCCGTACAAGAGAAGCCCCGCGGTGTGTGGGACTGTGGGTCCCTCACCACAGGAGGGGCAAGGCTCGACACTCTGCTCTATGCCACACTCACTTATAGCAGTCTTTAATGATCTTCAAATGTGATGTTTTATATACTTCGTCACTTCTGGTTTTGTAACCAAACTCCCTCTTTTTGGTTTACTGAATAATTAGCCTCCAGGAGAAAAACAACCTTCATTCTCTCCCAAAAAATTCAACTCATTATAAGAAAAACAACTTTAGTTTGCGAGGACTGACGTCATTTTAATTTAATTATTTAGGTAGGTTAGGTACTCAGGATTATTCTCCATCATCTCAGGAGTCCAGTGTTGAAAAAAGACCCCTTATACTGTTAGGATCTCCAAAATCACCTGAAATGTATGTTACTGTACCCATAAACGTAATTGAAATAAGTACCTATATTTTAGTTTGACTTCTTAGATACATATTTGTTTTCTGATACTTTAAAATTAGGCAATTATAATTATTCTTTAAGTGAACAAGAAAAACATATAAACCTAAAATTAATGGACATACCTAATAGAGATTAGAAATCGTTGTACACTAGGGCGAACTTATCGCAGAACTGCGATTTCTTCCAGTTATCCCCAAGTATATTTGTGTGAGGGCGGTGGTCCATCACCCAAAGAAGTTGCCAAAAGTTAAAATGCACACAACGATCCATGGAGAGACAGATGCTGGGTGTGAGCCTCAGAGACAGGATTAGAAATGAGGAAATCAGACGAAGAACCCAAGTTGTCGACGTCATGGATCGTACAGAAAGACTCAAATGGCAATGGGCAGGGCACATAGCAAGACAAGACGAGAATAGATGGACTCCCAGACTCGTAAAGTGGAGGCCATGGGAAAACAGAAGAGGTGTCGGAAGGCCCCAGAAAAGATGGGCGGACGACGTGACCTCGGTAGCGGGTAGACAGTGGGTCAGAAAGGCGAGGGATCGAAAGGAATGGAAACGAATGGAAGAGGCCTACATCCAGCAGTGGAGGGACCAAGGCTGACGAAGAAGAAGAAGAAGGTGGTGAATATATAGAAGAAGCAAAACATAGAAATTCTTCTCCAATTGCACTTTGGATGCAAGAATCATTGTTGATATTATAGGAAATTCTAAGAAATGCTCTATCTACCTACATTCCCTCACGAAGTATTAAGTACCGAAGTAGCTTCATGGTACTTTGAAGATCAACCAAGCTGTGCATTAATCATATATTCTTTCTGTAGTTAGCTTTAGATAGAAATATAGTATGCGGCAATATTTATACTATTTACTCAGCTTCGTAATGCATTTTACAATTTTTCTCCTGGGTTCCTCTATACGAGTACCTACCCCTATGTAACATATAATCGTACCTACTGCTTTGCATATTAACCGCATACTCGTGATAACTTCAGTTCACAATTTCCTAGAAAACCGATCAACGTAGTTAAATCTTATCCACATTATTCAAGCGCATGAAAATCGGATTCTATACTTGAGATAAAGAAATGTTCTTTGAAAATTACTTTTATATGCGAAGGTAAGATTATAGTGAAATTTAATATGAAATCGAAACCACGAATCATCCATGTAAACTTAGTTCTTACCGTACCCAGAATATACCTACCATCAAATTTGTACTATACATAAAGTTAGAAAGCTATATATACATTAAGAGTATGCATACCGACATTTCAAAAATTCTAAAAACGGGAGACCTTATATCTCGACAACCGTTAATAAATATGCTTTGGAACTAAATATGGTACATGCATTCAACATTTATCTAGGGAATAACCGAAAAAGAGTTTTTATATCTTTTATAGATTTCTAAAAAAAAATTGTTAAAGACACCTCTGATCTTTTTTCCGAAAGACGGAAACTCGTTTATCGAAAGTCGCGCATATATTTTTTTTGTACTGATAATATGCATGGGAATAACCGTCGCAAAATTAACACCCAAAAATGGAAAAAACGCTATTTTTACCATTTTATCATGCGATTGTTCACGCGATTTTGAACCTTAATGCCGTGAGAAATGACTGTGACGACATACTTGGTGCCAAGCTCTTAAATAATAAGTAATATAGGTAGGTACTGCCATTCCTAATTCTCTGGTACTATAGTTCTCAATATTCAACCACCCGGATAATGCACAGGTTTATTAAGTTTATTTGATTTTATACTTAGCGTAGAGTCTTACCTACTATAGTACTCGTAGGTACAGCTATTCATTTACGGGACATCAAAACTGAAAGCCACATATATTATTTACGAAGTTTTATTTAATGATACCATATAGTTCCTATGTACATATTTAATACTTAGTATAAATTGATATATACCTAGACCTACAGCAATTTTGTAATAAGGCATAAAAGCTAATAACGTATAAAATGTAGATACGTAATAATAATATGAATGTATGTGACTATATGTATGGAAGTATGGCCCAAGTAACCCACGGTAGCCTATCTGCAGCATTCCTTCAACTTAGATTAGAGATTACAAAACATTCACCATTTTTTATAACGTCAGGTCCAATAAGAAATAACACCAACGTTTTATTTTATTCAGATAAACAAACACTCAAGTCGAAAACGAATGACACAATATGTATTCGTTTTAACAATACTTACGAACCTTATACGAGTATTAATTACCTGTACCTTATGTGTAACGCACCTTCTTACCAAAACCTTCTTTATTTGCAAAACATAAACGTGTGTTTCCACTATTTTTATATTACAGTGCCATTAAACAAATTACATGCATGACAAAGCTGTTTTTTCATGCATATAACTTTCGTTTCAGTTTTGTGTCGAACTTTTCCAATCCTTAAGATTCCAAAAGTTATCACAAATCCATTAATGCTGGATCAATCGATAGTAATTAATTAGCTGATATTAAGATATTTATAAATTAAATTTAATTAGATACTGACTTAGGATTGTTGGGCTCCAAGTTATAAATGCTCATGTTGTATCTATGTCCATGTTAATGTGTGTTTATTTAAGATTCCTTTCGTAGAAATTTAAATGATGTCCCGAAATAAATGTATTGTAGGCTACTCTTAAATTAAAATTAATTTATTGTGGTTTCTGTTTGGGCAATGTATTTCAATATTGATGATCTAACAATAAGAAACATATGCATAGATATGTCCAGCTACACAACTTGACTATTAATTCTAATTAAATACAATATCAATACTGAGTTATATTATTTATCAGACAGATAAGTTTATTCAATTTGTCATATTTATCATTGCATTGAATGGACAGCATTGTGGCTAATAATTTTGAAAAAAAATCCTATTTTTTTAAGGTTTCTTTCAATATGTAGATATCCATTTAAAGCCATGTAAAATTATTATCAAACGTATAATTAGGAATGGTACTTGTATAGCTTCCTAGCTTCATGTTTTCAAATCTATCTGCCCTGATACAGGTTGATCAGTTAGGTTGATCATATTTAAATGAAAACAAATATTTGTTATAATTTCGTACTCAAACAAACATAACTGTGAGTAGTGGAAAATATACAGGCCATTTATTCTAAAGAATTATCAAGTTTAGGTAGGATTATGGAATTCATAAGTGAACACAAGTTACACTAGTAAACATTTTTTGTATCTGCGCTGCGAATAGCTATATGAAGTGCGTGTAATATTAATACGAGTACTCTCATAATTTCCAACAATATTTTCCTCCTGTGCAATGTACTGTAGGTTAGGTATAAGTTTGATATTAATATAGGTCCTTCTGTACACAAACATTTTTAAACGTTTACGTTGACATTGTCTTTAGAATAATTAGAGTTACAGATGTTTATCATAATATTTAACATTCACGACGCGTTACATTATTATGAATCCTTTTTCAGGTTTCTTACAACAACAAAAAGAATCGCCGCTCATCGTAGACATTAAAACTCCCTTTATTTATTTATTTATTTATCAGCAAGGCACACTTACAGACATTGAACACAAATTAGCCTAAAGAAAAACATTACATTAAATATAGTTCATTCAAAGCCCTATTACAGTGTACACAAAGAATTCATATTATGGGGACAAATACTTGTTGACAATATAAAAAAAAACTACCTAATCTAAATTAAATTCTCTTAACTACTTTTTCAAAAACCTACCCATTAACCTATTAATTACAAATTATAGATAAACTAATGCCCGATCCCACCAACTACCACCTAGTAAGCAGACCCCTAAGGAATTTCCATACAAAACCATAGATAATTTGAGTGATTATTATAACTGTCATAACCTTTAAGATATAAATCCATACAAAATACAGCATGCAGCTACTTAAGTGAGGGAGATTCTGGGCGGAGATATTTGGGCACCTAACTAAGTAGAGCTGCATGTTGTATTTTGTATGGATTTATATCTTAAAGGTTATGACAGTTATAATAATCACTCAAATTGTCTGTGGTTTTGTATGGAAATTCCTTAGGGGTCTGCTTCCTAGGTGGTAGTTGGTGGGATCGGGCATAAGTCAAATAATTAAAATCCCTTCATTGTTAATTATGAATATTCTTGTATACAAATATTAATCGACTGACATTATGGAAAAAATAAAATAAAATTTAAAAAAGGACGCCTACGTAAGTTATTCACGATATATTCATAATGCCAATATTTCCCACAATGTCCTGACGCATAAGGAGTCCATGAACAGATGAGCGAACGAAATATTTGTCCGTAAGATGGATGCGTCAGACCCCAAAGTTGACACAAGAATTCTACTTGGATACTCTCAGCTACACAGGTCCCACCAAATAAAAAAAATATTAATAAACACGACGGAGACCTGTGCTTCTAAACCTAATATTATTTGTATTAAAATAATCATTATAAAATAATACAAATACATAGAACATTTATAAATTCTGATTAACATTAAGTAGTTGAGTTTCAGTTTGAGTTCAGTATGTTTTGAATTACATGTAGTTTTCATCCTATAATTCCTACATTGTAATAAAAGTTTGATAATTGTTACATATTATTTTGTTAAACTTTGTAGGTATACCTACGACTTATCTTACAAAATAACAATTTGTCCCTTCAGAAAGAGAGGAGTACTAATTTAAATGAAGGACATGCCCTAGTTCTACACATCACAACACTTATGATAGTAAATAATCGTCTTCATTAGATTGTGCACAGTCCGCACTAAACTAATCTACACGACGGTATTGTTGATAATTTATCTGAATCAGGTATATCTACGTGAATACGTGATTGTTTACGTTAAGAGAAATTTATAAAAATGTTTTATTTGAACATCATCTACATTTGAAAACCTTCCTTGGATATTTACCCTTACTTATTTTATTCATAATAATAAAAAAATATAGTTCTTTAACAGTTTGAGAAACCGTGCTATTTAGATGTTGAATAAATATATAGGTGTACTTACAAAAAAGGTAAAACAAAAAATAATACATGTAGAAATTATACGACTTAGAATTAGTATGATACCTAGATTTTTTAGATTTTAACCATTGTGGGATCCTAAGGTAGGCATCAGGTAGTATGACACAATTAAAAAAGATTGACACTACATCGAGATGATTCGACACACGAGCACAAATAGGTACCATCAAGTACGAAAAATACACTTATTTCTAAAAACGGGAGATCTTAGATCTCGACAACTGTTACTAAATATGCTTTGGAAAAAATAGAGTAGATACATTGATACATCTAGGGAATAATCGTAAAAGATTTGTTATATCTAGTATAGATTTTTCAAAAAAGTTGTGAAAAACACCGAACTGATCTTTTTTTCCGAAAGACAGAAACTCGTTTCCCGAAAGTCGCGGATTTTTATTATTGGTAATAATTAATGCATCTATAGGAAAAACCGTAAAAGTTTTTTGATTGAAGCAAAATTAACCTCAAAAATTTATAAAACGTTATTTTTGCCATTTTATCATGCAATTTTGAACCTTATGCCATGGGAAATTACCGTGAATTCATAGTTGAGTCGGGAGCCTTAAAATTATTATTATACCATCCTACGATACTGCTGCCCCAATAAAAAAATATATCAAGCATACTGACTCGCTTGTTCATCACACTGAACATACTTTTACAAATCATCCCTTGTGTTTTAAAACAGATATGCTGAAGTAATAATTATTTTTAGATTAAGAATATGTGGGGTAGGTACTAATAATAACAATATTAAAAAACATAGTGAATGGCGAGTTATTCGACCTTTCTCGTCTGCTGACACCTTCAAATGAAAACATGCAAATGAAACATAAAATAAAATAGTTATCTCAACAGACGAAATGTATGAAAATTATGTGTATGGAATTATGCTTTTCAAGTATTCCAGCGAAGGATGGACTTTCCATCAGGCTGATATAATATGATCGTCGGATTCGTCGATTCTAAATGTAAAAATGCAATGTTCTCACACAAAAATAAATTGTGTCAAGAAAAATAAAATTAATCAGGTACGCGCCAATGCCTTGTGCTTGTGCATGCAGTAGATTTACGTGTAGTTCTGCTGTACGTACTTAGACTTACTTGCTATATAATGACCATTCATATCCTGAAAGTTAAATTATTATGATATGTACAATACCAAACTAATATAATAATGTTACATAAGTGCAATGGTATTATATAATACGGAAGATAAACAGGTTTGTGCACACATGACATACGGTAGGTATAGGTAAAGATACCTGTATACATTTATAATAAGCAAAGTTAGCATTGATAGGTATAATAAAACACCTGTGTAAAATGTTTGCCTACAAATACAATCCTAGTTTAAATCCAAAAGACTAATAGCTTAAAGAACTGTTTATTTATTATTAGGTATATTTCACAAAGGGTCGATTTTTATCAATACGTATGCTGAAATTCATTGCAGAGACTTTAATAAAGAGAGTTGATCTAATTATGATGTTTTTGTTACCTTTTCCTAATCGACTAGAGAAAGAAGTTGCCAACGTAAATCCATTCTTATGGAAGTATCGCAATTATTGTTTTCAATAAGCTAAGCAATAAAAGTGTTGTGGAGAAAATGTAAATAAATTGTATATAAATAATCACAATTTCGAGTTTATAAAGACCTCCCAATGCTATCATCATCAATCGTTCTCACAATAGGATTCTAATTGAAGGCATTATAAATTGATTCCACAATCCTACTACGTTTCTATAGAAAGCTACAATAATATAATATAACTACATATATAGGTAGGGTACGGGGTATAGGGTACATGTTTACCATCTTCACGAGTCCACTATGACGAATTTAATGTAAAACGACCAACTAAAACTAGTGTCCCCATACATTTTGTTTCAAATACACGACAATAATAAATTCAAAAACGCGGCGGGATATCGCAGGTGCAAAAGGCTGTTTCGATACGAGACCTGCGCGGCGCTTACGTCCTTCAGCCACATATCGAGTGACCATTAAAGAAACATTTTAAATGGTTAACAGAATGTTAGCTGCTTGGTGTACAATGTACATGGAGGAAGATTTCTGGGAATCTCTGTAGTACGATTGTCGTCTTCTTGTTGCAGGCAATGTCACGCATTCAATCAATATAATAAATAAATTATAACAACTCTTAACTCTATACGAAATACGAAACCATGAGGAAGAAAGCAAATGACGAAATTGTTTGTAAAATCTCTAGTGAGCATTATACTTACCAAAATTATTATTGGGTAAATGTATATTATCTTGTTTTTTTTTACATAGTAAGTAATGTTCACTTATATAAACAGATCAAGAAATCGCCTTGTTATCATATTGTCTAGCCTACGTCGCGTCGGAAGGAAAATTACTGAAATATATCTTTATGAAAATAATTCAGTTACGGAATACTTTACAACGTGGTGCTCTTCTGCCTTTTCAGATATATACAGTATACACTCTAAGATGATGGGAATAAACATGGGAAAAACAAAAATCCTGAGCCCAACCCACGATAGAATTGACATCGACAATAAAACTATATTGAAGTCGTCGATGAGTACATATATCTGGGGCACAAAATAAAACTTGGAAAGGAAAACCAAACTGCGGAGCTACCACGTCGAATAGGACTGAGTTGGGCTGCCTTCGGCAGGTTGAAATACATCCTTGGGAACAAAGAGGTGCCAATAAGCCTGAAAGCTAAAGTCTACGACTCGTGTATCTTGCCAATAACCACGTACGGCCTAGAGACTATGTCCCTCACTGTCAGAAGCGTACAAAAACCAAAATGTGTTCAGCGAGCAATGGAAAGACAAATGTTGGGTGTCAGTCTTCGAGATAAAATTAGAAATAAGGAGATCAGACGTCGAACAAAAGTTGGCGACATCGCAAAAAGAACAGCAAAGCAAAAATGGCAGTGGGCGGGACACGTGGCGAGACAGGACAGTGTCAGATGGACACCTAAAATCCTGAAGTGGAGGCCCTGGGAGAACAAAAGAGGCGTAGGAAGACCACAGAAAAGGTGGACAGATGACATTGTCCAGCTTACGGGTCGTAGATGGCACCAGATAGCCCAAGATAGAAGACAGTGGAAGAGTTTAGAAGAGGCCTATGTCCAGCAGTGGAACGCAAGTGGCTAGTAGTAAGTAAGATAAAAGATTACCATCTCTGATGTTCTAGATCTAGACTAGACCCAAATTATCCCAAGAACAACAATCTGCGGAAGTATTTCTAAAATTATAATCTCATTAAATTGAATATTGAAGAAAAAATCCCGCGGGCTTAAGGCCCTCCATATCCCCGGGTAGCTCAGGCGCATTAATAGCGACCTCTTTACTCGCACTTCTGGCAAAATATTATTAAGAGGTGGGCCCAGGGTTAGCCTTAAGGGAGCCCCCCGGCAAACCCCATCCCTGAATTACGTTCCTTCACTATCCTTGTCCAAGGAGGTTAGAAAATTTAATAAATTGGTTAATATGGGTTAATGTTTTTGCTAGTAACATTAAAAGACAACGCGTCTCGTTTTGTTTCAGAGTCCAGTGGCGGTCCCGGTCGCTTGTTAACAATATCTCATTTAATTAATACGGAGTAACCTTATTATCAATATTATCTTAAGGGGATACCTACACCTATAACAATCTATCCTACACAATATACCTAATTATAAACTACCTATATATTATTATTAGTTGTTAGGTTCCTACTTATGTATCTTTATAATATTATGTTTATAGATTGTGTGTGTACTATGTAGACATAGGTACCACCACTTGGGTCAAGAGCC
Source organism: Ceraclea dissimilis (assembly GCA_963576895.1). Lineage (NCBI taxonomy): Eukaryota > Metazoa > Arthropoda > Insecta > Trichoptera > Leptoceridae > Ceraclea > Ceraclea dissimilis. Next base: position 12,160,329 of record OY756359.1, read on the forward strand.
TTATCAAAATTCCAACGCCAATCAAAAATTCGACAATCATTAATAGTACATTCTTTAAAAAAAGCAATGAAATATTTTTTTTAAATATAAACATATGCTCGAGTAAACATAATTTAAAATGTTTTTGAAAATCTATTAACAAGATCAAATATTTTATACCTTATTAGTTATTACTTATTGGTAATACCGACCTACATATATGTTTCCTAAAAAAACCTTTATGATATGACTAATATGTTTTAGCAATTCTTTTGAGAGTAAGATTCATAGATCTTGTAGATTTTTAGATAAAGTGCACTGAACAGAGAATGATTTCGAAGTACATATATCAATGAACTATTATAAAATTTGGGCACATTCTAGTTTGATGGATTCGAAATTATAATTAGGTTGCCCCACCTGTGTATAAGAAGACGGGAAATCAGCAAGATTGGGGCTTTACATAGACTCACCATTTACTAAGTCAAAATTAAATTGACACTAAATATGGAGTTTTGTTATTTAAATGTGATAATAAGTAGGTATAATATAAGAAGGGAAAAAGCGAATAGGTACTATAAAAAATTCCAAAAGTGTATTGTTTTGTTTGTAGATGAGACTTTTTTAGGCTTTCACTAGGAGCTAAAAAAATACCTACTACTCAATGAGAGGGGTCAAAGTATGAAGTAGGTATACCAACTTATTTTTTATTTCATTAGATAAATAATTGGTAAATCTGAATACCAAATAACAAAATAAATATTATTGAGTGTGTAACAAATTTATTTATTTGACAGTATATAAATAAACACACAATTCACAAACATAAATTTCAATAGGAATAATAATACACGAGTACCTATTACTTTACTCATGGTGACAACTTTGGCAACAGCAATGGGAACATTGTTAGGAGACAATACATTGAATTAAGTCATCTTTTGTAGAAAAAATGTGTAGCTAATAGATATTCAATTATATCTGGGATATGCCTCTTCAGTAACAATAATACATCTAACAATAGTAACATATTGGTTTTGTGGCAAAATAAATTTTTGTATTGTAATGTCGTGTATATTAATAATAGTGATTGAGTCAAAATATTTGTAGTGGACACGAATTTTATTTGTCATAATATTCTATAACAATGTGAAGCCATTTATCACGAGACAAATACTATGGAATTGATAAATTATTGAAGAATGTAGACTCATATTTTACCATATTATATCAAAACAAGTATCTCTAAAAATATTGACTGTATTACCTAGTATTTTTATACCTACCTACCTACATTGGTAGCTTTCAAACAGTAGGTCTAAGTTCAAATATCAGTGTTGATACTTTATTAGACACCAGCTCACAAAGTACAATCCTTACCTACTGACTGTTTTAGGGCAAGTTTGAGGTAAATATGTGGTAATGGTAAGTATATACTTTTTCATGAAATCTACAAAAAAAAAATTATCCACTGATCAGTCTTACAGATACAGAGTTCGATATGTTTTGAGAATAAGATGTATACTTAAAGGATTTATTTTTCTTCAATTTCTAATTCTTCTAAATTCACTAAAGAGAGACATCACATACAAGTATTATAAATATTTCATCATGATCATAAAAATGACTGGTGGAAAGGTTTGGAATTGAATTATAATTTGTTACTCTTATAATAATAATGTGTAATTCTATACTCTGTGATGTAAGGAGGTGAGGTGACCAGTACTGTGACTGTGGGTAGGCAATATATAATAATAAAATAAACATAACATTACTTGGAGACTCAACTCAGATGCTGTGAACAACATCACCTGTGATTTATAACCAAAACATTGTGAAATATTGTCACAGTCTTGATATCCTGCATACTTCTCTCTCATATAACGCCGTATCCCACTGTAATAATTTATATTATTCTTTTTATTTTAATGGGATTTGGTAAAAAATATACATATCTATCTATATACCAACCTATTACATATAACTATCCATTAATTTATACGCGCAATCAAAGCTTAGTCTATCGAGTTATTCTTGTTACATTGTATAAGATTTTTTTATATCAAAATTACAATTAGGACAATTTGACATGATCTAATGGATATTAATAATGTGATTTTATGGAGTTTTGTGACTTTGTACCTCTATTTCAGTTCCCCTTATCCCTCTTTCCTAAAAACACCTATGACTTCCATGACTAGTTATAATATACAAGTCTAACAAATAGGTACTTACGATGACTTCTCTAAATTAGTCGTCTCGTCTAACTTTTCATGTGTTAGGTTTACCTATACTGTCTGAACTGAAAGAACTGAAACCCAAACTGAATACCCATTGCCTACTGATTGGAGGAAATGCAATAATTCAAATACTGATCAGTGTGTGTCTTGTTTTCAATTTACAAAAAATCGTTTCTCTATGTGAAAAACTGAAGTATTTACTCATTACGAGTATTTGTAAAAGATAACCGGAGGCGAGTTGGATAATTATTTCACAGGGAGATTTTATGTGCCTAAGTAAAAAAATAGTGTCAACGTTCCCCACATGCAATAAATTATGTAGTATAATAAAATATGAAAGGACCAAGTTTAGTAGTGTCTTATAAGGAGAATACGTCTTGGTGATGTGACAAGTATATATAAATGTCTGTAGAAAATATTTCATCCCCAAACACCATAACACCGTGCAATACTAGGAACTATGAGTTGAAGCGACGCCAACATTCTGACCACATCGAGGTGTCCCATGCAAAGAATAAATCTACTACGATACTCACAATACAAGTGACTGCATCTTGTTCTATTTTATTTATTTATATTTTAATGTCGCTTAATGTATCACAATTAAATTAGTTTAACAAAAAAGACTATGCAATCATTATCACAAGTGAACAAGTGAAGTTAATGGACGACACCAGTGATACAAAATTGTCAACACCGAAAACCCTACTGGAAGAAGACTACCCGAAATACTGGCGAAGAGATGGAAGGACAGCTGGGCCTCCTCATCCCAGGACAGTCCACCGTCATAAACAGGTCATACGACATAAAATAAGAAGAAGATATTTTAATATTTTTTTCTTCACGTGTGCCTTATCAGGTCTCCCCGACGTTGGCGATCACTGTAGGTTAAGTCTCTCTATCCTGGGCTGCCTGGAAATAGCTCCTCAACACTTCTAATACCGGTCCACTCCCTGACGACGTTTTGCCTCCTGGACATCTACCAGCTCCTCGGCGGCCCTCTATCTTGCCCTTCAGTACTAATTGGAGCAAATGGATCTTCATCCCTCTTAGCACGTGACTCAGATATGATTTTTTTCTGACTATAAAGAAAAGATAAGATTTTAAGATATTTATATACTAAATGTTATTTATTTCATTTTATCGACGCACTAACCTTGTGAAAGTTCATATTTATTTATTAAGATTAAAAAAACACTGTACACTTCATAATATTATTACTACATACATATATTGAAGTGTACAGTGTTTTTTGAATCCTAATAAATAATACTACAAATATTATTTCCAATTTCAACCACTCGTCCTCTCAGTATCACAATCAAATGACCAAAAAAACTCCAAATACGTTGTGAATTCCACAAAAATGTCCGAAATGAAGGTCGTTAGGATAGGATTTATTGATAATCGTTAAGGTGGTCTTTGTTGGTTTTATTTTAAACATTATTGCACATTCAATGAAGAAAAAAATATAAACACGATTTTGTTATAAGTTTGTCATCCCCACTAATGTTTATTGTTGTTTTTGTCAACTTTTCCCCTCATAATTTTAATTTTTATTGATACGGGAGAAATAGAGGAATAAATTTATCATTAATGTAGGTAGGTGCCTGTATCAATTGGCCTTGCTACTTTAATACCAGGTTCAGGTATTATATTCGCATTGTTTTCCTGTCCCAGACATAGCGTCCAATAAATAAATAACGACTCTTTTATTACATATGTCAACGTACTATTGTTGTGAATAAATATTCTGATAAACGATATAAATTTTCTATAGAATATAATAGTGTCAATATCTTCTTAAAACATGATGCTGAAATAATCGTTATATCATGTATTCTGCAAAGATACCTGCTATGATTTCTGACCAAGTCTACGAGTTCTACGACACATTATAATATAGGTCAGGAAACTTTGACAGATGAATGTTCAAAAAGAGATCAACGCATGATTAAGTAAGTTCGAGTAAAGTATGAGCATTCAGTACTGAGCAGTGCTGAATTAAGTTTAGTACTCAAGGCTCGTAGGTAGGTTTTCAATTGAGACCCCCATCCCTTATAAATAGGCGGATAAAATAACGATGAAAATGTTTTTACAGTACCTACCAAGAGAAAAAACATGAGAATGATTTTTGACTACTCTCCCCCCTAGAAAAGCGTCAGTGCTCCCCACGTGATATCTGTAAAGCGTAAAAAAATCTGAATCTCATACAACGGCTAATTATAGGAAAGTATCTAACTGCAGTGCAGTGCAAGTAGTGCGCTTATTATTTTATTCGCTACAGTGGCGTATATAGGAAATGTTGAACAATTCTTTAAAAAAACGTTAACATGAAAGTTACTCAAGTTCATCACTTCACCCATTATTCAAAAAAAATTCGCCTGCGGCGCTATTCTACTTTGTATTTTCTGCACACAATATTGATACCAACCTAAAACACGACTTTTTTCACTTACATTTGCGAAAAAATTTTGCCTGCGGCGCTATTATAATTTTTGTACTGTACGTCTATCTTCACTACGTACTTCAAATTTTTGATACCTCCACCCCCCCCCCAAAGTCAAATATTATATCGCCCCCCCCCCCCCCCCCGAAATGAAATCCTATATACGCCACTGATTCGCTATTATTATTTTATGAAACCGATTAATAATAGCTTGACTGAAAATAATTGTAGAAAATACCTGAGATATAATGTATATTATAATAACATTAAAACATTTTTGTTTCACAATTACGTTTTTATTCACTTCGTTTCATTTGAGATTTCAAAATAAGATTTTTTTCTGCCTGGGTTCGAAATTCTTAAAGGTGCTATAGGCCCGTAGTATTTGCTATTCATGCTACTGGGGCTAACCCGTTACTGGGTATAAGTAGTTAAGAAAGTAGGTATCTATACCTACTTCTTGTTTTGATGTTTCATGATGAAAAGGGTAAAAAGTTGGAAATAACAATTTGAGTTTTGTATAAATGAAGGATTCACACTAATAGGTACTTAACATAAAAGCCTATGAATGATGAATGTGAGTTCACCAGTTGGCGGATCACACGCGGCGCTAAACTCATTTTCTTTGACTGATTGCATCCCACGAACATGATTTATATTAGTTTTCATTCATTCGGATACCAAATTAATATACACTTCTCGAATCTACGAGCTCCTTAATATACAACCTCTAAAATGATAACCCAGTTATGATAATAAATCGCTATTTTGACACATCTGGGACGATTTTCTAAGAATCGTCAGTTTATAATATATATACCTAAAATTTTAAAAAAAGCTGTATCTAGGAACCAGGTACCTACTTAATAAATAATTACTCAATCTATCAATTGCGAAAATATCCTTTTTAGATTCATCATTATTTATTATAGGTTTTAGTAGACAAAATATAGGTGCAAACTTACGTCATAATTATGAGTTGTTTATAAAAAGCCCATTTTACAAATAAATCACAATTTTTACAAATGTCTCCATAATAGGTCCAAGTATATCTTTGTTGAGATCAATTGGAATAGATACCTACCTACTTATTAATAAGTTGAGAGATATACAATACACAATGTAATACAGTGTCTATTCATCTATTCAAGAATTAGAGTAGTACCTCTCAATGGAATGATTTCTGCTCTTATAAATCAGATACACTTTTAATATAAATCCAATACAAAGTTCTTGCACGCCATTCAATGAAATGGTCACGGGATATTTTCTAAAAAAAAAGCATTGATTTGTCAATCAGGCAATGACGTGAGTCAGAGTTGACGGTTGATGGTATGGACGTACCTAACTATCTATGGGTTTGTATGGTGAATTGAAATTGTCGAAGAATTGACATTCATCAAATAACAATGAGCGAGGTTGGTGAGGCGAGGCTGGAGGAAGGAAAGGGAGTGGAGGGCAGCGGGTGGGAAGTTGACAGAGTGCTCTGAACTTCTTCAGGAGAAAATGGTCCATTGAAAAGATTAGGATCAGCATCAACCTCGCTCTTCGGGGATCAACTTTATACAGGGACGTAGAGTAATATAATAAGTATTATTTACGTCGGAGTTGTAAGAACGATGATTTTTGTAGTGTAAAGCAAAGAGTTATTTAGGCAATGTGTGAATTTCATTATTATTTTTTAGGATTATAAAAACAGTTTCAATCGACTAAACTCAGAAACCATTCCATAGAAATTTTAGCATAAAAATTCTAATAACCGATGTTTTATTTTGGAACAAGACTTTTTTACTGATTAGGTATTTTTTTTTAATTTGCTTCCAAATGTGTAAATTTCAGAATCATTGCATCAAAAATATTTCTGATCCTACCATTTATGAGTAGGTACTAACAACATGATTTTCAGTCATATATTTTGTTATAGATACTGATGATGTCTTTATGAATTTTAGATCTTGGTTCATAATTCTCTAACCTAACTAAGTGCGTACCAGCTGAAATGAGAACGTTCTTCTATAACTCATTTTATAGTCAAATATGTTTAGAACGCGCTCTTATTTTAGTGGACCTTATCAAAAAAGTAGATTCCTAGTTTTTTGACTACAAAATAATGTGCAGTGCGTGACTGGTAAGAAAGGTTTCTTGATACAAATAAAATGTGAGGTATTTGTATTGTATAGTAGTATGTAATAGGTATGTTTTAAATATGCATGTTTAATTCAATTAGAAATCATATCTACGCCACTGGATTATGTGAGTGATGAACACAATATAATTTCGTCTTTTAAATTCCTACGTAATATTTTTAATGATTGGAATTTAATATTTTACTGCCTGGAAACAATCCATCTTTCAAGTTATGATGTCTACATGAAAGAGAAATCAATTTAGGGACTGGTGCCATTAAAATTTTAAAAAATCTATGATAATAATAATTTATTATAAAAGACATTAATTTCAAATAGATTGTCAAAAAATCAATCATTTCTCAAACACGTTCAGCAATGAGGTTCACCATTCATTGTGAAACGATGTACCTATAAATGATGTATACTTACTTAATATTGAACTCTATTTATTAATTTATTGACAGCTATAAAATACATAAAAGTGTAAACTAAAATACATAAGAACAACGTGACTTGACATGTCGACCAAATTCTCAGGGACGGAAGTGTTTTGAGTAAAAGGAATCGTAGAGTATTCATGACGAATTGCATGAATGTGACAGAAGCAAGAAGTTTAGTGTATGTAAGGATAGGAAAGTCTAGCGAACTGTTCTCTCCGCCTACCCCGCAAGGGATACGGCGCGAGGGTTTAGAGTAGAATTAAATAAATAAGTACCTACACCACATAGTAAGTAGGTATATCTACCAAAATACGATTACATAATGCGCAGTGTAAGTTTAGTTCTACGTAATAATGGTAGAGGTGCCTACTTTATATATTTCATCATAAATTACTTATAACGGTTTGATATAAAATCCCCGATTACACTTGTATTGTGTATAGGCACTAGGCAGGTAGTGGTACATATAATATTATTAGGTACTAAGAAGGTATTGTAAATCCGAGCAGACTTCATTGGTCCTTGGGGGCATTCCTGTTATGTTAAGAGGTCGTAATTATAGGTTGCTTTCACTATACAAACCGATTTTCAAACTTTCAATAGGTACCTATACCTACTTACTAAATACATTTCTTTTTTTATTCAACGTATAATATTCAAAATAGGGTAGGTACCTACCTACTCTTGTATTTAGTACCTACAGAGTACACAGACTTTTCTTACACGTTTTGGGCGTCTACCTACATATGCCTAACTTAAAAAGATACCTGTTAATTAGTTGTAATATAGAATCGAACTTATTTATTGAAAGGCGAATAGTTTCGATGACATATTCTACATTGTATAGCTACCAGTGGCGAAGGGTGGATTTCTGCAGAAGGAAAGCCGGGGCTAACGTTCTTATGGGATTACGTCAGATTAGACACTGTTATACTCGTTGGGGGGACCTAACACGACACCGGAAGAAGAAGATACCTATATTTTTTTCCAAAAGGTAACTCGATTGAAATCGTGTTCTTAGGTAGCTTCGCGCCTGATATCTACATAAATTGTAAACATACTGTCGTTTTGTCAACTTTCCTATGAGGTCCGCAGGGAGGTACCATAAGTACGTAAAAAATAACTTCTGAAAAGTCCAAATAAAATTCTAGATAGAGAGCCAGATCTGGAATCATCAGAAGGTAACTAATCTACAACAAATCGACTTTTGTAAAGTCAAATTGACTAATTTTATTTTTTGCGATAATTTTATATTTTCACGTAAGAAATTGACATCCAGTGCAATAATATCATAGATTCTCGTAGTACCTACGTCCTGTAAGATGATTATATTTAATCATATTATGAAGAGGTACCTACCTACAGTACCTTAGCTAGCTATGACAATCGAGAGGCTATCGATACACGGCTAGTTGCAAGGTAGCACCAGACTAGATAGATAAGTTACAAACCAACATTGAATACAATACAATAGAATACAACTATCAGAATGTAATTCTTATAATAATATGATCAAGCACATCAGATACTAATATTATAATCTAACTATATAATAATAATTATGCACCTACTCGTAGGTATAGATAGTTGATATCACCTATAGGATATAATATCTACATAGTTCCGTAGACTTTAATGTAGAATCTATTTTACATATCAATCCAGCCAAACTACACAAACCTATGACATTAATGAAAGGAATACAGAAGTTGAAATTGCGATGGATCAGGAGATGGCAATAAGCATCAGAGCCAATTGGTTGCAGCGTGGTCTTAAAAAAAGTTCTGTAAAAAAATAATATGAGGAAAAGCCAAATTAATACAATGCTGTTATTACTTAACTGAAAAATGTTAGGTAACGTACGACCCCAGCTCCTCTGGAAAGACAAAATCACAATTATACTCGTATGTAGTCATGATTGCTGACAGCTCAAGACTTCGTGGAAGACTACGGAGGAGGCCTACGTTCAAACTAGGCTGAAAAAGAAGATTACAATATTGCACCAAATGGAATAAAAATAATTTTGATAATCAAAGATTGTACCAGTACCTGTAGACTTGTTTTTCGGGTATAATCGTGTGAAGATCTGGTGATCCGACGTTTCGGCGAACGTACTGCCGCCATGGTCACGGATTGTGAGGCGACCATGGCGGCAGTACGTTCATGGAAGACCATGGCGGCAGTACGTTCGCCGAAACGTCGGATCACCAGATCTTCACACGATTATACCCGAAAAACAAGTCTACATATGGATCATCGTGAAAACCTGCAACTACTATTGTACCAGTACCTACCATAAAGTTAATATGTAAAAGTAGGTATTTAAGTACAGGAGTAATGGTGGACGATATATTTTTAATTGTAATGGAGTCTCCGTTGAACTAATCGCGTATCAATGATCTATTGAATTGTATTAATTAAATACACCAACGTGACGCCTTTCCCGTGAAATTCAAACAATAAGATTCCTAACAAAATAAAACGTGTTTTGCACAACACTTTTGCTTTATTTATTTTTTTACTCTATTTTTATTCGCACGTTGGATCGATACCTGATTTAATTTAAATCACTGGTTGTCAAAGTTCCATTGCTTTATTTTATTTATTGTAGGTACTTCAAGTCCACAGAACAGCTAATAAATTAATGTGTTCAATAAAATAATATAACTGAAATTTGTTCACCATTATACACTGCTATAGTTCGAGTTTGTCAAAAAGCTGCAAATTATCGTAAATAAATAAACAGCATGCACTGCTTTTTTGATACTTATAATATTTTTTTAGGGTTATGTAAGAGTCAGGTATTCGCAAAACGTTCATAAGATATTTCACATCTTTTTCAACAATAAGATTTTTCACCTATTCTGAATCCAGATATAGTAGTAGGTATAGGTATAATATACCTACCTAGTAGTAGTAGCAGTTAGTAATATTTTTTCCTTCGCGTCGCTTGTGTGAATGGAAGGTAATAAGGGAGTCACGAACCCCAGATTGAAAAAAAAGATTTAATATTGATAACATCTCATATGCTGTGGTCAGGTGTTTGAAAATTATTATTGTTATTAATATGAGCCTTAAATAACATCTAATAATAACGGTAATTTACTTATTTACACCTCATTATTATTTCTGGACCAATATGAAGTACCTACCTAACTAACTGACACGTTGCCAACAAGCCTTCCATATGAAAGCCTACCGTAGAAGTAGGTACCTACTTACTTACTAAATGTCGTGACAAAATAACAATTTAAAGGCATAAAACTGTAACGATTTTAAATATGATTACATAAACATTACATATTTCATTATTACGATTTTTTAAAATTTGAAAGCTCAAATGTGTATAAGTAAGTATATGCAATACAACTTCGATTACCTATTTATGTTTGTGCGATTGTTACACCTATTTTGTTAATTATTGATTTAATTGTATTTCATATCATTGACAAACAAGGACTCGACGTAGATCTATTCTATAGGATGGTATTTCGTATAGGAAGTAGATACTCGGCGTGAAAGGGTAGATTGAATTTATTAAAGTTGCAATGCAAGAATGCAAAAGAGAATCGTGCTTCTTCCTCTTCCAGTTTTAGGTTGGGTTTAGGGGATGTGGATCAGATGACATACTGCAGGGCTTCCAAATGAACCTTGACCTTCTATAATCTGTTTTGTAGATATATGAATAATTCGAATTACCTGCTTAGGTACATACTGAATTAGTTTCTCCGTAAAACACAATTTCATCATGCTTTCTTTCACTTGCGATTGTGGTTGTGATGACAAACGTGTAATATGATATTGATTCATTTTGTTCAAGTATAATAGAGTACTTTAATACTTCAACCAAACACTACTTAATAGATTCTATAGGATGGGTATACCTACAAGAAAAGTTGGCAGTATTAAATGGTTTCTTCGCAGGTGGGCTAGCTTCATCAATCACTCATCACTTTACTTCACAGCTATGTACTACAAACACCACCTAACCATGGCATAGAAACTATTGGCATTCAAACCTCATTATCATCACCAATAAATTAATTGTTACGAATGGATATTGAATGGGATCAAAACCTTTCTACTCCGAGTGGTATGGAATAATTATTATAATATTAATTAGAATATTACACTGCAACACCTGCAATGGACCTAGATAAGTGGCAAAACCAAATTTAATAGGTAGTCGTTGCCAAATTGAAAATATGAACCAATTATTTGTAAATGCAATCAATTATTGTATTATATTATTGAGTAAGTATAGATATGTATCGTATTATTATGTAGAGGCAATATGTGGAGGGTGTTTCTCCTATAGGCAGACATCGTACCGATACAACTAGGCAACTAGGAGATAGTGACATAGATACTTCGAGTGAGACGATGTTATGAATGAATACTGAAGTATATGGAGAGTTAGGGATCCCCTCTTCTGAAGGAATCCGAGTTTAACAAAGCTATCTTAGATAATATAAAAGAAACCAATCAAACAAGCGAAACAAAATTCACTTTAAAAATACGTAGTGAAATATGTATAACCATTTTCGCCTTGTATTCATAGCCTCGTCTCTGCTGAGATCATATTATACTCGTAGAATATAGACAGATGTTTAACAATAGTCGTGCAATGGTAACAGTAATTCATTAGTGTTCCTACTTATATAAAGTATTACGGTCAGAGAAGGCTGATTGATTCTTGGCAAAGAGTAAATTAATGATCGGAAGGTGTCTGCGGTGTCGTACAGGTCATCAGGTTATGACGAGTGGCTTAGGATCTTGTGGGAGATGAATAATATCATGTCAAACATCATCATTAATAACGCGTAAATACATTTTACCAACAATTCATTTAACACCTACTGTTATTTAGGCTGGGCGTGAAAAGTAATTTAATAAATTTACATACATTACATTACGTAATCAAATGAATATAATCTATGTAAAACTAACGTGTTTCTTTAACCCTTCAATGTCTAACGTTTATTGCGCGCGCTTGGACAACACAACAAAGAAAATTTAATTTAACACTACAGATTTTCATTCATATCGTAGGATTCGTAGGTACATCTATTCTCACACGTAATAATGCTAGAATATCTAGTTAAACCTTAATCTATATTCTATTACAAAACATGTATTAGTTGATATGCACCTAATGTGTAGGTATAATGTGCCATAACCAGCACTTACCAGAATGCTGAATTATTGATATTTCCACGAAGTGGCTAAATGATATTTTTGAGCTTTTATACAAATTGATATTGAAATTGAGTGTATCGACGTACGAATGGATTAAGAGCAGGTAGTTTTATACTCTTACAATCTCGTTATCTTGTCTTCAATTGCTTTATAAATAATTCATCGCAAGTATTAATTTGTTGGAGAGATTTATTATATTTAAACTACACAGGTATATCGACAGTCGACACCTTCCTACCAACCTTTTCATTAGATACTATTACATATGTACGATGTACCTACATATCGTTTTACATATCGCCTCCATCCAATTTAATTACAGTCTGTGAGAATCTGGCTCGTTCACTAATTTGTCACCCAATATGTTAAAATAAGAAATTCATTATAAATGAAACAAAATATTTATTTATTTTATTCTTAAAATGAATAAATAAATATAGCACATATAAAATACAAGTTGGGTTTTCAACAAATCATAAGGCATTATTCACTAGGAAGAACTTATACGTATGTAGATATTGATTTGCTTACGCTTTTCTAACCCGAAAATTTAAATTTCTCATTATGTATACAGGAATAGCACTTCGTACCTCAAGTCACTCTGAAGTACGCTCTATAAACGTCAGTAATTTGCACTATCGTACTTTATAAACATTTTCTTTCTCTCTTTCTAAAAACGTTCTCACTCGAAACTCACAAGAGTAAGTCAGTTTAACTTTTCGTACACATTGACAGAGGGGACTTCAGTGTTTCATTCAGTCAAATTGCTACGGGGGCATTCTTATTCCTCAGGGGGGGGGCTACTCTGGGAGAGAAACTCCCCCCCCCCAGAACCAGTACCTGAAGAAACACTGGGGGACATGCAGCGACCATATCCACGGTGGATATGTCACTGCACTGGTTCTGGGAAGGGGGGGCGTTGCTCTCCCAGAGTAGCTCCCCCATGGATAATCCACCTACATCATAGAAATGAAATTTGAAAATGGGCACAAAGGTGATTTTAGATGTGCTCCTTCATAAATTGGTGCATATGATGTCTAGGTACATTGAAGTTATTTAAATAAAATAGGTGCTCCAAGACCCAAGATGTAAAGTTGCACGTTGCACGAGTACCGAGAGCTTTGTAGGTATAACAATTTGTTGTGTTATTCTGATGCACTAGTGGGTACCACACTATTGTTTGATGGGATCAATAATACAAGAGTATGAACCTCAACCTAGGCAGTATGCAGGACGACGGACGTCGTTATCTTGAGATGATAATGGTAATTAGGAGAGTGAAGTTGATGAAAGAATACCTGCATTATATCTATATTCTATAGAGTCTATGCTGTAGAGTCTCGTACCTCTGCAAAAACGTGTATTAAATCTATGCATCTATTACTTTGTAGATGTTTAAATACTAGTGGTTAGGTGATTTCGCCCGGTAACGTTTGAGCTGTTTTGTCAGAGTCAAATAACCATTTTGAAATTACTGTTAGTTTCTCGTATTCTCCACATCGCTTGCTTGTATAAAAAAATTGAGAAATTCCTTCTGGAAAATTGACACTGAATTTCATGAGTGTCGCCAGCTTCGAAGCCAAGGCAACTATGTAAGACTGTGTAACTGTTGAATTGGTATAACACAACGAAATAGCGCCGCAGGCTATTTTTTAAGAAGAGTAGGGAAATTGTTGAACCTGGTTGTCTTTCAATAGTTGTACACATCTAGTTATATTGTACGACACAAACAACCGCATAAGTAACAAAAATTTCATGAAAAAATCTAGTTCAGCCGAAAATACAAATACGAGTATATGAGATGTGTGAAGTTGTTTTATATTGTGCAGATTCTTATTAAAGTATCAGCGGATAGTTTAATCCAATAAGATTTTTGTTAGTAAGATTATGCTTCTTATTATATTGATCAGTTTTAATATTATTACAATTTTTAGTACTCCTCAGGCGAAACAACATTACGCGGTGGCACAGTTCTTAAATAAGTATGCAGTATACGTTCAGAGAAGAAAAATATTTTAACTCTCGAGAGTGATTTATCCAGTCCACTACAATATATAGAAGAAAATTTGAATCCCACTTTTATTTCTTTCTTTCATGGAATTCTTATGCTGGTTTTCCCAACTTTTTAAGTGAGGGATAGAATAGCGGAGATAGGAGTCACCTAGCACAAATTTTGTATGAAAAATAATGATACGTGGCTCCTATATCAGCTATTCTTCACCCTAGAAGTTGTGGTGAAGGTGAAATCCAGCATTAGAGTTTGATCTCAATTAATAGAAAGATAAAATTAACACGTCTCTTCATATTGGTAAAGTTGTCATTATTTATTTAATTTGTTCGGAATCGTTAATCATAGGAATTATCAAGGATGCAATCTAGAAGAAACGTAGGGACTTGATATAGCATCAGATTGAACCCATATTTTTTATTTTATTATCAGATAGGATAAAATGGAGTAATGATAATAAAACCACGCGGGAAAATTTGCAAAATTGTTGGTGAGCGCCGCAACGGAGGCGTGGTCGATATAGTACAGGTGAATTATACGTAGGTCTGATGGTACCTACCTAAGTAGAGGTAGTGCCAATATATACCTAGTACCTACTCATATTATAGGCAATATGATGATGTAGGTGTACCTACAAGTACCGATGTACTTTATCGATCAATAACCAGTGAGGTCTAAACCAGTGGCGTAACTAGGGTATTCGGTGTCCGGGGACAAAGTCTGTTTCTGCGCCCCCCACCCCCTCCCCCGTAAATCGTATCTACCCATTGGTAGAAGCCACGCAGACATCGAAAATTGACAAATGGATTTAAAAAAGCCGCACAGCCATAATTTTCAGGACTTTGCCTCAAATTTGGGAATTGCAAAAGAGCTGCGCAATAAAGATTTTCCTTGGAGAATCCTTAGGATCCCCAGGATTTTCGCTCGAAAATTAATAATGAGATCGAAAAATGTTCTTATTTACTGAAACAGCTCGGCTAAACTGACCCTAAGCCCATCCCAAAAAGAATCCTGGCGCCACCGCTGACGAATTTTCATAAAATCTTTCATCCCACTTTTTTTATACCTACCTATGTCTGAAAAAATATGAGCATTATCAACCTACTCCTACGTGTGAAACAACACAATTGTAGATTTTTATTTATTTTAGTGTCGAGTGTTCATCCCTGTGTGTGTTGTTTTACATTGAGTATTGTAATTACGTCACAACGAAATACTATTACATCACGACCCGAGCATAAAGTGCAGTGCAGAGTATAGTCCAAGTGGACCTATGGGTAATCCTTTACACTCTTTACAGGTACTCATCAATAGCTGCACCTAACTCCAGTGGCGTAACAAGGCAGCTCGGGGCCTCGGTGCAAAACGATCCTCGGAGGCACCTTTGTCGGATAAATATAAAAATATTTAGTATCGTTTAAAACACGCTAAAAAAAAATCATTATTAATTAAGTACTTATCACGAGTAAATAGTCCGCATATTTTTGTGAGACTGGGTAAAGGAAGTTGTGATTTATTTTTCATTAAATAAAAATATACCTACCTAATCAATGCGTTGCACAACAATAGGTACTTATATGAAAAATATTTATTTATACAAAACTTCAAAAAGTTAGCGCCGCACGCGTTATTATTTTTATAAAATGGGTGAAGTGTTGATTTTGAAGGGCCCCTGCGGGGCATCGGTGCTTTGCCCAGAATTACCCAGCAATAGTTACACTATTGCCTAACTCTAACCTACTTATATCTATCTAATAAAGTGAATCCATGCAATGGTGCCATTGGACTTGAACAGACAAACGTAGTTCTTTTGACAAACTTTCCCGCTTTTTGATTGCAAGGTAGGATAATTTTTCTATGACAATAATTAATACATTTGAAAGAAAAGAGAGATGCTATTTTTTTTGAACAGAAAATGTACGATTTGATTTAATAGGTAAGTACTTTATACCAATATTCTGTTCGTAAATTATATATATTATCTACTTTTTTAAGTAAGACCAGTGGAAATATCGCTTGCAAACTGATAGATGCCATACCAAACGAGAAGATGTCCTTCATCAGGCTTATGTAGAAGGCACACCACTGGTCTTATGGTGGTGAACCTCATTCCTGAAAAATGTTTTACATATGTAAGGCTGAATCACAGGACACTCAACAAATAAAAAAATGTATAAGGCAATCTACAATTTAACTGTGGGAGATCCTCATTCCATGAGAATTCGTCGACATTTCAGGTTAATTTTTAGATCCCTAGATAGATCACTCAGTTTCGAGAGGATTGCCTAAGATAAAATTAGAATAGAATAGAATGGTTATGTGTCTGGATACAGCAAACAATTACAAGCATTTTTTATTACTCATTACCTCTAGTAACTTAAGACTACCAATACTGTACCCATGCATCATACAAAGTAACTTGAATGATAGGAATGAAATAAAAAGCCCTGGTTACAAATGACTAGTGAAATTATTTTATTACAATACATAATTATTATATTTAATAAATAATATAACATGACAGTCACTTCTTACAAAATAATCCAATATAATATGATTAGACAAGTCCATTACAAATAAAACGAGAAATAAAATCTAATACTAAAGTGAGTGAGTGTTGCATTTGACAGATAGAAAAAAAATACTAAAATCTCCACCTATGTCCAGGAATTAGTTTTCCATGGGAGAACTCTCAGGCTACACATTTGAAGAAACGACAGAGCAAAATCCTGGCTAGGACATAGGTTATTAAAAAAAATTATACCTCTTACGGTTAAAGAGAGAAAAGTCTTTAATTACAAAAAACATGTAATTAAGTAATACTGGTTGCCTCAAACATAAATTCCAGGCCCACACACAGCAAGGGATATACGAGTCAGGATATGTACTACATAATTTTTTTTCTCATTGCTGTATGAGTTTTCACACCAAAAATAAATATATTCATATTACAATATGTAGACACAATCCACACAAAGTTGCAGTTGCAGTTGTTATCAATGTACTTTTGAAAATAATATATACCTACTTAGAAAGCCGAGTGATTAATGATTGCATGGGATTATTTCAAAATTTCCTGTGCAAATGGTTCGGGAGATTAACTCAACTAACAAGCAATGCACGTAAATGAGTTGCAAAACTTGAAAATATGATTCAGATCAATGAAATCTGTCAAATACAAACACACACAAGTCCTTTAAATAAACATGCATATAAAAATATTTGTGCTAATAATATTGTTATAAAATAATTAATATTATATTCTGGGAACGTAAAATATGTAACTATGTATAAAAATATTATTCTAAACATGGAATTACCTCCGAGACGGTCATTAGAATGTAGAATAAATGGAAATGAATCTAGGATGGTCCTTAGACAACATAACTAGATGTCTAATGCAATAAAACTAAATATTTAGCCAATCAAATAATATATAGTCATTGATTGTGGTACGTATACAATTACGTATTTGAGATTGTTCAGAGTTATTGTTGATTAAAATACGATGTCAAAAAAAAGTGTTTCGATCAAAATCAATATTGGATAAAGAAACATAACAATGTCCATATTTACTTGTACACAATTTACAAAATTTATAACTTTCTGGTATAATTTCAAAAAGCTGATTCAAATAATGGCTTAATGTTTTATTTATATGTTGTTGTTTACTCATTTCTGTAACAATTCTCTGCAGCAGAATTCATGGCCCACAAAAAATTTAAATAAGAAAACAAATTTTAATTAAATACATCTATGTAATAAATAAATATGGCACCATAAATAAAATCATGTGCTAAAAAGTACTACATACCTATAAATAAATTTAACTACTAATATATGTAATATTGCATATTACTAAAAATAATAATTCAGTACGAATTGCATTAATTTAAATAATTTAGATCATCAGATACTGACTACAAATATAAATTTTAAAAATGAGCAGAAAAATTGGACGATTCATATCTGAAACTGACGTATGTATTACATTAATGACATAGCTTATAGTTTCCAAGTGCAGACACTAGATACACTACAAAAACAGTTACAATATCTGTATATGAAGAATCTTTCCACATTTAGGCCAATTACCAAAGGCCTACAAACTGCTACATGCAACATAATATGTAATCTGTTATTGAAACATTAAAATTAGTCCTAGATTTTTAAAATTAGTATTTTTTTCATTTAACGTTTGAATTATAATAATACTGTGGATTGGTTCAATATAACTTTGTAATCAAAATGTCTGGGTTTTTATATCGACTTTTTACATTAACTGTGTTGGTATGTAAACAAATTGTAACAGGAAATTAAGGTTATTTTGTTTTTCGTAAAAAATGAATCTAGGTTTTATCGAAATAAACCCAAATATGTACATCTTTGTACGTTTCACAGTAAGCTTGAAAGAATTGTGTCGTGAAGCGGAGTAAGTCGGCATCGAGTATCGATGTGCACCCACTGGTCCGACCACCTCGCTGTGATATTGATATATCATGGAATAGGAATAAGTTCAATATAATGGGTCTGCAGCTATACCCACAATGCAAGGAAATTGTTGTATAGTTAAAAAACTAGAATTTTTGACAATCAGTGCCAATCAACACATCCATGGATTATGAGTTATTTCAATGTCATTTCATGTGTCAGGATTCTATATCCTTCAAGAAATGTTAAAAATATACTTGTTTTGTGCAATAAATTCTTTTAGAGTTAGCTACGCTTCTCTGTAGAGCGAAAGGAATGCAAAGAAGTAACAAGTAGGCAATAATATGGAATATATAATAATACAATAAATCCTAAATAAGGTTGTAATAGATATCTTAATACAATATTACACAAACACTAACATGAATACACGACCAACTACAAATACTTACGTACATGTATATTCACTAAAAATAGCATCAAAAATTCGTTGGAAGAAATATCAGGTTCACAGATGCTTAAACTTACATACAATCAATAGAATAAAATACATTATAAAAATATTATTACACACGGAATAAAAATTAAAATCTGCATCCTGTAGTACAAAAATATTACACATTTGTTTAAAAACAATAGGCATGTATATATCAGGCTGATATAAAGAATATATTCGAAGTTTATAAGAGAGAATAACTTCGTAATGTCGAGCTGGGAAGGAAAAATATATCTCCCATATATGAATGTTTCAGCTGATTAATGAAGATGCGCCTCATAGACTAAAGAAATCATACAATTCCATAAAACTACTATGTATTAATACTTTCTATGAACAAGAATATTTCTCATAATGAAATATAGATGTAAGTAACAAAACAGCGTAATTATTAAGAAAAAATGTGTATTGCCCTTTCAAATAATGCCAGTAATGGTTATAAAATAATACTTATCTGACATTGAAATACTTTAATGGATGAAACATTTATACTACATATTAACCAATTCAAAGAGATTCATTTTGTCGAAATTCAATACGACATAACTTAATTATATAAATGAATTCATTGGTAGGAAATTTTTCAAAGAACGGAACAGAATAGAAATACTAAACACAAAGAATACAACTTGTATTATTTGGTGAATTGAATGAATGAAAAATATGCTTGAAAATTTTATGTTTTGGTCTGAAGGATTAAAATGGAATTATTTATTAAAACACATGACACACAATAATTATAGTGATTTTGATGTAAAAATAGAAATTAAGTAGTACTATACTAATAAAACTTTATAATATTTGGCAATTCACAACCCATTTATGTACATAACATATGGATGAAACTTAAAATACATAAATTGAGCTTAGTAATAACAATCCTATTATTTAAAGTGCCTGTAATCTGGTCAACACATTAATTAACAGTAGAGTTTATTAATACAGATGCATTTAGTACAAATAATGAGCTTTAGAGATGCATTTTATTATACAATATGACATGTTATTACCTATTATTATTTATTTCATTTCATTAGGAAAAATTACCCCTACTTGTATAAACATTTCATAGTACCTACACATATTTAATAAGTCAGTTAGATTACCGATTTTTGCTCCCAAGTGTTTTTTTTTAACAAGGAAAATAATGAAACTGAAGAAAATCAGGTCGTATACTGGAGCTACAATACAAATCAATACAATATAATGAAACCTACATACAATATCCAAATACTTATTACTTTATAGGTTTGCAATGCCTACTGTTACCAACTATTGATTGCGTCCCCAAACACATTTCAACGCAAGTGCATAAATTGTATACATATTTGCAAAGTGAATATCTCTTGCACTTACAATTTTCTAACAATTTTACAATAAATATTTCACAAACCTGTCATATGCGCAGGTTAAATAACAAGTGTCAAAAAAGTGCATGATACAACAATAGAGAAATCATTTACACAAATGCCCCAGTGTATCTGACATAAGTGTTGAGTTGAAGATGTGTTTGAAAATACACTCCTACCCTACTCAATTTTATGATAATATTTATAGCTCAGTTATAATTAGTTTTACATCAATTCAAATATCCATTCCCATTAAGTTACAGCAATGAATAATACATAAAGGTAACATAATAAACTAGAATAAATCCTCAGACATTTATGTATTAAAAAATCTTGTTAATTTCACTGCACAATCACATTACATCATAATACATAATTATTAATCTACACATTCACTCCATCATGGTATTGATAGTTTAAGATTCAATTACACATTAAGATATCCATTCATTGTGGAATGCTAAAACAACAAATAATAAAACTCTTCTCTAAAAACAATGATATGTCAATCACATATCAATGTGGGAAAATTTTACATCATAATATGATGTACATAACGGAAATTAGATATTAATAGTAGTACATATTTACAGCAAAAATTTTGTCAAAATGTCTTCCATACCCACCATAATTACTATCGCTTTATATTTGCAATGAAATAGTATGCGTTAGGATATTGTTGCTTAGACAAATAGGTGTTAGGAAAATACTGATTATGATTATCCATAGCAGAGATGTGAATATACAATACAAAGATAGAGAGATATTTCAACCATAGAAACTAAAACCCAGAAAGTGGTCAAGAATTTTGTTAAAACTTTAGTCCAATGCTCTAAAAGAAACAATGCAAGTTATAATACATAGGCCCACATTCTATGCTATGCTTTATTGTTAATTTATACATTTATTGCTCATTATTTTCATGCAATTTCATTTTTGCCATAAGATATGGATCGAGATTGTTGATTGCACTGTCTGATTTTTCAAGAGCACCAACTTTAGGAGGAATTGGTGGTGGTTCCTCTTCTCCCTGCACATCCGGGTCGGGAATAATATTGAGGAATTGATCAAGTTTAAAGCTGGAACTTGTAGCCGACGCGTAACCACCACTTAAATCAGGAGTGCCGTTAAAATCTCGGGAATCAGAATTAAATCTACATACAGCAGGATGACAGTCTTCGTAAGATAGATTGTTGAGGGCTCCGGTGAGTTCACTAAGACTAGCTGTAGATATTCCAGAATCTCGAAGATCTGGTGTGGGAGATCTAGCATTATCTGCAGGTGGGGCTTGCTTTACACCCCTCTTTGGTATCTTTGGAGGAATACTGTCAATGGAGGCTCGTTTATCACATCCTGAAAAATACAAAAACTCTTAATACAGGGTATCTGGTACCTAATAAGTATACTCAAAAACTGTAATTTAAGCATTACGTATACGAGAATTTAAAGTTCTTACCTGAGAGACGAGGGGGAAGAGGAGGAGCAGGGGCCTCTCCATCAGGTGGGGGTGGCGGGGAGCTTGATACCAGTCCACTCTCCATATCCCTAGAGTAAATACACACATACATAGTCATGTAAGAACTTTGTATACATGTCACAGAGTTATATGCAGAGAAAATGAAAACGAGAAATCACACATGATTGAAATGTTAGTTACCTTGACAAACGCAGAGGTCTTGAAGGAGGCGACAGACATCCAGTAGATTCCGATGAATACTAGAAGTAAGTAAAAAATGGCAAATTAATGAGAAAGAAATCCTCTAAACATTCAGCAATCATTACAATGATACTCGTATAATATGAGAGAAGTGGGATATTTCAAGTGACATTAGTTAATAAAGTAGCACGATGTTCTTACAATTGGTTTAGTGTAGAGGTGTGAATCTTCATAAGTCGTCCCGTCTGCAGGATCCGACTGGAGACTCTGAGATCTTCTCTCAACCACTGGGAGTGGTGGCAGTGGTGTACTGGAATAATAAAATGAAGTAAAAAAATAGATAAATACGATAAACTTATTTAAAAAAAAATACCAAATTGCAGGTACAAACCAACGTACAAATACTGTTCTTAAAAATAAAATTGTATATGCATTTACTACTGAAAAGTTATTCCTCCATGAAATGAATGTTGTGTGCCAACGAGGATGTCAACGGCTCTTAGTTATTCATAAAATAACAAGAACACTGTACTTTACAGTGGTGTAATAATTCCTACATAATGTCAGATTTAATGGAACACTCAGATACTCACTTTACAATACTTTCAGATTGTTGTCTCTTTAGTCTTGCCATGGGACCCAATGACTGCTTCAGTTGACCAAATCTTTCCAAAAGACGTCTGGAATAAATGCACAATATCCACAGTATAGATACTTAATAGTAATTTATTATTTAAAACAATATTTCATATAAAGATATTCAGCATATCTTTCTAACTGGATAAGGCCCATACTAAGATAGACCATACATATTGAAATCCTTATGATGTTATTTTGGTTAGAAGTTGGGTAGAAAGCTCCGAAATGAATGATTTTAATTAAACATCCGGTGTAGATATTACCTGGGAAAATGTATGTAAAGAGACATCTATGCACCAAGGATAAAAGCTTTATACAAGGCTTTACAAGGCTGTTGGATGATAAAGCACATACTGAATATACTTAAATACAGCCGATACAGAGGGGGTGATGTGTATACACAAACTGCCTTGAAATTTAATCATAGGGAGTGATGCAAAAATATATCTAGTTGTAGTAGTAATTTTACAGAAAACTACACCACGGATAGTGAAATCTTGCTATGTGGAGAGAAATATAATATGTAGGTACAATACACACCTGTGTAATGGTTGTACACTGGGAGGAGCTAATCTTCCATGCAAAGCCAAAGCAGCCTCCAATAATCTTGCCTGAGCACCGAGTAATGTCCTCAGCCTCTGGACTTCTTCACTGAGGCTCGGCCATGTCTGCAGGAATTCCTCACAAAGGAATGCTTCCTGGTATTTGCTTGGTCCACCCATTACATTTGCATCTATAATGCCCTGAAATATCAGCATAATATATTTTAATCAGGTTGCAAAAGTACTAAAGCACCTCTCTCTGTCCAGGAATCAGGTTTACATGGGAGAACTCCCAGGCTACATATTTTGAGGAACGATAGAGCTAAATCCTGGCTAAGAAATCTAAAAAAAATCTAGTACCTACCTCTTATGGTTAAAGAGAAAAATGACATCAATTACCAAAGAACATTTATGCAATAGTGGTTCCATTAAAACAAAAATCCTGGCGCAGACCCGTCGAACACAAAAGCTAGTTATTAATAATTAAAAACATCACAAAATATAGCTACCACACAGTTGTACGCATCAACTTACCTGCAGTCTCATTGAGAATGGATTAATATTTTTGGATGGTTCGGCCGTATACAAAGTAACTAACTGTCTCAGTTCTTTCTCAACTGCTTCCATTGTCTCACAAGCATACTGGAATATTAAAAAAGTTGTATCAAACTTAAACAAATAATAGCCATTTAATGAATCAATGAAGAAATTAGATGGCTTATTAACCTGGATTGGTGCAATTTCTTCAATAGATCTTTGTACAACTTCAGACCATCTCAAAATGCCAGGAAGTTCGTTCTCAATCACCAAAGTGGTTCTCTCGATCCACAAAGTCTGAAATAATCAATACATATTAATATCAAACAATATACATATTACAAATGCTTTGTTAATCATTACGATACTTTACCTTAAATTCATTATCTTTATCCACGGTTCCTTTGTGCTTCGGTCTATCACAATGGAATGTGCGGAGATGATGCGCTTGATAATGTCGAGTGAGAACTTCTGGGGCATTGGGGCCCAAACCACCAGCCCCCACTGCTGCGACTCCACGCACATTTGATATCTGAATATCTGTAAAATATTAAGCATAAAAAACTGAGTGAAAATTTAGAGGGTTAACCAGATTCTTTTATTAGGTGAACCCGTTGAATGTATGTATGTGATCATTATTATTTATACGTATTTAGTTGTTTTTTTTTCTTCATACACTTATATGTACGTATTGTGTATCTCAAATGTATAAGTGGTTGGTTGACATTGCCTACAGCAAAAACTCACTATTTGGATTATTTTTTTATTCAATAACGATTTATTTACTTGAAAATAAGTTATGTACATCTAATGACAATTGAAAATATAAAAAATATTCTTGAAGTTATCACCATTTATTGAAATTCATTTTTGATTTTTTTGATTTGATACACCCACTTCTGAAAATTTAATACATTGAACACCATAGGTACACACTACTTCTGAAAATTTTACTAAGTACTAAAATTTGTTATTGCTCTATTTTAAAATCGTAACTCGCATGAAACTTTGCAATTCCGTAGGAAACACATACTTAAGCAGACAATCATTTTGGCTTCTATTATTACGGATAAGAGATTAAAATTATTTCAATAAAAAAATTACAACAGTTAAAGCAATTGATGTCACGTGTAATAAAATTAAGAACTGGATGTAATTATTGAATTAAGAATGTAAATTAAAAATAATTTATTTACATTGGCCATCCGAATTCAAAAGGCTGTCATCAGGGGGTGTATTTTTCATAAGAATTTGAGCTGAAGGGAATTCTGCTTGGAGACGAGCCGTAAAAGCTCCTATTCTCTCGTACTCCAAACCTCTGTACACAAACTGCTTGTTCTGTAATAAAAATAAAACCAATTAGATCTCTCATTCTCCAGACATGCTATGTTATGTATCAAAATGTCTGTAGAAAAGGTGTGTGTCGGGTTTGTGAGAGGGCAAAATCTACGCCCGAATCCCATCCCTATCCCCGCCCCATCTTCCCTATTCAATTACCTTCTCTGATTCCTGTACAAAAAATTGTATACGTATTGTGTAGTCTATGTGCGTGTGTTGTGTGTGAATAACAGATGCTATATGAATGGTTTATCTGTGTGCCTATGACTGTTAGGTGATGGATGAATAAAACATGTTATATTTATATCTGTCACCTGTACAAATAAATAAATAAATAAATTATAATGTGTTTTCTTACCCTAACAAAAAGTGGAAAGCCTTGCCCATAATAACCAACTCTGAAATATTCAGGATCCGGTCGCAATTGTGTCAAGATATTCTCATGAAATCTTGCTCTGGTCCTCAGTACGTGTGCAAGTTTACCATAATCATACAATCTTGTCTCGTAAAGATCAGCGAGCTCCTTGCACAGTGGAATACCGGCTTCCCAGCACTGAAATAATAATGTACTTTAGTAAATCATTTAGAGAATTTTATAGTACAGCCAATTCTAAAAGAACATTAAAACAGCCAATTTTTTAACAATTCACTATTGGTAATTCTATAATACTCAAGTGGGTAGCTCCAAAATTCAATTCGGATTTACAAGCCTTTGGAATAAAAATAATATTCTTACCTTTCCTCGATCGAAATACTGTAAGATTTTATGGTAAAGCATTTCTTTCCTTTCCCATTCTGAAGTATTTGGATGATTAGGATCAGCTACTGTATTTTTACTATCCCAACTCAACATGTCAGCATAGAGCTGAAAGAAAAGAGAACATGAAACATTGCTAATAATATTTAAGACATTTAAAATGATAATTTAGGAGACGAAACGCAGCTGACATACCTTCATTGTATATCCCGCCTCTGTGTAATTCTCCGCGGTCAAATGCAAGTCATGGAGGCGGTAAATATAACGGAGGTAGAGTTCTTTCCTGTCAATTTCATTCTTGTAAAAGTTCTGGAATAAAAAATCATTGCAAAATATTCTTATTAGTCCGTTGAATTGAGAATGAAAATGGTACCTTGCCTTACAAATCGAGAAGTATTTCTGATTTTTGGATATGTTATATAGGTCGGTCTTGTGGTTCAGAATCCAAGTTTGCTACCTCCACACCATTGTGCGTTCACTAATGCGGGCCAAAAACCACTGAAATTCCGGATAGATTTAATACTTATCGACTTGTAAGGTAAAATCCTTAATTACACGGACTACATACACGGCAAATGGAATTTCAAATTTCTGGTAAACAAAGATTGTGTAGTAATGCAGCCTTATTTTGTGTGAGGCTTCCAAGAATATAATATACAGCCTAATTCAATTGGAAGTATATAGTACTTATCACACAAAGCACTCACAAGCAGATTGACTGTGCATGCCATTCTTTTGTCCCTGTTCTCTTCTCCCTGTAATACAGCTCTGTAGTCAAGCAGACGTTCTAACAGTCGCGTCACACATCCAACAAATGCCGCACCGGCCTCTCTCCAACCGCCTTCTTCAGCTTGAACTCTCTCCATCAGCCTATAATATTACACTCACTCATATTAGACAAATAATGTATGTATATTAAATAAAATTTAATTTATGATGGCATAAAAGATGATAACTCCCGTTTCAGAAAATATGCAAAATCGTAGATCTCAAAATGTACTTTATTTCACACACAATGTTTGTAACAATTAAAAATCAATAGTTAAATAATATACATACATAATTACACAATAATACAAAACATTGTACAGTAAGTTTTACGCATGTTTCACAGAAAAATTGATAGAAGAAGCAGACAGAAAGCAAATTAGTAGAACGAACATAAGCAAATAATAAACAATAATATGGTGGCAGAAATCATACACAATCAAGGAGAGGAGTTGAACATGACAGCTTATACTCGTATGATAATACTCACACAGCACTAAGATGTTCCCTGGATTTTCCATTAAGCATGTAACAATGTTGATTATTGTAATATCAAATCACTATGAATATGCTGACTTGAGCTCTCACAGCCAAAGTCCCCATACAAGCGTCTTAATGCCATAATGATAACAGTGACAAATCATAGTCTCGTTGAACAAAAGGGGTTATACTACATTGTGTGAAGTGTGAAGAAAAATCACTAATGATATCAACAAGGAGAATAATATGTTTAAATAAGTAGTGCAGTATTGTAAACAGGCGAAAGCATTCTGCTCAATCTATTGAATGGTGAGGGGGAAACTGATATAATGTGGACTTATGAATATATCTATCAATGCAATCATAGTCATAAAAAAATATTTATATATCAAGAGAGTACTAGCAATTGCAATGGATATCACCGTATAATATTCTTAGCCTTGTAGAGACAACTTGTTGTGCAATTTCATTTATTTATAATCTTGTACAAAAATATATGAAAAATACTAACATGGTATTGAATAATCTCCTGTATTCATCGTCAGCTTTGTTATCACTGAGTAATGTGTCTAGTCTATCAACCAAGGCGGCCTCTAGTCTCCTTGCATGCCCCGCAGCTGCTCTCTCTCTGGCCATCAGCTCAACCAAAGCACCCAAGGCCGCTCTTCTCAGTTCAGCGACCAACGTCACCTCCAGTAATGGACCAACCATTTCTCCCGCAAGGACTAACTTTTGATCACCTTCAAATAAATTACAAAATGTAAATAAGATTCTGCTAGGAATAAAGCGATATTATTGTATTGAAATGAAAATAATATTTACCTAAGTGTGACCACATGGATAACAGATGTAAAGCAGCTGGAACTCTAAGATCCCCATGAGCTCGAAGGAGTGGAGCTCTCCACCCTCTACCCCAGCTCTCAACCTGAAGTGCTGGCTGTCTTAAGAAGCGAACCATTGCCCCTAAGTATGCGCTCCAAATCTACAAAAAATGACATTTAGTAATGATAAAACGTTTTACCGAATTGGGTATAAAATTGACGGAGTGATTCTGGTTTGAGTTGAAATAAGTTTGTATTAAAATGACTATAGTTACTTGGGGATCGAAAGGTGGATCAGGTCCGAGGAATCTTTGAGGGAGTGGAGGAGCCAACAGTTGTAATCCTCTCAAGAGAGCAGCACATCCACTCACTCTCATTAACAACCAGTCACTTGGGAATATCTGCAAATATAACAAAATACATATCTATATTAAAACATATTAAATTATTGTACACACCAATCCAAATTTATTACTATTTATCTATATACTCCTACTACATACATAAATGTCACACAGATTTACTGCATTTAAGAGTTACTCACCTCAAGTTCAATAAGATTAGTGAATAGTAAAAATGTTCTCATCAAGAAGTCTTTGAGTGGTTTATATGCGAGAGAATCACATAACTTTATAAGTTGCGCGCCTTCCACCAACTCTAACAAACCGAGTAAACATGATGTCAAGGAACCCTGCAAAGTAAAGGATATGATATAAGAAAATTCATTAGATTTCCCAGTCGGATTGATTGTTGATAAGCAAAAATATGTAGGAATATTTACCAATATGGGTGTGTTTCTACCAACAAGATGGAGCAGGGAATCAATGAGAGCGTCAAATACTCCCATACATAATGTATCCAGATGAGTAGGAGAGAGTGCATTAGCTTCTTGGTTAACATTATGTAAAGCAGACAGCATTTCTCCCAATAAATCTGCACATTCTTCCAATTCATCACGTCGAGACAAATGGGTACGAACATGACGACATATTGCAGCTATAAGTATATTGCGAGATTCTGAAATAAATACATTAAGAATAGAAATTAATACAAATCACTGGACAATTAGCAGTGCCTAGTAAATAAGTGTACTACTATAATACCGGTGCAGAATATACAGTGTCATCAAAACTGCATTAACAGACTGAGCAAAACATGTTACTTTAACGTAACTTGAATCAGAGAAAAGACCCAAAAATATTTTTTAAAAGCAGCCTTTCAAAAACCAGGAAATAAGCCCTCCATACAGGGAGTATTAGAAAATTACTTTACCCTGATCACTCATAAAAATATTAGTGGAGACAAGTTGCTTTGCTGCTTTAAGCCTGGCTCTTGCTAATGCAGGAGGAGGTCCTGGTTGTGGAGCATCCAGCAGGGCAGCTCCCGCTCTAGCGCCTTCAGCACCTCCTAAGGCCTCTCCAACTTGCTCTACCACCGCTCCACATGATGCCAACAGGGAAATCTGCAAAGGAATTAATAATAAAAATAATATGATCATATTATAATTCCACCGAGTTGGAAGTGGTATGTAGTATCTTGTAAAATAGTTGTAATGTAGCCAACCTGTGTCGGCATGATTGCTTCAGTAGGAGGAAGGCGTAACATAGTTGCCAATGCGGCCGCAGCAGCCCTCAAATCTCTCCGGAAGCTATCTTCATATTGCCCTCCAGTTGCTCTTGCAAACAATCTTCTACTTTGAACAGCCAAACGCAGAATCACACCCAAAGAGCGGAAGCACTTCCTGATTCTGTCTTGATTTTCGGTACTTAGAGCCCATTCGGCACAATGTTGTACAGAGCTTAATAGACCCCTAAAGAAAACAATACAAAACAAAACATCATACACCAGTTAATAAACATCGATGGGTGAGAGCACATATAACATGTTACAATAAATGTCTTGGACATGCATCATTTATTGAAGATATATGTATGTATATTCATACTTATAAACCAAAGCTGCTGCGAAATGGCTGTCAATGTAAGCATCCATAACAGGCTTGAAATGTTGGAATTTGCTCTCATCCAAAAGGCTGAAGATTGAAACCAATACAAAGAAAACTGTTCCTGAATGGATCGTGCTGAAAGAAAACATCACATATTAAATTAATAAACATCATTTTGATCAATAAATTCGATCGATCGATAAATCATAATTTCCAACTACTAATGCGGCTGAAGTCAGATAATGTGTTTTCTACGGCATACCAAATGTCCGAGAGATTCGTCACATATATGAAAAACTAAAGCTTTATTTGTTTTTCAATTTAAAGATATAGTAAATTAAAACCTGTTGCCATCCTCAGTGGAAAATAGTGCAAATAAAGCATCCAGAACATCTTGTAGAAACTTGATCAATTCCTCACACAAGTGACTGTCGGCTAACTGAAGAACACGGAGAAGTGTCTCCTGTACTTTGTCTGGATAAGCTCGCCATTGGAGGAGTGCTAACAGATCGCCTATAAGGTAATTATGTATTAATTTATACACAGTACAACTAATTGTTATCTATTAGGGAAAAGCAAATACATCATGACACATACTGTTTTGTGTTAGTTTTGTAGAGCAAAGTAACGATTTGATGACCACAACTTCCTTGCTGCTTCTAGAGAATGTGTGGTTTTCGACATTTGATTTGTTAAGATAATTCACATCCTTTGAGCTGCTTGGCAGATTTAAATAACACGCTGTCGCCAACCTGTAATAAATAATAATATAATATTGTATTATTATTAATATAGTTTCAAAATTATTACAAACATCCCTTTATAAAGCAAACATTATAGTAATTGGTAGTTACCTAGTAGGATCTTCACACTTGTAAATATAAAGTTCATGTGCTCCATCACTTATAGTGGCTCCACCTTCTTCCATAAGACGAGCAAATGCAAAGCCAAATATCTTTTTCTCTCCTTTATCTCGCGCTGAAAAGTTCAGAAGAAAAATAATAGAAAACACTGGAAGACATAATTAAAATGTATGAAGTCTTGCCGAAAGAAGGATGACTAAAACTAACTTGAACAATGTCTGAAGTCAATACGTAAATGAGCAGAAGGAAATTTGTCAAGAGGTACGGCTAATCTCAATGCTTCCTGCCACACAGGTTGATTATTGTGATAAAGAAGAGGTGCGTCATGTTGGGAACCTCCTCCTGCACCAGCTGCACTCCACACACACTCCTGGAATATCAAATTCATCAAATTATTTCTGGTCATATATATGTGTGCAATGTAAGAGAAAACTGTCTCACAAAAATGTATGTTTTACCTCAATAATTGTCCCATCTGAATCAAATACAGAAATACTCGCTAAAACATTTTTAGGTGTTGGTTTGCCCCCCCTTTCAAATTCCCCCCTTTCGAGTGTAATGAAGAGATCGTTTCTAATATCCCCCGGCATGATGACATCAGGGAATCCAAGCTTACAGGCTCTCACGGCACCGGTGGGACTTGTGCCTCCACTAACTGCACCAATGGTAGCCGCATCACCACGTATTAATCTCAATGATACGACCATGCCAAAGTTGGGGTGACCCGACAAAGGACTATACTTGTTACTCTGTTTCTTTATTATAAGTTCGTGTAGTTGGTGGAAGTCTTTCTCTTCACATTGATATAATTTGAAAGTATATTCCCTTTCATCTTGGTGATGAGTAGATGACAACAGCTCTGCTAAAGGTAAGACACCACCCCCTAATGGACGACGAAAGCCGTCGGCTCCTCCCAATCCACCCTTCTTCGTTCCTTCGGCAGAAAGGATGCGCCCGACTCTAACAATCTGTGCCACCAAGTATATCTCCTTGGCCAGATCAGTGTTTCCCAAGTCCTAAAAGAAATAACAAAAATTTATGACTATATAGTTATTAACTTACCCTTATTAAAAGAAGGGAATCAGTCTTTTTGGGTCATTTTAAGGAGAAAATTATTATTAATAACTTACAGTAAATATAGAACAATTTGTGTGAAGCCTATCCAGATAGTTGCTGAACCCATCAGCCTCGAGTCTAACCAGAAATCTTTCA
Organism: Ceraclea dissimilis; assembly: GCA_963576895.1. Taxonomy (NCBI): domain Eukaryota; kingdom Metazoa; phylum Arthropoda; class Insecta; order Trichoptera; family Leptoceridae; genus Ceraclea; species Ceraclea dissimilis. The sequence goes on from OY756359.1 coordinate 12,192,608, forward strand.
GATACAAAGGTTTGTTTTCTTGCATCGTAGAGACTGAGGAGGGCTTGCGCGGGTTGTCCTGTCCCAGGTCCTCCTGCTGAACACTCTCGTACACAGCACCAAAGATGATTGGCTAAGGGCGCTACTGGAGTAACACAAGTGGGGCCTAAACCACTGTTTATGCTGCCTGATATGGAACTACCAATAGTCGATCCGCCGTGACTTCCTTGCCTACGTAATGTTCCCGTCTGAAATCAAAATTGATTTATAGAAACGAAGTTGCACAAATCTTTTCAATGCATATACCAATAAAAAAAAATTGTAATACATATTTTATTCCATCTACATACTCTACAATCTACATACATCCATTGTATACTCTCACAAACTTTAAGTTGTAAGCAAAATGACTGCTAGCACGAACCAGCAAGTCTACTAAATATTATGCTTTCATAATTTCAATCCAACACTTCTATTGAATAGGATTCAAAATTCTGTAGTCTCCTGCTCTACCAAATCTATTTAATAATTTAATCATTACTGTAAAAACACAGTCAATCTCGTTTATTAGTTAGAAAACTGTTCCTTATATTTTAATCCCTCCAGCCTGCATTGTTAAAGTATCAAATCTTACATTAGAGATGCCTGCTGACACGTCATGCATAAAACCAGATAGTACATAACACAATTAAATGTAAAAAACCTCACCGAGACAGAGTCAGCGCTGGCCAGATGAACTCTATACAAGCGAACTGCTCCTAGTTGTCCAGGCTGTACTGCGCGAGATCCTTCACGGGGAACCAATTCCAATCCAAGTTTTCTGAAAAAAAAAGAACGATGGATGAGTGTTTTATAACAATGAAATCTATAAAAAGTTTGAGAGTGCCAATTACTACCACCTACTTTACCATTATGGTAATCCTGGGTAATCCCAATAAAGGGGTAACCAGTGAATGGTACTGAAACACGCACACAACATTACTTTGGCGCGAACATTTATATGAAATTCAGAATGGCTGGCTGAATGAAGAAAAGCATCTTGCAGAAGTTTTAAGAAGATACTCTAATTCTAAAAAGTGTGTTTTATAAAACAGAATGAAATCGTATGGAATATTATTAAGTTAAGTTTCATTACAATTTGTTTTCATGAATAAGATAAAATTATAAGTCGGTGATAATTGTAACATAACACTTGTTAAAATTGCAAACACAACTCTTCATACCATAACGATTGGCGAAAGTATGTGACGGAAAAAGCGTAAGGCGAAAAATAGAGTGGTGCCGAATTAGTAGGATAATAGAGTTGATTATAATATATGTATGTTCTGTGAATTGAGTTGTGTGGTATGGTTGTGTATGTGAAATTCACCTGTGAAACCTTTTCTCTATGTGTGAAACCTGTGAAATTTAACGCTAATTGTGTAGACAAATTAAAATATCTACCAATAGCTGCATACGTGAAGTAAGGGGAACCTATATGGGAACCATAGACATATTATTGGAACAGTATCAATGTACGAATATTTTATACACACATAGTTATAAAATAATATGCATCGGCAATCAAGTCTAATCTCTACCAAAGGAAAAAGAGAAGGGAGAAGACTCGGCTATATAAAGACCCCATCTTATTGTACTGTTATGTACAGACGTTCGTTCAAAAACTTCACGGAAACTTTTCACAGAGTAACATACTAGGTTTCATAAAAAATACAATCGTCCCGTTTGGTTTAAATACTTACTTCGTTCTTGAAAAGGAGTACGCAAATTAAAATGAAGAATCTGATTTATTTACTAGATCGCACTATTGCAGAAAGCTCTATTAACCTACACACCTAATTTTCTATGCACCCACATTTAAAATATACAGTAGTTAGTACCTACAAAGTGAACGAAAGCCTTGAAATCAACTGTGTCAAAGACGTTATTAATATTATTATCTACATTCGAAAAAAATTGACAGCATCATCGAGAACATATCAAAAAATGTTAAAAACGATGTTTATAATCTTGTATACCTATACTGCTATACGGGTCTGGACCAACTTACAAACCTTTGCTAGGTTTTCCTGACCTTATTTCAATTTTCCGTATAATATATTTGATGTAAGAGGCTCAAATTGTTCGGTATTCTTCGGATGAGGTCGAAGAAAATGGACACTATAGATGAAGACAACATCCATCCAATCTAACTATATTAGGAACAGCGAATAACTGCACGACAATTTTTATATTATCTTAATATGATGTGATATTTTAATTCTAACTATTCGGGTAATTTCCGGACAAGCCTCGCAGTCTCGCAGAATACATCAGCATCACACTACAGATAAGATATCCGGCCGGTCGTGGTATTCGCGAATATGCCACGACAAAAAACTGGTTTCTTCATACCGTTTATCCCATGCACGAAAAGACCATATTACATTATAGCATTAGTCAATGCGAATAAAAATTATCATAATATGTTATTACGTAAAGTGCACGTCATGATGTACCTCAATTTAGGGCTGCATAGACTTTGTAGGGGAGTTCCTATCTCTCTACAGACCCCGCGAGGGATGTGGTATAAGATGAAGGCACACACTTCATGTCTAGGATGTGTACAATGCCTTACAAATAAACCGAAAAACACTACTTGCTAAATAACTATAAATCTTCAGCGTATACTCGTATGCACAGTGTACGTACGTATTGTACCATCATAATTATTTTATTGCATATATTATTATATTATTATTGATTTTTGAAATTATTATGTCTTGCCTGACTAACCTATCTATATAATTCCAATCCAAGTTAATCACTCAATACAAATTATCATGAAATCACATAAAACTTAAAGAAAGACGACATTTGTAACGAATAGACGTCAATTCCCAAAGTAAAAGAGGCACGAAACCTACTAACTAACTAAAACATCGTTTTCTTGCAGGTACGACTAAAAGTTCTATAATGAGGTAGAAGAGCAATGTGTATTAGGATAATCTATTTTTGAATACGTGTAATTAACTGTAGAAGAGTGATAATTTAAAAACATCTATGAATGTAACATGTAATTTACACTATTTTAAAAATAGCTGTGTCCTATGCACTATAACTACAGGACGTTTAATTTCCAGCACCTTAACCGGACATTTTTCTCGGAAACTAAAGGTTTTTCAACGCTGGGAAAAATCATAAACCAAAACCCTGAAGAATAGATAGGTAGTTTAGTTCTCTAAACTACTCAGACGTAGTCTACGCGGGGTCCGGGGTCAGTTTTGCAATCAAATGAAGGGGTAGGTACATTGTCGGATAGGGACGTCTTTTAAAAAGAAACGTCTTTTGTAGCTACTTCCAGTTGGTTGATAATATAATTCTTCAAACAAACTCATGGACTATGATTTTCTTCCCAGCTTCGGAAAACCGCTAGTTTCCGAAAAACTTGATGCCCTCCGGTGACATGTGCGTGGAATCACTCTGTTTAGTCATCCACAATTATTATCAGTCATCATCAGTCATTTCAATACTATTAGGTACCTACTTATAGTTTATGGATGAATCAGCGTAAGGCAGGTAAATAATTTAATATGATGATTGATGGTATGAGAAAGTACTATAGGTATAAGAATTTTGACAATACATACCTACTGCATAGAAATTACCGTTTTTGGTAGCTACATCTAGGTATCTACAAATATTTAGGTAAGTATACCTAAACATACAAGTTTAATGGAGAGTCCTGAGTATACGATTCCTATCAAGATACCTTTTTGATTTAGCGTAATAAAATAATAGGCGCGTAATCTGACATAAGTAATAAAAAATGTTAGTGCCAGCTTCCCTTAACTAACAGAAATCCACTCTTTGTACGTAAATAAACAATATATATAAAGAAAAATATATATATAAGCATACTAAAATTATAATAGAGGTGAGTGTGCTCAAATAAAAAGTCATGCAACTACCTAAACTAAGCTACCTATGACATTAAAAAATAGCGAAGTTCAGTAAATCAAAATGTTTAGAGGCAAGATGGTAATGTATAGTACTGTAGCCTATATACTATGTATGTTATACCGATTTGATACGATAAAGTACGACTACCAACTCAAAGTCGTAAAAATTTATGTGAATAAATATAATGGCATTACAGTAGAACAACTAAACATTAAAAAATACGATGTTGTCGAGTCGAGACCACAGTGAAACTTATTGAACGACTTTTTAAAATAAAGCGAGTAAGTGTACTGTAATCGTAATAAGTTACCAACCGAACCAATCTCCTACACTACACAAATACAGGGCCGTCCCTAGCTAACAGGAAATTCAGACAATGCCTAAGGGCGGCACTCCGAAGGGGGCGGCAATCTGAATGAATACTAATGTTTTGTAAAAAAAAAAAAATCGCCTGCGCGAGCTACTTACACTTTCATTTGTTTTGTACAATATAATTAGATATACAAACATGTTCATCAGCACCCCATTTTTTATAAAATACCTATATCGTCTGCGGCGCTATTTACTTATTTATTAAAATTAATATTAACGAGGCTATCTAGATATCCATTCGGCATTTCCGTACTTGTCGTAGGGCGGCATTAGGTATATCTAGGGACGGCGCTGTATAAATATTTAGAAACAAACGCACAAATGAATGCCTACCGACTTTACAGTACAACAGATTGCCCGAATCATCCATCAAGTTACCTATTGGAATTACACCCATTGAATACTTTATTGTTATCGGGTAATCATTATTACGGGAATTAAATAACATACTACGATGCGAGATTAACAAATCAAATTCACAACCCAATTGAACACCTATCTATATAGTCATTTCAGGTGTTTGACTAATTATTGTTTCTACCTTAGCACTGGTACAATGGTACTGAATTATATGCCCTGCTTTCTTACGAATTTGTGGTCCTCTATTTACTTGTGATTACCTCAAATAGCTGAGACAATAGTAATACATAGTTCAGAACCATACTCATTTTTTGCAATAAGTTTTTTTTTTCAGGAGTTCATCCTAGGTGCTTCAGTATAGTAGTATCATACGCCTATATTAATGCCGTAACTTTATTCGATCCTTATGCAAAAAAACTAAAAAAAAAAAACAAATTTACCGTGATAACAAATCATATGTTTAACTCAAATCATATGTTTAACAGTCATATGTTTAACTAATTTGACCCCTTTATACCAGTAAACTTATACTGTCTGGGGGCTTTAAATTTAATTTGAAGTAAATATAATATAAATAATGTTCTAATGATACACATACTTTGTAAGCCATATTCTTTGAAAATAAATTGAATTGAATTGAATTGAATACCTACTACGTTTTGGTTCCACAGTTATATATTTTTGATAAATAATAAGCAATCGATGCGATAAAGATAATTAAATAATTTAACACAAAATCGCGTGTTTTTTGCTGTGCCATAATAATAATAGCACCTTTTTGACAGTAAACCATGTCTTGATTTTGAAATCCGGGAACCTATTGGGGAGAAAGAGAAGAGCCATGGATGGAGAAGTTGTATGAAATCTAGAAAGGCTGTTTGCTGTTTTATACGATACGGACTCCGTAACCACTCCATGAGTTGAAATTTATAAGCTCATGTTTTTTCCCTATTTTATAAACTCTCGTGCAGATTCCTAACGCATGTCATTACTCATTAAAATTTGTATAATAAATTAACAAACTTATACACAGCGTGTTGTAATTCACAGTATAAACGTATAAAAATCCAAATAAAAATCACATTACAAAGTTCATATACCTGGCATGAATCGCCAACAAATTGCGTAGCTATGATTAAAATCTCATTATGGATGGCATACGATGGCAATTTAGAACATAACAGTAATTTTAAAATTACCGTGTAATACGACATAGTATTACTATAGTTAGGTACCTTCTAAAGAGGGCCCCAACTGTAGGTATGTCGATACTCGGCAGGAAAATAGTCGATATGGATCGGATACCAACCAATATGAGTACATTTCAATAAAATTATTATTGTTATTCATTGTCTTCATCATCCCTAGGAGTCCTAGGACCCAACTGTGGCCCTAGGACTATTTATAAATTGGTGATAGACTAATACTGAAATAATAACTACATTATGTAAGTAATAAAGATTTAATTAAATCACTCTTATTATTCTTAAGATTAGTTCCTAAGATCACTCTCAAACGAGGGGAGAGCTTAAATATAATAAATTATACGAATGACAAAATGACAATAAAATTGGGTAATTCTTTCCATTACGTGAAAAGGTGGCAATAGAATTACTATTTCAATACGTTGCCTGACTGTCATACGTCTTGTCATATTATATCTATACAGAGGTGGGCACCGTTAATCAAAAAGTTAACTTCGTTAATTAACGATTAATGGATTAACGCTTTTCTGCCCAGCTCTGCATATATATATATAGGGAAATTACCCAACTCATTCATATCATTTGGATTCAGGATTTCTAGTATTTTATTATTATTTATATTATTATTTATAGATAAACTTATCATACGTGAGCACTCGGTAGTAGCTTTCCCGAAAGCACAAAATAGTCTGAACTTTTAAAAACCGGGCTTTGCGGAGCTGGGGACTGTGGATACAAGAAAATAGGCATTTCCAGCAGCAGATCGTGAAGCTGTGGGGCGGCTCTCAACGAAAGAGTAAAATTATTATTTAGTGAAGCAAAGTTGAAAGCATTCAATGCACTTAACAGTCACCAATACATAGTACATGGCATGGTATAAAGTACATAGAGTCGCTCATTCCTTCTCTCTCCCCTTCTCACTCAGTCATTCGGCGAATACGTTCGGGCGAGGACGTGCTCGCATCGCGTCTGTCCTCGAAACATCTGCTAGTTGTTAGGTTAGTTTAACACGACGCTTTCTTTGTTATTTTACTGTTGATATTTAAATCATAGGTTTTATTGAATTACAAAATGACCGCGTCTTGATGTTGGTTCTTGTTTAATAAATGTGCAGTGATAATATAAAATACATTAAACAAAATTTGTTTACCAGTAGGTACGACTGAGTTGTGTTTTGTAGTTACGAGTTATTTGGTGTGGAGAAGTTTAACATAGCCGCAAAACTAAAGGTAAGAACGAGATGAATATAGTCAACGTCGTCGCACAGAAGCCGTTCTGAACGTAATTCCAGAATGCTTATGATGAACAATTGAATGGTTAAACCACTTTATTTACCGCAGTTTCTTCCATTCCAGATAACAAAAAATACATTGTGATTCCAACTGCGTCAGCTGTTACTTGTTACGTACTTTAAATAAAGAAGTACTTAATTAACAATATTTTTATAGTAAACTGTAGTAAGCCCTAACCATAGGCAAGGAGAAAGAGACAATGAATAAATAATGTGCAGGTACCTAGTACATACCAAACTACTGTACTACATTATGTTATGATTGGTACTACTACTTGGTAATTCCTTCGAAATTCCTTCAATATAAATCAATTGAAACTCCCGTATGAACAATACTAACAACTACTATTATGATGAAAATATGACCATCATTCATGTAACCAACATACCTAATAGTAATAGACAATAACATGACAAGTACATAACGTGACTTTTGTGTCGTAACCAAATTACATACAATACTCCTTTATAAAAACACTGAGCACATGTCTCCACTATATGTAGATTAGACATCAGTTAAATTTTAAAACATTTGTGAAGTATCATGTGATGTTGGTGTTATTACTTATTACTATGAAACTACAAAAAACATGTAAACTTATTAGTAGATACAGTACACTCTTATATACCTAAACATCAAACAGGGTCAACAGACCAATTATTCTACTCTTACTTACGATGATTGCATTTAGTCTTATTTATTGACAAGTTCTATAACAACAATCAACACAGAGATAAAAATATTGTCAGTAATATACATCATGTCGTATGGGTAATGTATGATATAATAATATGTAGGTAATTAATGTTCCTAACAATGGAGAATCTTCAACAAACATTCAAAGCGAAAGAGAGAACACAATACCATGTGGTGTATCAAAGTTTATAAAGCAACACGTCATGTTTTTAAAAAACAATTTCTTACGAAGATAAGCATGTAACATACAAGCAGACTTATCAAAATAAAAGATGTCGATATCATCAGAAAAAGTAAAAATAATTCACCAAATCAATCATGTTGTTCGCAAGCTGAATACAACATGTCTAACCTTTGATGCAGGTGCAAAAAGCTTCACATTTTATTAATTTGTTTGCCATCCAATGACAAACCGATTATTTTATAGTGATATCTTACGAAGATTATGTCTTAACCTTAACCCACGTGCAGCAAGTTTCAAAATTTACATGCTAAGCCAGTAGTAACGTGTTTAAATCAAAATCATTAGGAGATTTTGTTGTAGGTATGTACAAGAACATAATGGAGACTTATGAACAGAGAAAATTTATTATTATATAATAGTTTTTAAAGGAACAAGAGTGTTTACATTGTTCTTTGACGTCGAACCATCCAACCATCATGCCTCAAACCACCACTGAAGTACCTATCCTAGAAATTGAATAATACATACATACTGTGAACTAAACTTACCATAATAATAGTAGTAGGTACACTACAATCTACATAACATAAGACATCTCCGCGTAGCGCAAGGTGGGATGCAAAGTAGACTGTCTGTTAGTACGAGTGGTATGGGTATGGCTAGATAAGCTTCGCTAAGGAACGGGTATACCTCGCTAGAGTAGAGATAGATCGTGAGAACTTGCCGCTAGGGCATAGAATACATTACGTAGGTAGATAAATCTAAACCGTGACCCTGTAATAACGACCGATAAAAAACAAGACATAACCTGGGGCGGCTAATACGTGGACTCCTGAATTCAGCGCACATGGTAATACGGGGTCGTGTGTGAGAGAGTAGCTAATTATCCCGAGACCCGACTGACCTACAATTTGTCTTCGTACAAATTTAATTTGTAATATGTTACAATGTTACATTTCTTACTACAGTAATGTTAATGAAACTTAAATTCCTGTAATGAAAATGTACTTTGAGCATTTCTATCTTACAAACTACAGCAGAACACACATAGACAAACCCAAATATGGTTAATGGAATCATATTACTATAATTATGGAACCAGGATATTGGTCACCATCTCCAATAGCGTACTTTCTTAAAAACGCTATATCTGCGTGCTAATAAATTCATTACAGGGTGTTACCATTTAATATAACATGTCGAGTTATAATTTTACAAATTTGAAACAGACGAACGCTAATTCCCGACATTAGTCATCTAGGTATTTGTTTGATTTTTATGTACACGTTTTTGAAATTGAAATCCTAGATGGGACGATAAATATAGCCTTGGCTAAATTCTAAAACGAATGTGAAAGTAAATTGTACGACAACGAAATTATGCACGTCTATATAGATATATCTAGACAAACATATGAAATAAATGCACACATGCCTAACATAGGCACGAAAATCCATCTAAACGAGATTTTGATACTTATTAGCATTTTATAGACGATATTCCAAGAACATAAATCCCAATATTTACCTGCTTCACGCTAGAAACCATTATCTAATCAAGCATGTCTTACTAGCCTGAGAACAAGTTTATCTTATGTCTAAATTCTTTCGCTAAACGCATATAAGTTTTATAAAGCAAGAATCCTGGAATGGACAACTTAACATTTCATGAACATCCAACGCACCTCTGTAACACTATAACTAAAAATACTTATGTAACGAATATGCGTACGCCAAAGATTCTGCTGGAAAAGGATATGGTGACTGAAACCATATATTCTGATATTGCCACCAGTCTCCTTGTTGGAAGACACCGGTTAAAATAGTTTGGTAATTTATTCATCCATTGAATTCTCACGTTAAACAAAGTTCCTTGATGCGTAACAAAGAAAAATTATTTCTTACTTGTCTGGTCTTTAACTAGCCATGCATATTAATGCAAAATAATGTCTTGCATTAATATAACAAATCACGTTAAGATAAATAAATAGGTTTATGTGACAGATTGTTCATCACTATACATGGTATAGTAAATAAAAAGGTTCACGGTCATATTAATTATCAATTAAGTAGGTACCTACAACACTGAGTTATCGTATTTTCTAAATAAACACGTTCTGTTTGATTTTGTGATCGCGACTCATATAAATGACCTAACATAAGTAGTACTACATGATGTAGAGTAGGACATTCACTAGGTTGTTACAATAAGGGTGTCACGTTTATTTACATTGTACACATAATATTTCAGCACAATACATCTAATTATGAAAGTAAACATACTTGTAGAGGAGTGATAGTGATGAGGATAAGTTACATTGCAAGTGCGGCAATGCACCCACCCCTGAGACACAAAAGTGCAAGAGGTCTCATCCCGCATCCGTGAATGCGGCAGAGGAAAGTGGAAGGGGAGTGTCAAGACCGGTCGGTGAACAAAAGCCTCTTCCAAGTTCTATACATAATAATATTGTAATGCCTCGCAGACCGAAGAATATACTCGTACCGCGCGACCTAAACTTAATACAATACAAAGGAACGTGTCAATAAACTTATGGCCACTAGTCGACTATGATGATGACGCATTCCTTTTCACACGTTCTCCGACATATTGATGTGTTCGCTTGTTGATTCATCATAATATAAAATTACCTGGTTAGAAAGACATTAAACTTTACTAATCTTAGTTATACAAGATGCAACAGGCATCCTACATACTGAGACAAGAAGTATGTAGATAGGCGAGAAATGAAAGATTGAGATAACATGTTAATGTTGACACATGAAAATATTAAAAAGTACGTACATTAACTAGAAATTGTGAAATGTTGGCCTATTCTATTGCATAACATAAAAAAATATAGTGATGAGATGACAGACAAAAATTGCGGCACGATGCAACAGACGTCCTAACCTGGCACGGTGCACGGTGTTCTCTCATATGTAAATTCGACCTCGTGGCACTTGTGCCAAACAGTAAGCGTTGACTTGTTACTAAGTATATACCAGTAGTACCACCACTATGTACTTATTTACATTTATATCATTTAAATAAAAAACCACGAGAACAATGATGACATCATCTACTACTAATTTCTACGATAATGCTTTTAGTCCTGACTCCGGTCAAATTACTAATAAACACTCGCAATGTACGCACAGAATAGTGATACGAGTACATTTCATTTTAATAACACCTACCTGCCTTTATAATAGAATAATACATAATTATTATAAAACTATACATGTTGATAATAGATTGCTATATATTTATAGGCAGGCACTTACGCTATACGTGAATGTTTGATCCCCATTTATTGGAAAACTAGTACATTACATAGTTTTTTTCCATGAAACTGGGAACATCTCGTATAAGCCGAATCAACAAGCTATTCTATAAAATAAAATAATTATCACAATGTCCTACATTCAGATGGAATGTGTATGGATTACGAATATCGCTACTATAAGGAAAGTTCAGTAATTATTCGATTGTTATTGATTAAATCTGAAGAAATCTCAGTTGAAATATTATAGTTCTCACGTCGAATAAGCCATATCCGTATTTAATAATAACGTTCATTTAGATTTTAGGTGAATGCAATATTCACCAACAGGTTTTTTGGCTTCTGGGCTGAGCGAATGCCCGCCCAACAGCATTTACGAACTCAGCTCTCGGTATGATTATGGGAAGACAAATAACCAGTCATTTATTTATCCACTTTTTATTCAGTGAGTATTAGCTAGACTGTGAGCCGGTGCGGTGATTATATTGTAATGTGTAATCATCAGGAAGAATTTAAACAAAAAATATGTAAAATAAAACAATTAAAATAGCTGTTAACTCTAGGGATCTAGACTCTAGAAGATTGATAGATGCACGGATTATTTTATAAAACAGTAAAAGAAGTTTGTTGGTTTAGCAGTTGGAGCCCAATCTTACAAGCGAAATGTTCAGGCTCTCTGTCTCGGGCGGCCGCCATATTTCATGCCTCTTCTTTCACTCATATCTAAGTTTATTCACTTTCATTTTAATCACAACACCAGTCTTACAAATGAAATAAGCATGCCGTTAATATGCTAATATGTAATAACTAATGAACATGGAAGAATGTGTGGCAATTATCTTCAACGATTTTGTATATATGTCTATGTAGTTTAGTCCTAAGTCTAGTAGTCTTTACCTACCTAACAATAATGAATAAAAAACTATACGTACACACCTTAACCTACTACCAATACACTAGGATGTTTCGTCCAGTTGCCTCTCAAAACCAATCACATCAGTAAATAATGGCTACTGTTCGACATTCGGCAGTGCCCCGGGCGAACCTCACCTAATACATATTCATCGTACATACCTATGTATACATGTAGTAATAGCCATATAATGTAATTATATACCTACATAGTGGATACCTACATGTAATATATATTTTTTATTTATTCCATACTTGTGTCTACTGTCTAGTGTCTGGTATGGATTTTTAATCCGACCCGTGTTACACGACAAACATGTTCTTGCATTTACCGTTTCACTGAGTGGATCCAGTACCACAGTCTTCTATCCACCGAGAATATTGTCATATACTTACATATGAACAGATCATTTCTATAATGTCAGTGAATCGGTTATAGAAAATCATAAAGGTACGAATGTAATTCTGAGACATGAACCATACAATAACATTACGCGTTAGATTAGTGTGGGTGTCGACTATCAAATCAAATTAAGTAGAAAATGGTATGAAAATATGTATTGAGAAACTATGTCCATTGTGAAATAATTTCGATTAGAGGCTGGAGACCCAACTATGACGTCACGGTAATTTCCCGCGACAAGGTTCAAAATCGCATGATAAAATGTTAAAAATAGCGTTTTTAGGGGTTAATTTCGCTTCAATCGAAGAACTTGTCATTCCTTAGATTTTAATGCATATAACCAAATAGTACAAAAAAATACCTGCGACTTTCGGGAAACGAGTTGCTGTCTTTCGGAAAAAAGATTAGAGGTGTTATCAATTTTTTTCTGAGAAATCTATACGAGATATAAAAAATCTCTTACGGTCGAAGGTTCAATGTATCTAGGTCTCTATTTTTTTTCCAAGCATATTTAGTAAGGTTGTCGAGATTTAGTAAGGTCTCCAGTTTTTAGATTTTTTCGAAATGTCAATATGGGTATTCTTGACTCAGAATTCTGAAACAACGAGATTTATCCAACACAACTGAATCTTAAAACAGTATCGCATTATGGCGATCCATATTATTTATCAATGTACATAAACTATCAATTTATATAGAAATCGTGTCCACGAAGAGAAGACAAGTTTTCTTACAAAAGTGATATTAGCTAGACGCTCTTACTGACACCTTTAATATTGTAGCAATACCGCCAATCGCCATGTGTGCAGCTACTATGTAATTAATGTCAATAAACTATTATAGGTAATTAACAATGTAGGTCGAAAACTAGAATTTCTTTTCTTTTCGAAACTAATAATCGTAATAATTCGTAGGGGAAGATCAGAGATAATTATATAATTGATCTACCAATCTGAAGAACCAATTTCGCATTTAATTCGCAACGTAACTATTTAAATTAGGGTGCCTGTATAAATGTAGAAAGTCCTAACGGATAAAGCCATAGACAAAAATTGACCGCCGCCAGCATTTCCGCTAGGTATACGCAATTTTTTCTCCATGTAAAGTACGGTAATTTAACATTTGATTACATAGGTTACATTCCAAAGGTAATTACCACACTGATTATACATAATGAGTCGCAAAAATCACTGAAATATCACCAGGATTCATGCAATTGTGGACAACCAACATGACACGCAATCATATGTTCGCAATGAAAATGGCGTCCACCATAGATTTGTCATAGATATAGAAGGGGCTCAATGTTCAATACTTTTTCCCACCTTTATATAGGTTCCTTAATTTAAATATCAAAAAAATATTTTATACGTTGTGAAATGTCTTAACGCGTGGTTAAAGTAAAACCCAAAGCTCTGATATTATAATAAGCTTTCAAAATAAAAAAAACATGATGGCTATAACCTATAACATTGTGAAAGTTACTGTTGGTTAATATAAAAGAAAAAAAATTAGAAGCAGAACAATAATAATTATAAACTTAACATCCTGAAAACAATTCATGACGAAAATTGTATGAAAACATGAAAACAATAACGTTAGAATCAGCTGGCGATAATATATTTAGCAACAACCGACGATTGATTGATACATATGTGGTTAACTATTTATTGTACTTCCAATCACAATATAGCATTTAATAAAACTCAAACAATAAGTACCTACTCGTTTATTATTAATTAATACAAACTAGTACTAACTCGCTACTGCCGATCTGTCAAGTTAAATACTTTTTATCATTCATTCTTATATTGAGTACTAGAGTAAGAAGAATATCTCTACATAACCTAACTCATCGCTCATCAACTCATCACATCACATATAAGTATTTTATACAAGTGTGTATATAAGTAGGAGTAGGTACACCGTGTATTATATACCTACGTAGTCCAGAAGGTCAATTATTCATTTAATGGGAAGCAGGTCGTTGTGTAATATATTACATCTACAGTACGTAGAGGTATCAGCATACTATTATTATATAAGTACAATCCATATAATATACAACAATTGTATTATCAGGATTTACGTATACCTATTCCGAACATTACACACTACACTACGCTTATAGCACCGCAGCGACTTCCTTTATAAAACACGATATAACAATAGTTAAACAATTCATCTAAAAATATCACTAAACTAAAAACAATACTCACATAACTTATTATTTGATATGATGGAATATTATAGTCCTTGATTAGGCCATCGTGATAAACAATTCAGTGGCACTTATCATAAGTTGAGGTTAAGATTTCTAAATTCGGACTGCTACGTATTATGTTTACATTAGTTTCTTTCATGTTTTGTAAAGGTTTATTTTGTCAATATCTATTACGAGCTGTTAAATACACTATAGTGCTATCTGTGTCACACAATAAATTGTGAAACTAATGAAATTATTGAGACTCCGAGAGGTAATTAAAGAGTCAGCTGCTTCGATCATTGGATATAGGGACAGGAAGAATCCAGGCTGGATGTCAGCGGAATCATGGAGACTCATTCAGGATCGTCAAATGTTAAAGGTCCTCAGAGATGGCGAAAGATCCCCGAATAGGCTGGAGACCTTGAGAACTCAATACAGAGAGCTTGACCACAAGGTGAAGCAATCTGTACGTCGCGACAAACGGCATAACATCGAAGCCACCATACAGCGGGCAGAATCTGCAGCGGCCGTGAATGACTCGAGGACTCTCTTCGAAATCTCCCGAGAGCTGGGCGGCAGGGGTCAGAAAAGAAGAATGGACGCGGTGCGAGACCGCAACGGAAATCTGATCTCTTCGCCTGACCTGCTTAGGGGGAGATGGAGAGAGCATTTTGAGTCAATTCTAAACCGACCGGACCCCTCCTCGCCCTTCAACATTGGCGAGGAGGAGGGAGACCTAAACATACCACGAGCGAGTGGTATAGTTGAAGGACCTCCGAGTCACGGGGAGATTGTGTCTGCTGTAAGGAAACTCAAGAATAACAAGGCTCCAGGAGATGATGGTATCCATGCAGAGCTCATAAAATGCGGCATGAACGCACTCATTGACCCGCTTTACCACCTCTTCAATAAGATCTGGAATGAGGGGCTCTGCCCAAAGGACTGGAGGAACGGAACCATCATAACACTATTCAAAAAGGGGAACCCTCAGGAATGTGGAAATTACCGTGGAATTACTCTACTGAGCGTACCCGGTAAGGTCCTATCTCAGATCATCTTGAACCGCATCCAGAAACCAATCTTAGCCATACTGAGG
Source organism: Ceraclea dissimilis (assembly GCA_963576895.1). Classification (NCBI taxonomy): domain Eukaryota; kingdom Metazoa; phylum Arthropoda; class Insecta; order Trichoptera; family Leptoceridae; genus Ceraclea; species Ceraclea dissimilis. Next base: position 12,208,538 of record OY756359.1, read on the forward strand.
AAGCAGCAATGTGGCTTTGTGCCTGGCAGGTCCTGTTCGGACCCAATTTTCTGTGCCAGGTGTGTCCTCCAACAATCACAAGAGTATAACTCGCCAGTCGCTTGCTGCTTCATTGATTTCGAAAAAGCCTTTGACAGCCCCCATAGAGAATCAATTTGGAAGATATTGGCCCTTTACGGTATTCCCACGAGGCTGGTAGCCATGATCGAAGCCCTGCACACGGACTCGGAGTGCAGTGTGAGAACCTCCTGTGGTCCAACTGACACCTTCAGGATCACAACTGGAGTTCGACAAGGATGTGTACTGGCGCCCTTCATCTTTGTTACCGTCATGGACTACCTTCTCAGAAAATCCACGGGGAACTCAGGGGGAGTGCCGTTATTGCAAAGACCTGCCAACGAAACAAACGTGGGAACTCTACACGATCTAGAATATGCGGATGATCTCGCCCTATTCGACACGTCTGTGGGTGGACTACAGCACAGCACTACAATGCTCTACAACAACGCGACACGCCTTGGCCTCAAGGTCAACACTGGCAAAACTGAGTACATCTGTAACGATGCATGTCCGGATAGGGTCACAGCTATGATTGTCAACGGCAATCAAATCTCCCAGGTAAACAAATTCAAATACCTGGGCGCCACCATCACCCCGGCAGGTGACCTCCGGACAGAACTGCCCATTCGCATCGGAGCTGCCAGTGGGGCATTCAACAACATGGACAAGATCTGGAAGGCATCCGGGTTTAGTATCCAGACAAAACGCCGCCTATTCAACGCCTGTGTGATCCCTGTCCTCCTCTACGGCTGCGAGTCATGGCACTTAACCAAGGCTCAAGAGCGTAAGATACTCAGCTTTGAGAATAAGTGTCTTAGGAGGATACTGGGTATCACATGGCAAGAACGTAAAACCAACGAATACGTTCGACGGCGTTCCCAGCAACGATCAATCCTGTCAGTAATACAGGAAAGACGTTGGTCGTGGCTGGGCCATGTTTTGCGAATGCCCAACGACAGCTGGCCAAAGAGAGCGCTGTTTTTCCACCCACAGGGGTCCCGACGCCCCGGAAGACCCTCTTTCACAGTGCACCGTTCCTATGACAACGAGATCAGAGCGTTAGGAATGACGTGGAGAGAGGTAATATCACTCGCACAAAATCGCTCTGAATGGAGACGCCTGGTAGCCTCCCTGTGCTCCCGAATGGAGACATAAAGGGCGTAGTAGTAGTAGTAGTAATTTATTATTTAGCAGCGTGAACACCTGAAACTAAATCGTTAGTCACGAACGTTTGTTTGATTATAAAATAACCAAAAGTTTTTTGAAATCCCGTGAAACTTTCTGTTACGTTGAGTAATTACCAGCAGAATTGAAGGCGAATATTTTACCTACTGTGTAGAAATAAGTGCTTACTATGCTTGCCCATTGCCCAGTCTGCGGAGGTGTACCTATACATTGTAATGTATTGTACTGTATTCCAATCTCATTCATAGTGCAGCATAATAAACAACATATATAGTGTTCATAGGTACAAGAGTCAATAATATTGATAAGAGGTGGGCATAGCAATAGATAGTTGAACATTGACTATAAGTAGAAGTAAGCAATCTCTTCGACTTTAAGACACATTGGAATGTCGAGATGTATAGAAGGTAGGCCTATAATTCATCGCATAGGATCCAAGACCAGTTGATATTCTAACTCACGACCGGGGGTCACAGTTCAAATCTCTTGTATGGCAAGCATCATGCGGCGTATTGAGTATTACCTATTTCACGCAAGACGATGCAGAGGTAGTCGGCAACGCACACGACCTTAATAACTATGCCACGAGATATTAAAAATAAAATCGAATTCTAAATTTAATAAGCAACTGGTACATAATAATGTTATACGTTAATCTCCAGACTCACGCCGTACCTCTGCCTACCAACTGCCCTCTGCCATGCCAGTTCTCTCGACGACTACCAATCAGAAATAATGTAGATACAAAAAAAAATGATTGACCATAATAATAAAATACAATAAAATAACATGAAAATCCAAAGGATATTAATATTCCTAGTTTTATTGAAGATTATAAAGTGTTTAATAATATGCAGGTATGTGCTGGTTGGGTAACACCAGTAGGCTGTATAAGACGTTTTCAGACATCCAGCTGTGGAATCGATGACCGGTCTTCGTCTTACATATTTGAATAACTACTTTATAATACGAGTATGCCTAAGATAACCAAATTAATGAAAATCTACAGTGTCTAGCAACTGTATAATAATTATTTGTATGGGATTTATATAGATAATTAACGAATAATACTTTCGGTAGTTTCTTACGTACTCGTGAATACTATATTAAATATAAATACAATCAGTCTAACGGTTTAACGGTGACAAAGAACTGTGTATGAAGAGGAATACATAAGTATGTACTTACTTATGCGTAGTTACATACGTACATGCTCATTAAAGTCGCACACTTTTAGTTTCATACAAACGAACACCGTACCAACAAATCGTAGAGGCGAAAACTACAAACAATTCGCAATTCAACCCCCTGAATCTTGCAGTCATCTTTTGATAATTTTTCCAAGTATCTGATGAAGTATTTTAACTAACCTACCAGTTTCTCACAAATTAACAACTGAAGACAAAATATTCGTTTCAACAATAACAGTAGCCTGATGCTGATATCTCAAGGCGCCCCGGGGCCAGCTCGTGTAATCATAGCATAGTACGATGCCTATAACTGTGTATGGTTCATGTTAATACATTATAGAGAATTTGTACGTAGAAATCCGTCATACATCTCTTTTTCTGCTAGTTGTAGACGAAAAGGTGGCTAATATATTATAGTCAATTGTAGGACAAATCAGATTTGTACTACACACCTATTTCTACTTGAACGTATTATGTCAAGAAACATGAAAAATAAATAGTTACATAATTATATATCTGAGAACACTATATCTCAAGAGTCAAGATATTCTTATGCAGATAACTGAGATAAGAGAATATATTATTACTATACATGATACATTCAAGTAGTACATACATTATTCACAGAATTTTCGCAGTAACCAAATATTATGTGACTCACATTCAAATGATTGTGAAATATGTCTGTAATAGGAGTACGTTCCAACTTAGTAAAGTACAATAGCACCTGATGTTTAATGTACAACACCACACCGTGAGATCCTTCAATTTTTTTTTTTTTGGAAAATGTCAATTATACAACTGTTCCCTTGCAAAATAATATTTATGGTTAATTACGTACATAACATTTCTTTGCATTTTATACGACACACCTAGTATAATATTAAGTACACCCATGTTTATAAAAACGTATGCGAGAAAATAAATATTATTAAATAAATTTACAATACATCTGTAAAACTGAAGGACGAATAAGTATAAAACTCATAATGTACATAAGTCAATGCAATGCGGTCAACTTCATCATAATGTGATAATAATAAGTTAGGTAGGTACCTACTTATTTAAGATAAATTAATCAGTGTACATTTACGTACGTACGTTAGATATTATGTTGCTATTGTATGTAGTCTGTACACACTACACATATCAAACATTATAAGTATATGAAGCATGGTGTCAAATAATTTTCATGTATGTCAGTTGTTTTTCATCACGTGTTTATTACAAGCATAAAACAATACAGTAACCGATGTGTACCTGACATAATCATACATTTAAAAAATCATTTTGTGTACTCTATCACACGAGCTAATCGATGGAGAGAGGAGATGATATTATTTAACCTTTACAATCCTCTCCGTTGCAGTTCATTTCAAAAAATGGGAATTAATATAAATCTCGTTTATTTTTAGTGAAGTTAATAAAAAAATGCCTTTGTAGATTGGTACTATGTAGGTACGTAAAAAACTCGTTTCGAAGAATTATCAAGCATGAGACTCATGCAGAAAATACCGATCCGATGACAACGTATCATGAATATTATCTACATAATTTTATTATACATACCTAGTTATAATATCAAACTATAAAGTTAGATAGAAGTAGAGGGTCCAACATCATTTTATGATTTTATTATTTCGCATATCAATGTTAGACATTACAGTGTAAAAGAAATACACAGGTACATATAGACAACAGGTACACAAGTTTTGGTTCCTATTATTTGCAAGTCATGATAAAATCTTAAAAATGTGTCTGCATCTTTCGATAGTTGTAGAATGACGTATGTACGTCACCGACGTCAACACGCGATAAAATCAAATGAGAAATTGCGTGAATCAAATCGAAATACATTAGGTATATATAAGTAACTACCTAATAATTAACAATTACTTATTGTGGTTTTGTAAAAAAATGTAACTATGATTATTAATTAAGTAATCTAATTTGATGTTTTATTTTTTCAGATAAACCAAAATGGCGGTATTTGGAATGGTGTCCGCTGTTGCGGGCTTCGTAAAAGTTCGTTATCTAATAGACAAAGCAATCATCGACAACATGGTCTTCAGGATGCACTACAGAATCACATCTGCGATACTCTTCTTATGTTGTATACTTGTTACAGCCAACAATCTAATAGGTAAGTCCAATACCTCTTTGCGGTTTTAAAATGTCACATTTTAATAAACTTTTATAATTAAAAGTAATAATCTAATTAATACCTATACAATTTGCATTGTATTACAAAATAATGTATACATTGTAGAAGTATTCATAGATTTTTGTGGCTGATACAAATATATTTCTTATGATGTATAGTTATCAATGTAGTTAACTAACATTTTCTAGGAAACCAAGCAAAGTTCATTAAAACCACAGTTTTTCCTACCATTATAGAATACATATTATCCTCTTATGAGTCATACCATACGATATCCCCACGGGTGACGTCATTCGTAGGTAATATAGTTAGGTAGGTTTGGTGGCATATTTAGTAACTGACTAGTGACTACTGTAAAATGGCATTACCTATTGCACGAATACTAAAATATAATTATTTATAACTCTGCCTAATTGACTCGTTAAATTGGTATTTTATAATTTCAAATATGCTATATCAGCTGTATGCTATTAACCTTATAAAACCTAACACTTATAATACACAGTAGAACTGGTATATCTATAGTACTAAAAGTTACTAACACTACTAACCTCGGCAACCTCGTATTTCAATTCTCAACTATGAAGCTGTTACTTAAAAACTTTCGTACCAGAGTTATACCTATGTACCCTTTCTGCATTTAGGGGTTCATCTTATCATGTATTTTTATCTCTTACACTTTCTCTTCAAAATGTACTTAAACACAAATTTAGGCGATAATAATAACGGAATATGTATGAATTCTACTTCAAGAGACGCCAATAACACAACAACTAGATTATATTTCCGCCTCATCATTTTGTATCAAATTTCTACTTTATAATCAATGTTGTTATTTTCATCTCCCAACTATGTATGTCTTTTAGGCAAAATAAATGTTAGGTATTCATGGATAATATACGTGTACAATAGTGTTCATATCAGGTATAAAGTTTGGTATAGATTCGTCAATAACAAAATGAGTATAGTAAGGAAAGTCTAGTAGATATTAAAAAAACATCGACGCAGTACTAAAGATATCACAAATATTATATGAATGATCCACCAAAGATTCACCAGAATATTAATCAAGTTGAAGCTTTTTTGCTATACTTACATGATACTTACCAAAGATTTATTTAAGTCTGTACGGAATTTTGCCAGATTTTCTGTGAATACTAAGATAAGAACAATGAATAATCTTTCTCGAAATATTCCAAATTTACCGTGGGTTCTTGAAATTAGTTATTGAATGATTTGAATAGCTCAATGGTGGGATAAATATTTGTGGGGAGGGAGGAGATGATACCGAGCCAGGTAGCTGTCGTCCTGTTGGAAGTGAACGGGTCGCCAGGCGATTGAATTTCTCGTTTCAAACCTTTTTTTATCGCAGACATAATATTATTATTATTATAATAAAGACATTAAGATAAGAAGCCAGACAAAGTGTGGAGCTTTTATCTCGGCCCATTTGTCTTATTCACTATTCCATAATACATTTAATATTATGAATGTGTTACTATATCAATACTAAATCCTGGTATTTGCGATAATCATTATTAACATATCATATCAATAATATGTTTTGCCTAATTAAAACTAACATTGAAGATACAATATAAGAACAGAATTGATTTTTTCGGCATTGCTTCGACTGACAATAAAATTTTATTATCATGTAAATTTGCAAAAACCATCACAAATTCAACTTTTCAATAGAAACCTCAACAGAAACAATTGCCTCCCACGTTGCATGTCGCGATACAAATTGTAATTCTGCGCGTAAAATTGTGGAGCAGGTAGACATTGGTTCCGTTGGTTGGAATGCCAACTCTGACTAAACGGTCGGGCTTATTTTGTGAATTTTTATGATTATAAATTCAATTAATCAGTAGACTTATTATGTTCATTAAAACGTTGCTTGAATAATAATCACTATTTACATAATCTCCAATATTATTAGTTATTCCGTAAATATAAATTAAATTTCTATATACAAGTTATAGTAATTGCAAACACATAACAGGGTAATAATTGCTAATTGTCAAACTTACTGAAGCAAGTCTTCATACTATTTGTTCAATAAAGAGTATTTTATTTATTTCATTTTACTTATCTCGGAGGGGCACAATTTGGGAGAGTTACCTATACCTGCTACTAATATAAGTGTATTCAGTCATTAGCATTTTTCCCACAGATTTTCATTGTTAAAAGAGCAAATTAATTCCTACATCCTAAATACTAATTTGTATTTTACTAAAATTATGGGTAAAAATACGGAATATGTATTTAGACTTAATTATGCCTCAGGCTGGATGACTGACATGACACTATGTATACAATGTAGACACTGGTAGAACAGAATTATTAGAACTACTATGTATATTTCTAATTTCTATACAGATTACAGAGTCTGGAATGCTGTGTGAAATTAGTAAATAAAGTTTCATTTTACTCTGATTTTGGAGCTAAAAAGAAAAAAAAAATTATTCAGAAAATGTGCAAGCCATAATGTAGATCAATACATAAGTAAATTTCCTACCATGACATGAATTAACACAAGCCATAATGCAGATCAGTAAGTAGATATCCTACCATAACGTGAATAAACACAAGCCATAATGCAGATCAGTAAGTAGATATCCTACCATAAAATGAATTAACACAAGCCATAATGCAGATCAGTAAGTAGATATCCTACCATAACGTGAATTAACACAAGCCATAATGCAGATCAGTAAGTAGATATCCTACCATAACATGAATTAACACAAGCCATAATGCAGATCAGTAAGTAGATATCCTACCATAACGTGAATTAACACAAGCCATAATGCAGATCAGTAAGTAGATATCCTACCATAACATGAATTAACACAAGCCATAATGCAGATCAGTAAGTAGATATCCTACCATAACGTGAATTATCACAAGCCATAATGCAGATCAGTAAGTAGATATCCTACCATAACATGAATTAACACAAGCCATAATGCAGATCAGTAAGTAGATATCCTACCATAACGTGAATTAACACAAGCCATAATGCAGATCAGTAAGTAGATATCCTACCATAACATGAATTAACACAAGCCATAATGCAGATCAGTAAGTAGATATCCTACCATGAATTCATACAAAGAGCTATATCCTGTGTAAGTTTTTGTTGCTTTATGGTTGTCTATTCTAATTATTATACTCAAGTAAAAATGTCTTTAAGTACTTATTTCATTTTGTTTTTTTTTCTGCCTAGGGCATGATAAAATGTTGTTTTATATCTGCTGTTATTTATTCACAATATTGTTTAATTAAGCGCCTAGAATTAATTTTAACAGTTTCATTCATACACAGTCTAATCAAATTTTATGTAAACTCCATAAACTAATTGATGCTTATCTAATACATAGAATTGTGTGTATTTTGTTCATTGCTTGGTGGAATGGAATAACAATGCAATAAAAATGTATCATTTTTACAATTATTAGAGTAATCTATTCCAAGGTACCTACCTAAGTATGCCTACATACTCGTATTATAACGTTGTTTAGTTGAATAACCTCACATCATATTACATACATTTCATATTAGTTAGCGTATCATTTACTTATGTGGATAATGTTTTATTGACATATCGCTGTTTCCAGGTTGGAACTATACCTTAGCTGCATAGTGCATACTATTTATTGGAGTCTGACCTAAAAACTGATTTTAAAACAATGCACATACTCACAATAAAAAGTTCATGTTGATACTAATAATATTTATGAGTTGTAATACAACAAGATAACAACATGTAGGTTTATTATTGTAGTACGTACATAGTAAATTCTAGTCAAATGTTATGTTACTAGCTTTTATTGTCCCTTATCAGGTACAATCATTCCAATCGTTTCTATCATTCTGTCCTTTATATTAAAAACAACAAATTTTCCCTGACGATTGGCTGAAAACACATTAGAATGCATCTCGTGTGAAAAAGTATCATAGAACGTTTAATATTGCAAACTACACATGTAATAATAGCTGATAGAAATATTATAGGGAGAAACATAGTTCAAGGATGTAATATCACACTGAATAGACTACTTTATGATAGAATAATGATTGTAATAGAACCCATATGGTATTTATGTATGAACATTATTGCAGCAGTAGATAATAACATAGAATGTATCAACAGTATTAGGTACTACTACTATATGCATTGTGTTGTAGTTGTGTTAGCCTTGTATTACAATCTGCTTCTCTCTATGCAACTAGTTGATCAGACTCAATTAATATGGATTATGATTTATTAGTATTACACTACAATCAATGGCTATATAATAATAATACAAATGAAAACCAATCTTATACAATCCATACACTGTACAGATTATTTCATTCGTTTTATATTTTTAATGCACTCGCCGACACTTAAGATATTTTGCAATATTAAGTACCCAATACTATTGTGTCTTAACAAACCGTTTTTGTTGTCATCATTATTAGATGCGGTACTTGTTTCAATGACACAATTTGTAGTAGATAAATACTACAAAACGTGATTACCACTTGCGATCTGTTTTATAACTGCTGTAATATGCATAGGCTACATCAGATCCATTTTTGCAGAGACTGTTTATAATAAAAGAGTTTTAATATTTTATTCCCGTAAATTCTAGAAGTTTTTTTTAGTTGATAGTGGTAAACGCAAATTACATTTGAAGAGTTTTTTTATGGGGTACATTATAAAAAATTTGACCATAATACTCGGCACTACTCGGGGTCAAAATATAAGGACTTTAGATCCAATTCAGCAAAAATTTTACGGATTAACTATAATGTTATGCTGCGAAGTAGAGCTCAGTGAAAACTTTACGAGTCACTTCATAAATTGTATTAAATTTCTGTATTTCCAGACCAATATATTTTCATCATTGTGCTACACCAGAACAGAGTATATACAGTTATGTATTTCACTCAATTTAGATTACTCTTTCCTGTTCACGTTCCATTGTCTTCACGTTATGATTAGTCACAGTGTTGAATGCTCCACCGGTGACACACCATTTGAATTCATTTTCACTCTGTTAATTTTCCAGGTGATCCAATTTCGTGCATAAAAGACGGCGGAGTTCCTGAACATGTGATAAATACATTCTGTTGGATTACGTACACTTTCACACTTCCTGGACAAGATCCTCGCATGACGGGACATCCCGGTCTGGGGAATGATAATGTTGGAGAGAAGAAAGTGCACAGCTACTATCAGTGGGTCCCATTCATGTTATTCTTCCAGGTAAACTTTTAATCTTAATAACAATACCTGCATATCCTATAGATATCTATACAAAAATGTCGCTTTTAACTCATCCATAGTACACTAGTCACCCGCATCTAATTTCTAAACTATTAATTTGTATCTGAGTACTCACTGACTTTACATAATTTACAGGGTGTTTTGTTTTACATTCCTCACTGGATTTGGAAAAATTGGGAAGAGGGTAAAATCCGTATGATCTCCGATGGTATGAGAGGCACTATTGCTGGAGTTGGCGAAGAACGCAAGGAAAGACAGGTAGAAATATTATAATTAACATTATAAATGTATTCAGATGTGCTATATTATGTTTGGACTATATTTAGATACTTCCAATGCTTCAGCTGACCAATATTTATTGAATACATAAAAGTTTGATAATAATGTATATTCGGCAGCTTGACCCCATGAAATTCCCTTATAGAAACAAGTTTCGTGGAGATCAGAAGCAAATATGTGTCCCTATACCAATGACTTATTTATTTTGTGACATACATGTATTAAACTAAACTTAATATTTATGTTTTTAGAATCGTCTGGTTCAGTACATGTTGGATACTTTGCACATGCATAACACCTATTCGTTTGGATACTTCTTCTGCGAAGTTCTCAACTTCGTAAATGCTGTAAGTATTTTCATTGTTATTTATTAATTATTTAAGTACATCATCATCATCATTGGTTCCTCTAACTCCTGGGGGAGCATTGGGCGGCAACACCTCTCCACTTTGTCCTGGGCCATGGGTCATGGTCTTGACCTCCGGCCATCGTAGATCGGCTGCCCTCAACTCTGGAAGCATGGAGCGTCTCCAAGTAGTGCTGGGGCGAGCCCGTCGACGCCTTCCTGAGGTGTCCCAGTCCAATGTTTGCTTCTTGATATTTCCCTCCTATCGTCTCATGGTGTGACCGATCCACTTCCATTTCCCTTCCCGGATGTCTATTAATTTACATACTAGATATTATGTATTATTACAATATTTCGAGGTGGTTTCGAAAAGTTTACTATTTTATTAATGAGAAGAGGTAATATGCACTGAGTGGTGGGCCGTATGTTCACTTAAGAAACTGTAAAGAACAAATCAATAGTACAGGATTGAAGAAACTGTTTTATATGACAAACGCAATGTAATTGTAGTATTACACGCTTCACTGGTATTATAAATTAATTCCTCTATTCCTAAATACTTGTATGACAATTTGTTGGGTGATCGATGGTTTCGCCATTGGATGATTGCACTTTTGCATGCGAAATTCTTTAGCAAAAGTGAATCGTCTAACATGGGCCTGAGTAAACTTTAACCAATATGTGATAATAATATTGAACCATTTATTCTTGCAGGTTGGAAATATTTTCTTCATAGATCTTTTCCTCGGAGGTGCTTTCTTGACATACGGAACAGATGTTGTGAAGTTTTCCAATATGAACCAGGAACAAAGGACAGACCCTATGGTAATTAACTACTATTTTTATTAACTTCATGAAGAATGAATACTGCATTCATATTAATTTCCCTTTCCCTGTTAATAACTATAATTTAGGAACCTATATTATAATAGAGATTAAACATTGCATTTATTCGCTCACCACGCATCTGTTATAAATTTAATGTATGTAACGTATTTATACATAGTTGTATAGGTCTTCAAATCTTCTTATTTAAAGTTCAACTCCCCTCATTCTCTACGTACTGCTGTTTCTCACCAACTTGTTGGGATCACCTAATTTGAAATGTATCAGATGTAATTATATTATTTCACATTACTACACAAAAAATCCACTAAACATTGTGCCGTCAAACTCCATGTATGTATTTATTAATTTCAGATTGAAATTTTCCCTCGTGTTACCAAGTGTACATTCCACAAGTTTGGAGCTTCTGGGACAATTCAGAAACACGACGCACTGTGCGTGCTTGCCTTGAACATTTTGAATGAAAAGATTTACATCTTCCTGTGGTTCTGGTAAGTAGTCTATTCAGTGCATGTAATATGTAGAAACATTACGTTAATACTGTCTACTAAATGACATTGTTCTCTTTTATTCAGGTTGATAATCCTGTCAGTGGTTTCTGGCTTGGCTCTTGTTTACTCTGCAGCTGTTGTAATGCTTCCAACAACACGTCAGACTATTCTGAAGAGACGTTTCAGATTTGGAACTCCCGCAGGAGTTGACGCACTCGTGCAGAAGACACAGGTATGTCAACTTTTTTACAACACTATGTCAACTCATTTAACTATATGACACTGGAGACTTTGCGGCTATATTGTTGTTACTACAAGACAAACTGGATATTTATCTCTTTCAAATCACTCAATAGATAGAACCCTAATTAATATATTGCTATTCAAAAACTGGTGTATAGTTGTAATATCACTATCATTTGTAACCAGATGGGTTATACAATTAACTGTGTGTTTCACACATTGTAGATTTTATTTTCCTATCCGCTGCTATATTGGTGGTGTTGAATTTACCAAGATAGTATTGGGTATCTCGGGTAGATAGATATCTGAGACTAAGTCATTGAATCATAACACTTTCAGGTGGGAGACTTCTTGCTACTTCATCTGTTAGGACAAAATATGAACATGATGGTGTTTGGAGAGATCCTGGATGAGCTGTCAAGACGCATACAAATGGAAAACAGTCCCCCTTCTGCCCCCTCCACAGTGGAGATGGTCCCCATATATCCCGACATTGACAAGTTCTCCAAAGATGATTCGTAAAATATTATAAATATTTTAGGAAATTATGCCTCTTCAACGCTTCCAAATTTATCATTAAAATGTAAAATAAACAGATGACTGAGGCAACATTTTGAAGTCTGAAATTATATTTGAATAATAATTGTGATTCATGATGAATCTCTTGTGTGAGTTAGATAGATAATAATATTGTAGATATGGTGACATTCCCTTTATTTATTCCATCCAACATCCTTTTACTGTTATACAATCAAACAAACATCCAAATACTGGAATAAATCAAATGAATTCACCATTGTTGAAAATTATATAAGACTCTTTGAAAATCTCAACTGTTTTAAATTGTATTTGTCTTTTAGTATCCTGTCCTATGTATACTGACCCAGGGGACAACAATTGTCTCATTTAGTATGTATAGTATAGGTAAACATATGTGTATTACTGTTGAGAGTATTGCCTATCATTCCATTATGCATTATACGTAATGTAGTAATATGTATGTAACGTATGGGACCAATGCAGATAATATTGTAAAACTGAAAGATGCCATTTTATATAATACGTAGTAAGATGAAAGTATTTTTCTAGCTTAGGGTAAGTAGTCATGTAAAACATAATGAATACAACGAATTGTGCTCACACGATAATGAGGAATAATATAAATATTATATTTTTGCCATTTTAGAGAGATCTCTATTTGTAAGGCTTATTCTACTTAAGGCTTTTTCTATATCAATTACACTCTTTTATAAACGGACCAGTAAAAACATTCTGTCTTTTATTATAGTAGATAATTATAATGATAATATTGTGTATGTAGAATAGATAATGATATTTACTTTATTAAAAATGAAAACTTGTCATATAATTATAGGAGGTTAACAATGTTAATGAGTTGTTTGTTGTACATTCGTGGCAGGATGATTGTACGAGGATGATTGAGTTGAGTATTACACAAATTATGTAAATGTTGCATGAACTATGTTTAAGATAAACAAAAATTTGGAGTGATATCATTTTTAATTATAATAAGTTTAATTTTAAAAAACTACCTACAAATCAAAATCATGTATTTGACTTCTTTTGTATATAAATTATTAATTATTATTTATTGCAATACAACCAGTGGTTCAATTACAAAGGAAAATAAATTAAATTGGTTTATCTGAGGACAAGATGAATCATACTGCAAACATTATGTGAAATCTGTATCTGTATGAGTTAAGAGTTCAATGTGCACTCACTGCATACAATAATACTACACAGTGTATTGTAACAAACAAACAAGTTTATATAAATGGTGCCTTATAAGTAAATACCTAGTAATTATGGTACATATTATATTTCATACTACATATATTATTCTCAATGATAATACTTGTGTATTTTTATATTTCATTATTTCAATAAATTCAACTTATATAATTTGAACTATGGTTTTTCTTTATGCCAACCACACACAATTAGCCTATAGTAGAACCTATTATCTTCTATCCTAAATCCATATTGCATGAGGGTGTACCTAAGACTTTTAAAAATAAAACAGATAGTGGTGGCATTGTCTTAATTACTAAACATGCCAAATATGTATGTGTATATTTGTCATAGCATGGTACTCAAAACAAAGAATATCACTCTTGTTGACATAGAGCTAACAGTGTATGCTTTTGATTGAAGATTTTTTATTGATGGTGCTTGATGATTCTAGTTATAGTATTTTATAAAGTGCCTGCCTAACCGCATGTAGCTCACCCTCTCTACTCTGTGTTGTGTACACTGCACACTAATCAGATCCCATCTGGTACAAGGAGTATCTATCGGGTTGACTGTAAGATATTGCTTTTGCAATAAGTCCGCCTTTTGGCACACTGTTTTATCTTGTTTTGTTTTTGTTGTTACATATATTTACTGGCCAATAAAGTTTTATTTATTTATTATTTATTATTTGTTCCCTGAGGTAACAGTACTGAAATTGTACCTTGATAAATAACATTTGTAACGACGCTTCCAACTGCTGAACCAACAATGGAAAATGGAAAACGAAAAACAATAATAAAATAAACTCACCGATTTCCCCAGTCGAGTTTAGCTGCAATCTGATTTCTTAGAGTCTCTGCAGGTCCTCGAGGGAGTGCCCCGGCCATGAGCGCCCTTCTAGCTGTCAACAGTTCACACATCACCTTCCTCACCGTCTCAAAGCGATATACTTCATTTTCCTGAAACAAAATGGCTTAAATCAGTTTTATACTACTATGAAAATTGTTACTACAATACACATGAACTTGTTATGTATTGTAAAAAGGTAAGAATGTAAATTCTATAACTACTATAACTTCTACTATGCTTTAAACATTCATACAACATTCACTATGTGCAAACATTTATAAGACATTCAAACATAACAACAACCAAAAACTATTCATTACCTAAATATTGTAATGTAAAACGAAAGCAATAACTTTTAGGAGACTACATATTTTTATTGTAGAACATAATTGTGTGGGCAGATTTGTTTTAAGAACAAAAATATGAATTTGAAATATGGGACATGCTAATAACAAGTTGAGCATTTTGATCCTCCCAATCATTTTACATTTTCTATTCTGTGTTACGAATACAGCCAGAGTATAATTTATGTGTAGGCTTGAGTATGCAATGTCAAGATGATTTTTCAAGCATCTTTGAATACAAAAAATGCAATATTTATTTTACAATCTACACACACTCTTTACATTGCGTAGTTTACTTTCACAAATCTGCCCATAATTTAGACAATAAATACTAGTATCATCAAATTACAGAGTTGATAAATTTATTAAGTTGTGGATACTTCTAATTGGAGGATTGACGCTTTTCTCATTTTATGTTTGTTGTTGTGTATATTGTGTTGTTAACTCTCTGTCAGTGTCCCTTACACGTAAAACAAAATAAAAATACTTCATCCTGTAGTAGATAACTAGTGGATATTTATAATATTGGGAATTCAAGACGTAGGTAAAAAGTATTAAAAAATAAACTAATCATCAAAAAGCCAGGCATAATGCCTGAGATACAGAGGATAACAAACAATGGAGAATATTTGATGCACAAGACTAGTGACAGGCTGATCATTTAAGTCTTCACTTTCAACGTTTTTAGCCACTCTCAAGTTTGTGAAATGATTGAATACTTTCCTACGTCTTGATATTAAATTCCTCTAAGAATCTATAGATTGCCCTCGTAATGTCTGGTGAGACACCAGCCAGTACTATCACCATCCAGCACCCATACAGATGAGTGTTGAATTTTCTTCAGATTAATGGTTTATTACTCGACTGGGATGATTTAACACTACATAATAAACTAAATAAATAAATCTTTATTGGCCAAATAAAATATGCATAGTCACAAAAACAAGACAATGGAAGTGTGCCAAAAAGCGGACTTATTGCAAAAGCAATATCTTACAGCCAACCCGATAGATACTCCTTGTACCAGATGGGATCTGATTAGTTGTGCAGTGTACACAACACAGAGTAGAGAGGGTGAGCTACATGCGGTTAGGCAGGCTCTTTATAAAATACTATAACTAGAATCATCAAGCACCATCAATAAAAAATCTTACACATGGATTTTTGCACAAAATAAATAATTTATATGTAGGTATAGCGTTCTAATTTTTATATTT
Organism: Ceraclea dissimilis; assembly: GCA_963576895.1. Lineage (NCBI taxonomy): Eukaryota > Metazoa > Arthropoda > Insecta > Trichoptera > Leptoceridae > Ceraclea > Ceraclea dissimilis. The sequence continues at coordinate 12,224,791 of OY756359.1, forward strand.
TGTAATATTTTTGTGGCTTATATATGGGTAATGATACAAAACTTCATAAGATCACTGCAAGGGATTAATAAATGTTTTACAATATTATATCATAAAAATAACAATAGTGACGTTTTATGTTCTAAAGTCTGAACCAGACTGGCATTGTGCAAAGGACAAACATCTAAAGTTATTTCATTTCATAAAGTCATAATACAACATTGGTTCTGTATACTCACCACATACAACTTTTTCCAAAAACGCCCCCAGTCTCTCAAGACTGCTGCTGTTTCTGCAACAAGTGGTTCAGTTTCAGCGGTGATGGATCCAGTACCTCCACCACCAGTCTCCCGCACCAAACTGGCTGGGAATATACCCCACGGAGTTTCTTCCGATCGACGTCGACCACGATACCATCCTAAAAAATCATTGAAAACTATTGGAATTTGTTGTATACTACAACTGAAAAACCTAATAAGGGAGTTTCAACATGGACCCAATTGTATCATCAATCAGACTGCCTGATGATACTGTTAATCCTCCGAGTGTGAATGTGTTTTAAAATAAATTGGACAAGTAAGTATTTGTGAGACTATTGATTGTGCAAGATAGATATAGACATATCAGCTATAAGCCGCTCACCTTTTAGCAGAAATATTAATAATATTCCTACAACCTCGGAGTAAACAAATAGTACAGAATATTTTTAATGCAAAATACATACAATTAGGTATTAAATCAAAAAATTGAGTTTCCTTTGTGGACTTTACCAAAGGTCAACTACCTATTAGCGATACTAACCCTAAAGTTTGTGGATAATTATTCCCACAATAATCATACCATATTGTCATAATGAGATACTTGCTATTTTAATTATAGTCAATATTGATTATGTTCTGTATAATAGAGGGTATACTGCACTGAGTGCTATAAAAAATAGACACCATATTTAATTCAAGTGAAGGATATTGTTATTTACCTGCATACTCTTCAAGGATTTCAACAGTGTCTCCAATCTCCAATGGCAGTCCATTACGAACATCACCAGGCCAATTGTATACGGCTGAAATGTGTACATAGGGAATTAACAACAAAACCTTTGGATTACGGCTACTGATTTAACAATTGTAAGAATAATTTTCATAGTGATAAATTCTAATATTATGAAAACCCATTATTTCTTGGTTCACAAACACAGGACAGTGCATGGTGCAATGTTTTCTATTAGATATATACACTAATAAAAGGGACACTACAGAGTCTTCTAGATTTTATTCAAGGATATTGTGTCTTAATTTGATAACATATAGTATGGAAACACTGCACGATTTTAATATGTAGCGGCAACAATTTGCAAATGTAAATAAAGTTAATGTGGGAGCAAAAATTGCACTACACCTAGGGAAACACTGGGTTATCTAAATGCATGATAGTCGACGCTCAACGAACTTAAAAGGCAACAGAGTAATTGCATGTGACATGAAACAATAAAACACAGGATGTAAAATACGCGAGATGAATCAATAATAAATGGGATGTAAAACAATACAAGGCAGGAAGTAAGTGTCAAATTGACAGACTTACCGACTCCGAACTTCTTCGTTTTCACAGGCAACCACATTTTCATATCGCCTTAAGGCACTGAAATATATAATTCACATGACAAATATATTTCAGGCCGTAGTTATTTAACAAACAGAATTAATATACATTGAAAATTAATCAATAACAAATAATATGGCCGCTACGAGGTACACAAACAGAGGTAGTGAAATAAATACTACAATCGGAATTGTATGAATGAATTTGACATTTCGGTGTTACTAGGATATGGATTGGGTTTCCTTAGAAACACTGTTATGAAATATGTCGAAAATTTATGAAATAAATAAAAAAGTTCTAGGTAGGTACTTTTTGTAATTCTTTTGTGACGCATTTTAACTATGATTCGATAAATTATAACTATTGGCATTCATAGTGTGTGTGTGTGAGTGTATGAAGTATGAGGATATAAAAGTTTGACGATCTGTTCTCTGCAAGGGATGCGGCGTGAGAGATAAAGTAGAATATTCATGTTATGATCTTAATGGAACAATTTATCTGTCTACCGAGTACCTACTATCTGAGAGGAAGATACCTAAATCATTTAGGTATTACTGGCTTTTCATGTCTGCATCTCGCAGATGGCATAGTTGAGAATTTTCTCAACGAAAGGCGGCAGATATCAACATTCACATAATAATTTATGCGAACTCCTTTGGGGAGGGGAGCAGGATGGATGTTCCGACGCTTACGAGTCGGCTTTGGCTGGCTTAAGTGATCACTTTATGCCCAGGGCAACGTTCACCCATTCCACCACTATCTATCTCTCCCCTCGTGGGTCGGCGGAGAAAATAGACCGCTCTACTATCACACGCACTCCTTGCTTATGTCACATCCGTGGAGTTGGTCATGCAAACCCTGCGTTATATATCAATAAAAATAATATCAGAATAGAAAAAGATAGCCTTCGTTGACTCCTTGTTTACTACTTACCGTGTTTCCAACTTACTGTGGAGTATAATAATAAGATACCTAAGTTAATTCTTACTGATGAAGTGATTCGGGGTCCTTTTTCCTACCCTGCGCATTTATCGCCACAATTGTCGATTTTTTTAATGTCATGACAACATTATATCTTTGTAGTTCTTGTAACGTGGTGTAGATGTCGCTAACTGTCATACTTTAATGTTTACAGTAGTAAAAAATACCATGGATGAAAAATTACTGTGGATTGAATATGAAAACAGTATTCTGTTCGCACTCAGCGCAAGATTTAAATCCTGCAAAATGTCCTCTCGTGAGATTTGTTCGAATCTGCTTCAGATTGCACATTCAACTTTATTTTAGCGGTACAATAAATTAATATCACACAAGGACTTCGTTTTAAATACTTTGTTGTCTTTCCTGGAGTGCTGCTCACTAAATTCAAAGGCAGTAATGGTATGGAAATTTCAATTTATTTATAAATAAATTTTGCAACCAAATAATATTTAAATAAATAATTTACAATTAAATAGCACCACCTAATTATTGGTATAAAGAATATTAAATATTTGAAATCATCTCAATTATATCAATGTACACAATTAACATACATAAATATTATTTTAAATACAGATGCCTTCAATCCAGATTTACGGAAGATGTAAGATAGTGATGTCAATACAAACTAAATAGCCTAAGCTGGTCTTAATCATCCTAAGTCTATGGAAGTGGATAATCAATCCATCATCTTATCATAACAAATTGTATCCATTGATAAATTGAAGCATCTGTATTATCCATATGCCAGATTCATCATTTATGAGAAGAATGTCAGAATGTATGCAATTTGCATACTTCCACAAAAATTATAAATGAAATGAAATATCTAGTGTCACACAGAAAAGTGTCTCCACTATAATAACTATTATGTATTACATGAATGTAAGGTGTGAAACGGGGAGTAGTAGTGAATGTCTCGAATAGCAGATTGGGAACATGCCCAACTAATCTTTAATCTGTGAGATTTAATCTCGCCTCGAAAAGAAAGCTGCAAATGTTATATTTTGGCAGGAAACAGTAACTTGTGTGGAAGCCATCACTACAAACTAACTCGTTTTCAAAAGTCACACAGTTTCAACAGTTTTGATAATGACTTGTTCCAATTTAATTTAATAATGTACTATTTCCACTACATTATCACTGGTTTGGATTATGTATACTGCAGTGGACTAAGGAATGATTACTGAGAATGTTTCACAATTACCATTTGTATTAAGTTATTATTGATTGAGTTTTGACACTATCTGCATGACAATAAATGAAAATACATAATATAAACATGAATTCATAGCAAAATAAACACAAGAAAATAATTCTATAAGTAGTACATAACATGAATTTAAAATACATAATCAATCTAAGGTACAGGTACATATCACAGCCAAACCTGTGTTAAATAAATATTATTATCTACATTATACATTGGTAAAAATTAATTATGAATGGATGACGATGTACGTATGATGCATGTAGTGAGAATAATGTACGAATATAAATAAACACTAATACAAAGCTTCCTATAAATTATTTACAAAATTAAATTGTTTGCAGCCAGCACAAACTAAAATAATCCTATGGTATCCTAGTTTGGCAAGTGAATAAATTATATCAGGTTTAGAAACACAAAATCGGAAGCGATGCTTTGTTACCTCTTCACAAATTCCAAATACGATTTCATTCTATAAAAGAAACTGTTCTTTTAGTAACATAAGCCTGTGACTATTAAGTACCATACCTGTTGTCAATACAACAAAATATAATATGAGTTGTAAATCTGAGCGAATAATAATTAAATTATAAATAACATAATAGTATTCATATAATTCTATACAATCACAATATATAGTTTGCACTCAACAATGGCAACACCAAAACTAGAAATAAGGGGAGGCAGTATGACAGGGTGTGCTAACAGTGTCCCCTGGGTCACGTTCTGTATCCGTTAAAATTCACTCAGCGATTCGCTCGATTGTTTATGGTTCTATTGTTCGCCGTTCTATCATCAGTGCGTTTCACTCGGTTGTGCGAGTCAACGTGTTCTATGTGCTCAGTTGACACGCTCGGTTGTTGCGAATAACACCCAACAAAATTGTTGGGTGACATTCGCTCGCCATAGATAATAGAATGGTCCGCACGTGCAGTTCACTCACTCTTATTAACACGCGATATGTCTATCCCTTTCTTCCAATGAAGAGTTTAGCGATATCGCTATCTCGATGTATATCTATCAACTCACTCTTATTAGTATTCTCGTATCTCTATCTCTGTTTGACAATTCCAATTGGAACAATCACCCAAATGCGTTCTGCTTCGCGCGATAATCGCTCGTTCACTCGCCGAGTGAAAATTAACGGATACAGAACGGACCCCAGACACCAGCAAGTCGAGCGCACTGCCACCAAACAACCTAACCAATGGAAACATAGTATTCATAATGAGTTATATTATTTACAAAAAAATTTTACGTCCCTTGCTCCGTAACACCAACGGCCCAGAACAAGGCTGTACTTAATTAATGTGGGTTGTGTCGCACAATCTGCTCCCACATATATTAAAATGCAGATTTAACAAAACACTTAGCATATCAGTGTACTTACTATCACACTGCTCCTCTCTCGATATAGGAATAGAGAACTAGCCATCGAACACTCAAAAATCTTCACAATATTCCTATATCCATCACATTAATATTATTTCACCACATATTAACCTAGTTTTTGCCTCGAATATTGTCTATTATTCAGAATTTAGTCAACTTGGCATAGTACAACCACTCACAAAGCAAATACAAAAAACAACTCATGCTAGTAGCTTCCGCTTTCCACTTAAGATCTCCTTGTATTCATTCTATATACAAATTAACTACTTACAATATAAGTCAGTTGATATTAGTATATACATTTTTCAACACACAGCATGAAGTAAGAATGTAATATTATGCATATCTAATCAATAAAAGCAGTCGTCACGATTCAAGTATTGTTTATACCTTCTTGAAATAAAGTACTATAAATTCACATAAAAAGTTATAACATTAGTACAGTAATAAAACTAAATTGTATAATACTCATAAAATGTACTTTGTACACAATAATTAGTTAATATTTAGATACGCACATTACACAAATAACATTTTACTGTGGCTAGATGAAATATCTGTTATTTGTGATCTGTCTTGAGACGGAATTAGATGGTAACCATTCCGGAGGGATCCATTTGAATATTCTGACTTCTCCATGTTGAAACTTTGAACTAAAGGATTTTCTGTGGGATTGTGAGTTATTGGCAGCACAGTTTTCTTTTTATCTTGCGTCCTCTGGTCATACTTTGCCTAAAATAAATATACATTATGTTACATGAAACATTTCACCTATGTAAACCAAAATGAATATTTCTCACACAATACAATAAAATAAATTACCTTATTATAAGCTAGTACTCCGAGGATAGCAAGCAGCATCCCAAATATATTGAGAGATGTCACAGGGTTCCCAAGGATGGACAAAGAAACAGCAATCACAAATATTCTCTTAGAGGCATTAGCTACAGCGTATGTAAGAGGAGCGACTAAAGAAATTACACTAAAAGCAACAATATTCTGGACCCAACATAGAAATCCATCTGCCAGCAGTAAACCTATAACTTTTGGTGATCCAGAAGTCTGTAAAAATAAAAATATATTGGATAATTTATTGTCATTTACAACTAAAAATTCTTTAATGGTTGGTTAAAAGTAAATAAAAGTTTTGGTAACGGGTGTGTGAGATCGGTTCGATTCTGGAAAAAAATTCACTTCATTCACACCACACAAATCCATACAAAACTTTCATCCATAACAAATCTTTGAACATAAAAATATTTGAACTTACCAAATGTTTATCCTTTATGACATTACTAAAATCAAATATTAACCAAATTGGCAAAAACAGGAACAATGCAAGACGTCCTAAAATATACAGCAACCTCAGATGATGTATTCCCGTGTCCTGTAACACCTACAACAAACACAAATATGTTCAATCTTTGAACACAAACATATAGAATCTTTAAAACATGATAATTTAAATTAGTCCTACATTTTACTGACGCATAACAATAATTATGTAGGTACTTTTGCAAACATACCAAGCTAACAAGGCTTAGCTATAGAGACTGTAATTTACAAACCTTTTTCGAATAGATATGTTGTAGAGAAAAACCAGCTGTTGATATTAAAGCACATAGCATCCCTACTCCATCATAAGAGAGTTCTGTCATAGTAGCAATAGTAACTCCAGTTATGATTGGAACAAGACTCAAGTACACTTTAGTAGTCTGTTTCTCTCCCGTTATCATTCGTGATAAAATCACTGTGAATAATGGCATCGTCGCTTTAACTATAACAGAATCAAATAAGTTAACAATAGTATATTGGATGACAGGAAATATGTATCAAGTGTTTGCACTTTCTTCCATCGAAATGTATTCATAAAATTATCAGGTTACAAATTACAGTAGGTATCTTATTCAAACCAAAAATGCAATAATAACAAGATCATGAACTGTTGATTCTTGGCAAAAATCCATAAGCGAAATGTAAATACAATACAAACTAACAACCTTGACAAATGTATCACATCCTATAATTATAAATTGTGCAAACAGAGAACATTTCTAGAAAACAAGAATACAACTACAGCAGCTGTCAGAATATAATTTATTGTAAGAATAGTTTACCTGTGTGTGCGTATGACACGGGAACCTTCCAAATTGATACATGAGAAAAAACCGAAGTTAAAAACTTGCCGAAAGCTAATGGTACTATCAGCTTCATATAATATTTCCATGACATATCGACATACTTTCTCACACCCCACAAGTTAAAGAATGGTCCACTATAGAGCGCAATTGATATCAATTGCACCATTGTCACAGTCATTGGATAAGGGAATTCATTGAGTACCATTTTGCCAATGACATTATTACTTGAACTGACAACATACCAGATTATGCAAAGAAATATCACAGTAAGCACTTCCCGAACATGTTTGCCGTCCGCCATGCTGGCATGTTGTAATTGTAAATAGGTATGTAAGGTATGTAAAATTGTAAATGACACTAATGTCACATTAAACAATGTTGCCACAACAATGCTGTCGAACGTGGTTTATGAATTTATACGACTCCCTCGGCGATACATGCTCAAACCTTTTTCGGAAACGGAAGTCGGTACAACAAAAAATGGTGAAGACGCCCCGATTGGTTGATATTTGACAGTTGCCTACGATTGGTCATATCGTAGGCAACGATTTGACCAATCACAGCGCCCCAGATTCGAAGGGAAGTTTATCAGTAAAACATGGCGCCATTTTTGAACATTGGGACCGTAGCGATTGCGTACGATGCGCACGCGCGTGGATTAACTTGGGGAAATCCGAATATGATCCGAATTGGTTTACATCTATTTTAGTCATACATTTATATCGCATGAAAATAATTTAATTAGGTACTCCAATAATCAAAGATATCAACAAATCGATTCTGAAAATATTTGCTGACTGGGGATGTTGTCATTCTTGTTGTTTAGTATATGCATGATATATGCATAGGGCCAATCTTATAAAAGGGAGACCAAATTTCCGTTAGTATATCGATGGTTAACTAACGGATGGCCGTCCGTAAGTAAATTATACCGACGATGGTATTATAAAACATTTTTAACCATCAGTTAAAAAAATATTATTTTACTGTTGGTGTCTATGGTTTTGAAGCATTTCTATGGATTATAACAGCGCGGTGACAGCGACGCTATGGCGACGCCATTGTTTGTTGTCAAAACATAACCGCGCGTAACTCAAAAGTCTAAAATGCTATTGCGCGTTATTATGAATACAAGATAAAAGTATTGAATGACAAGAATCTGAAAGAAGATAGCGATTAGTGGTCTGCCCGGTCTGCCTTCTCCATAGGATAGAAGACGATAGGTTTTTTCAGAGTTGCCAACTTGGTTTTAGGGAATTTTATTATTATGTTTAAAGCGAAAGACACTGATATAATAAAGGATTGTATTTATTTTCAAGTAAACTTATATCGTAGAATGTGATGAAATAAAATACTTACTACTACATATGTATATTTTAAGACAATTTGTTATCAATTAATTGTCAATATGAACTGCACATAACATGTTTGCAAAGAATAAAAAAAAAATTAACAAAGAAGTTCTTAATGTAGGTACAAATGTGATCAAAACGTTAGACATGATAAATATTTTCCATATTTGTTTAGTTTAGTAACATAACATCATATTGCCCCTCGAATAAATAATTAATATTCATACATTTATGAATAAATATACACATACAGGTATAAATTACTCATATCACTTGAATTCAATGCAGCAACTAGTGTTATGATTGACAAATTATTATTGTATAGTACGTAAATTTCCAAAATAATTGTCAATGAGGTCTCGTCTATAATTCTCATCTTCAGTCATGGAATAATTCTCTTCATCACCATCATCTTCACCTAAACTACTTTCATCTGCTTTCACCGCACCTAGCGCATAAAACCGCAAAACCATGAGCAGCTGTGTCGAAGGTTGTAACGGATGGTTTCTGCGTGTCTTCCTAGCCAACAGGTGACCAATGTCTTCAAGCAAAGCTTGCGCCGATCCTTTTGTGAGCCTGAAGACGAAATCAATATCATCCAGAATGTTGAAAAAATCGGTACGTATTCTGAATTGTCTCGGTCTTCTCTCTTGGGTTTCTTCGTCGGAAGAACTACTTTGTTCCAATAAATACTCCATATCACTAGATGAAGACATTGTTCGATTAAAAATTAATAATCGTCGGGGGAAAATAAAATCGCGGCACGAAAACAGAGAACTGGTCAACTCAAACCTTGTCAAACCAAACAAACTGACAGCTAACGAATGGTTAACCGGTGGTCCGGCGGTCGGTAACTTCTATCGGTATAATGTTACGGAAATTTGACTAACGGATTTTTATAAGACGAAATAAAGAGCAAATGGACCAAATTTCGGTTTATTTGGTCTGACATTTAACTTACGGATGTTTATAAGATTGGCCCTTATGATACACATACCTGTTAATTATATTAATGATTAATAAATTGAATTGAATGAAATATTTCATATCCACAAAATATTTTCAGGCAGTGACGTATATAGGATTTCATTTCGGAGGGGCCCGATCTAATATTTGACTTTGGGGGGTGGAAGCAACAAAAATTTGAACATAGACGTACAGTATAAAAAATAAAGAAGCGCAGGCGAAATTTTTTCCTGAATGGAGGTGAAAAAGGTCGTGTTTTAGGTTGGTATTAATATTGTGTGCAGAATATATAATAATGGGTGAAAATAAGAATATATAATAATGGGTGAAGTGATAAACTTGAGTAACTTTTATGTTATAAAATAACGTTTTTTAAGTAATTGTTCAACATTTTGCCCCCCCCCCCCCCCTATATACACCACTGTTTTCAGGGTACCTAACTCAAATTAACATTGTGTTCTCTCGATGTGTGGGCACTGCACATACTCCAGCATATTAGGTTCTTCGGCAAAAGTTGGTCGGTAAAGTGCTCGGCTGTTAATTCAGTGGGCGCGGGTTCAATCCCCGACCTACTCCACTTCGCAACACAAGCTTTTAAGCTTTCTGTGAAGTGTGTGAAGATGTATTTGGGTTTATTTCGATAAACCTCTACTTCAAAAAAAAAAGATGTACCTACTTACATTTATTTGAATAAAAGTTATTTAAGTACATGAAGCACTCAATGTAGTGGGCTATTATTATCTGAGCTGATATTATCAATTCAATTCTATCCCCTCATAGGTAGATAGACATAGAGAGCAGATCACTACACTATCCTATCCTTAGACACACTTCTTGCTTTTGTCACATTCACGGAATTCATCATACTCAGAACACCTCCATACTTATAAGCAACCGGTTTACACAAACACCATGTCCAACTCTCAGATTTAAATAATTTCATTTTTCTACTGAACACAAGCGTTGATTCCGTTATAGTTACACATAAAGATATTTTTGTGACGAGACTGTTACAGGTTCTCAGATATGAGTTAGAGCATCTGATTTGGGGCTTGCTTTCATCCCGTTCAAAGTCTCCAATCTGCCTTCTTAATTGATGTCCATCTGTGACACAATTTAGTGATACTGAACTTAAATATTGCTCTATAAAATGAAATAGGATTGTAGTAGGACATAATCCTGGATCCACACCAGTGTGTGACAGATTGGATAACATAGTGCATAAGTAATCTTAGTAATATTCACACATGGTGTGTTGCCTCGTCTATTGCATGTTTGTTCCTTTATTCAAAACTATTTTATATTGTGATGCAGTAGAAAGAAGTTTGACTACAAAAATATCAAGTAAAAGAGATGTTTGTAGTAAAAGAAAAGGCAAAAACAATTATTGAATATCAATATTTATTGAATGAAGATAATTTTGCATGGTACAATCCAATCCCAATATACAAATATAAGTGGAGACGTACGGCCTCAACACATTATCAACAAGTTAGTAAGTGTAACATTACAATAGCAAACCAAACAAATGATATTAAATTATGTATAAATTTGAAATAAAATGTACCTCCACCGTTATTGAACAGTTAGTAAGTGTAAAATATAATAGCAAATAAAATAAACATCATGTTATGTATAAATATATAAGATATAATAAAAACTCACCATGCCTTGATTTTATGTAGTATACTTTCAATCTCCCTAAGAGAGTGTGGCCGTGACGGAAAAGCATTTGTAGAAATGCGTAAGTCTGACATTTAATTTTCTCTTTCTAGTTTGAAACGGATGCTTAAAGAAAGGCATGTAGGTTATGTTCAATTAGCATAAGTATGGTCAAATCCAGAGTGGATATGTAATACTTCGGATGATGTCTTCAGTGTCTGTGATATACTCAGCGTTTCTTTTTTGTTAGGCTCAATCTCTTTTTTTCTTTTTTTTTGTGGAATTTTAAAACCTCACTTGCTTATTGATCTTACTTTTTGTATTCACTTTATTTTCATTTCTGAAACATGTTACCTGCGGTTGATCGTCTTTAGGACTAGTGCTCAAAGCAATGATTTGTTGTTTAGTGTATGCTCCTGTACTTCACACAGTGGGCATTTCTTATTATCCTCTTGTTGTTGATAATTATTCTAGTTATGTTCCTTTTCTAAGTTATCATTCATGGATAAACAACTAGTATTGGATCTGCAATAGATATACAACAATATTATAATGCACTGACCTATATTTATAGTTGCCGGGACTGGGGACTTGACGATGATTCTCATTTATTATATGAAATGAGATCAGGAAAAAACATGGTCCTAAACGACCCTGGCACAGACACAACGCCAATAAATATCAGTAGCCAACAAATAGAAAAGTGCCAAGAATACAAGTATTTGGGAACAATGATAATAGTATAATAGTCTTTTTGGGAAAAATGGACAGCATTTTCACGCCACTTATGGTAGTTAAATATTTAAAGAATGAGTTACCTTTGATAAGACTGCGAGAGCAATTAAAATAAATATATTGAACCACTTCTTCATCTGCTATTTTCCTCTTTGTTCCAACTGCTACAATATATTTACAGTCAACAATTTTTTAAAGTCATGATCTGAATTCTGAAAAAAAAACAGGACTTATTTACAATACCTATTTATACATAAATAAAAATTATTATCGTTTGGCATTGTTGTCAGAAGATAAAGAGATTTAAGGGAGTTTTTTGTTATATCCTGGAGCCACTTGAGAGCAGCATTCAAGGAACCAAGCCTCTGTAAAACATTTGGAGCGGCATTATTTATGTCTTTATACGTGTCAGAGAACATTCTCCGAGGGCCCGTCTCCATGATATGCTGGATGGTCCGTCTTGGTTCTTTACAGCCGCTTCCCCTCATTGGGAGTGCCCATTAAAACCACCCTCAGTTAAGTGAAGGGCAGTCCCATGAGCCGGCCTCCTAGAGCGGAGTCGATGTTTAAATGGTATAGGGAGATCCGTTATTTACCATTACAATTCCTAATAAATAAGACAGGTGCTTAATGAATTTAAACGTTTATTTACCTTCTTTTGTCGGAAAATCCAATTTCTTCCATTTGTTTGCTGTGCTTGGTCTCTAAGTGCTTTCTCAATTGAGCATTGTTGGGAAATTAGACTTCACAGTCTAATTTGATGCGGGCATTTGGATTAAAGTTTTTTTTTACATTTTTCGTTATAAAAGCAGCCATGACAATAATAAAAGAAACAGAAAAAGCAGCCCATGTCTCACCATCTGTACTTATCTCAAAATGAAAACTAAACACAGTTTCGAAAAACTAGTCTAATAGCACAACCATTTAATTTAAAAGAACTAAAGGAGTCTCTATCTCAAAATAAAAGCACAGAACGGTTTCAAAAGAACTAGGTATAGGAGTTTTTGTCTCAAAATATAAGTCTCCGAGTCGAAATGAAAACACACAACAATGTTTAAAAAAAAAACGAAATAAGCCTTCCTCTTATATACAATATAAGAGTCTCTTTCTCACACTGAAAATACACAAAACACCACGGCAAAGCAACTCAAAAACAAGACGAACCGCTACGGCAGCAACACGCAGACGTAATCAAAGATTATATATAGTAAATCAACGCAATATAATCGAAGTACCTGATGAAATCAAATTATTATATTTTCATACTTTTTGACAGATGACCACCAGAGCGTCTCACGCGAACGCAATCACATATGATCACATGTACGTACCTATGTACCTATCTACCGATTTCCGTTTCCGAAAAAGTTTTGTCCCTGTATTATGGAGAGAGTCGTGAATTTATGATATAATTTGTCTATGGATTCATACGATTCGGACTAGTGATGGGCCGAATGAATTGGATATTCGAATGAATGATAATCGTTTGGCGGAATAATCGATTATTCGATTACTAATCATCCTTCGAATATTTGCCCCAGGGGCGGTCGGCGACTAAAAAAAGTCATCGTTACAAAAACAGTAGGTAAATGTATGCCAGGTATTACCGAGGGGGGTCCCTAGGAATCGACCATCAAATGAAGCTGTGGACCTTTTTTTTTTTCGGTCTATTTCTCACCCGGTTTGCATTGAAATTCTGTTACTTCGTATTTTTCCGTCGATGACCTTTTTTTTCTAGTCGCCGACAAAGATTCGGCTATTCGAATATTCCAAAATAATCGAATGACCGTTTGAATGATCATTCGAATATAGAATGATCGATTATTCAAATATTCTAATTATTCCGATTATCTTGATAATCGAATGCATTCGATTATTTTAATTCGAATATCCCATCACTAATTCGGACCACGTTCGTACGATTTACACGAGTACAGAAGCTTCAGATTGAAGTTCAGATTAAAATTTTGGACGGCTACAGATTAGTCTTACATTAAATTTGGGATCCATACAAACTGCCGAACGCCATTTGGCCGAATTGTACTTATGTCCGAAATCAAATGGCAGACAAGTACAATGAGCCTAAATCCAATAGACTAGATAGACCGACAAGGATAAATGGCCGGAAAGACATATGGCCGACAAGACGTATCACCCACAGGACAAATAATGGCCGATACCGTGAAAAGTAAGCAGGATTAGCGATTCGGCCATTAGTAGTGTCGACCATATGTCTTTTCGGCCATATTATGTATTTTGGCCATTTGTCCTTGTCGGCCAGTTGTATTTTTTTTTGGTGAAAAAAGTTCCGACCTTAGAGTAGTATCTACTCTAAGGTTCCGACCAAAACATCTTAAAAATTAGATTATTACCTAATTGTAACCTGTGGGAAAGGATTTTTATGTAAAAAATCAAATAAAAGTATATCATCATTCATCACTACCTAGTACCTATAAAAAAATGTATTCTGTTGCAAGACATCGGCCATGAAATGACTATTTTCTACGAATGATCCTACTGCCTTACAATTAATTCATTTTTCTCAAAATGTAGAACTTATCAAATTGAAAAATTTGTATAAAAATAATTGTAGTTGCATGTGTTCAAGATATATATAAAAAAAATTGTAGGTATTATTTGATTTACTCCATCCAAATGTAAATTATCTAATATTTTAGTTTCCAAATTATAGATAGACGGATATTTAAAAATCAAAAACTTTATGTATCTACCTATTTCCCTCCATTCACTTTACATAATAATAATATTACAATTTCTGCCAAAGATTTTTCTCGCCAGTTTGAGATTTATTTCGGTGTATGTTGCAAATTGCAATAAAGTAGTTGGCTTCCGGGTGGTTCTGAGCAGATCCAGTTGTTCCGGGTTGCCTCCTTATTTAAATTTCTCTCACTGGCCGCCTACGGTTATGGCTGGCCACACACGTCCCGAAGTTCAGTTCCGGAATCGACCGTTTTGCAAAAAAGTTTCGATCAAAACCTCTCTCTGACTTCAGCGTCACCCCGATTTTAAATTCAGAAAGAGGTTTTGGTCGGAACCTTTTTGCAAAACGGTCGATTCCGGAACTGAACTTCGGGACGTTTGTGGCCAGCCTATGTGGTTTATCCGTACGGTATTTCTTTGTTTTTCTATGGAATAATGGAGTGACATTTAATTACATACGGTCGGATTTGCCAAACACTTTGTTGAATTATTTTGCTTTCGCTCGAATCCTGTAAATTTGCTTCAGTTTTATTCACAGTTTCTAGCTTGTTTTCCTGAAGATTAAGACGTACAGTTCATCGCCATGAGTTTCGAAGGTTCAGGCGCAACAAACAACGATAAAGCAGAATTGTCGAAAGACGATGCATACAATAGATCGGAAGGTTTACAAATTTCTCGGACTGATATGAATATGTTAATCATGAACTATCTTGTTACAGGTTTGTTTTGTAATCATTAAGCCTTTGTCGTAGTTGCCGTGTACTCACTCCGTTATTGTAATGTTTCCTATTTCATATTCCAGGGGTCAAAACAGGTCAGTTAAAGTCAGTATTTTTTTAACTGGTCAGTAAGTTAGTTTTTTTTGACAAATTTAAAGTTTTGTCAGTTTTTTAGGGGTTGGCACTCAAAATTTTCACATCACACATTACAGCCCTATTAAAACGTTAACAGCTTAGTTTTTTTTTGTGTGGGGCGCTAATTATGCATATTATTGTTATTCATATTCTTTATATTTTTAATTAAAGACAATAAACCAGATCTGCATTGCAAACATCTCTCTATTTCACAAAAAAGGTATTTTTGAATAGTGAACCTGTTTTGGCCCCTGGTATACCTATTATCAAAGTATTGCTCTTTTTCCGATACAAAATTACACTATTAAAAATGTTTTGTCAATACTGCTGTCCCAGGGAAGAACCGCGTAAAAACCAAAATGTTGAAACTGAGATAGTAGCGAAAAACGTCTTGCATCGCCCAATATCGTAATCAAATACAAGAAGGTACTTAATGTATTGATTCAGCAGAGAGTGGTTGTTTGTACATTATGGCTCATTTCGATTTGTTATTTACAGAGGGATTTAAGGAAGCTGCCTTAAAGTTTCAGCAAGAAGCTGGACTTTCAGAACCCGCCCTGTCAGGTTCATTGGATCAGAGAATTTTGATTAGAGAAGCCGTACAGAATGGACGAATACAAGAAGCAACAGCTCTGGTAAATGCTTTGCATCCAGAATTATTGGACAATGATCGCTACCTCTATTTCCACCTCCAGGTAAGGCATTCTAATATTTAATTGCTCTAGGCATTCAATATAATGTAGAATAGGAACGTATAATTATGTGAAATATCCTTACTTTTCATATCACAAAGACAGAGCATTCTTGCAAAGAAATCGCAATAATTGCAGCTTTTAATCATTTAGTATTCTGAATGTAATTGATTTGTTATTTTAGCAATTACATCTTCTGGAGTTAGTAAAAGCTGGACAAGTAGAGGCAGCACTGAGTTGGGCTCGTGCAGCACTTGCAGAGGCGGCTGCAGCACGACCTGCCGCACTCCCAGAGCTGGAACGCTCATTGGCTCTCCTGGCATTCCCTGATCCAACTAACAGCCCCTTCGCTGACCTCTTACAACCGCAGTACAGTCACACAGTATGTATCCTCATTTCATGTATCCTCTTTATATTACTGTAATATTTGGTTAAACATTTTATCAATATTTCTTGCAGATTGCTAGTGAACTGAATGCAGCTATACTCCGCATGGAACACCAAGAATTCACCAGCCCTAAATTGTCGAGTTTATTGAGGCTAATATTGTGGGCACAGGCTGAACTCGATAAAAAGAATATCAAGTATCCCAAAATGACAAAGCTAGCAAATGCAACCATTGAACAGTCCAAGTGAATGTGAAATATTAGTGTGAAGATCTTGTATTAATTTGTTGTATTTATATATTATTATAGGTAGAATGTATTAGATACAATCTTGACTTGTTCCGTTGTTGTGTAATTTTATATTTTATTTAGATTGAAGTATACTTAATATGAAATAATCATGTAATATATAATTTAAAACATTACAATAATACAGTACCATGTGTATTTCGGCAGATACTACAATGTTACATATAAAATGTCCATTCGGTTTCTTTATTTCTGGTAATTGTCACTGATGTGCAATGTTTGCATCATGGAGCGTAGTGACTGCAACAGTAGGTAACCAAAATGATGTATTTTCCCAATAAACAGTAATGTTAATTCTGTAATCACATGGTGACATGATTGAGAAATACCTGACATATTTTAAGTTTAATATTGCTATAGTATTCTTGAGCCTAAATTGATATGTGAAACTTCAGAATGAGGAATATTACGAAATACTCTCAATAATCGAAAGTGATCTGGCATATTAAACAATAACTGTCACTACTATAGTATAATAATAATACAATATTATATTTTCTGAAAATTGCTTAAGAAAATATAAACCAATTGTAATTATCATTAGTTATGTAATTTTCATCTCCAATTTATTGACAGTTTTATTTGATGATTACTAAATGTAGTTAATAAGAAACTATGTACCTATGTGTAAGATATTTATATAAAAAGTAAAGAAAAACTTTAAATGGAATTGTTTTTTCTTTATAATTAATTATACAAGTACTGCTAATAAAACCGAAAGTATCCCATACTAGCAGTTTGAGAACGCAGAGAAACTTTGGTTATTGAATGTGAATTACTTTTCCAAAATCATTTACTTTTGTATCCTGTCGATGTTAGAGGGTCAGCATCTTCTGTTGTAACACTCACTAGAAGACATTAGAGTGACTCGGTTGTGCAACTGGATGGAATACATACTACATAAAACTGATATTTTTTACAGTTCAGAATCAAAAAGAGGACGAGCGCCGCCTGTAGTCCACGGCCCACTCAACCTTTTTTACAAGTCCGGCCCTACATAGACACCTTTACATTACGGTTAATAATAGGTTATGCTAAATAAATAAATACTTGATAAAGGTATTTTGGCATTGCTTTTATATAAAAGTTAATTTATTTGTTGTACACATGCTTTGCAAATGTTTCTGCGACTAACAGTGGAAATATTAGACTAGCCTCTGCATATATTTTGACTGGTTTTGCATCTTTCTTTATCTTCCCCCATGATACAGCTTCATCTGGTCGTGCTCCTGAATCACTTCCATCAAATTCGGATGCTGTGTTTAAGAATACCGCATACTCTGCTCCGTTACGCATTAAATTAGCATTGCAGATGTGGTGCTTGATTACTCCACCTCCCAATATAATTAGACCTAAAATTAAATAAAAACATCATAGTATTAGTCATTTAATTTGAGTAGAAGTTAGGACAAAGGATGACCCGTTGTTAAATTGTGATAACAATAGAATTTGCAGTATGATGCATACCTGTGTTATTGGCTTTGACAGCCATCGTATTTAGTCTTCTTAAATCACTGAGTATGTCGATGACCAGTCCAGGTTTTTTGAACGAGTGGAAATACATCATGTCTCCTAAGCTGCCATCCGTCAGAGCAGGACTAAATACTGGAATCTTGTTTTTCCATGCCCAGTAATGTATAGACTCTTCGTTGTTTATTCTTTCCCCGAGGCGAGCTATGATCTTGGAAGGGGTCCAGAGAATTCCATGATTTACTTGTTCATTTAACATTTCATCTAATATGGGAGTTACCCAGTCTTCAAATTTACAATAGTTGTCATTTGGTACTAATAAATTTCCAATTCTATTGATACCTTTATCTCTCAACACCTTACCTTCTAAGTTAAAGTCTCCTAGGAATGTTGGTGCTAAGCATTTGATGAAGTCTTCTTCCACTCCACCAGCTGTTGTAACTATACAATCAACTAGTTTGTGCTGAACTAAAAACTTAATAGTTTCTCGTAAACCAGATGACACCATGTTTGAGGTAAAACCTAGGAATATCGTACAGTTCGACTTTCTTTTGATATACTCATCATCCTCGTATTTATCTAATTTGTCTTCTGATAAAGGCACACTCCTGCATTCAATCATTCGATTTATTTCCAAAACACCTAGACCGAAGTTTGTGGCTTGAAACCCGGAATTGACATATGAATTTAACAGCTTTGAATAATCGATGCCCTGATTCCAGTCGTATCCTTGGATGCAAGGTGTACCTTTGGGCAAGTCTTCACTTTTTAATAAAACGGCTGAGGCCGCTACACCAGGAATTTCATTAAGATCTCCCATTTTAATTTGAACTGAACATAACCTCCATTCAAAACACAAAACGCACAAAAATTAACCATAGATTTTGACAATTGAAAGTCAACAGTTTTTGACATTGACATTTTCCAAACATAGACATATTATCTGGGTGGCATAGTACGTACCAGGTCCAGTTTCGCGCCAAAAGTGTCGTATTTCAAATCGGTTTACAGGTACTTGCTCGCGGCAGATTTGAAATTTATACGAGTACTTCAAAGAGATTACATGGTAGTACTTAATATATTATGTCGCTGGAGTACTTCTACCCACAATTAACTCACTACGTTCACTGTACCCAGTGTAAAGTCTGTTACTACATAATACTATCATCTGTCTTTGATTATCAAAGTACCAAATCAAATTATTTTCATACTTTTTTCATCTATCCATCATTACATGCCACATCTCTTATAATGTGAATAATGCGAAAATAAATAGTTACTGTACTAAGTACATAGAGTTCACATACTTACATTATAATCTTATGCTGAATCACTAAAAGTAACTGTATCACTAAAAACGTAAAAAGATACAGAGGTAAAAATAAAGAGTTTGAATAAATGTTGTAAAAACAGTCAAATAATCCAGTGAGGATTTAGTATATTTTTCTTGATGATGATGATTTTGTTTTCTTAATATCTCCAATCTAACAAATGTATGGCTGAGATTCACTAGTGCTGAGTAACACTTAAAAAAGTGAGACTTTCACTCTGTAAAATTATTAATTTATTTATTACATTGTGTATCAACACCTAGAGAAATAGTCATTGAAATTCTCTCGATACAGTGTACTTATTTAATATGATATACCTTACAGTACATATATACTTCTACTAGAGTCATTATTATTAATATGATATACCTTACAGTACATATACTTCTACTAGAGTCATTATTATCATTCGGGAGGTATGAGGTCATCTTGGCAGGTCTCACTTTCTTCAAAATCATTTTACTCTTACCACTATGTAACGTCAAGTGTGTAGTCTACATAGTAGATCCACATGTTGGAGGTGGTTGGTAATGCACTCGACTGTTAATCCGGTGGGTGATGGTTCGGTCCCTGATGCCGACTTACTCCACTTCACAGCACAAGCTTACAAATGTGTAGGTATTATTTCAATAAACCCAAATCCATTGAAAACATATGTACTATATTGTGTTTGTAATGAAAACTATATTACCTTGGTTTTCAAGTTATACAGAAGGCAATTAATTGAATAATATCTGTACGTAGTATGGTAAAATCAAACATTTCATCCATGAACATCATTCACCAACTTGAAGATACTTTATGAATGATTGATCCTTTTAGTCCCATTATCTTCCTGGGTTAAAAAAACTTGAAATCTCCAAAGCAATAACCATTTTTTTTTCTTTGTAACTTATTACCTGTGAACTTAATGGTACAACTACGTGGAGAGATGTAAGTGAACTGTATGTTGATGGCTTGGATGTTATTTTATAATTAGGGGTAATTCACGAGTGATATGAAATTTAGGATAGATGTCAAAAATAATATTTGGGATAGGAGAAAAAACATGTGTTTATTTTTATATTCATTATTTAATGAAACATTTTACTTATATAAATAATAATACAGTGTAACATACGTAATATGTTAGACAAGGAAATGCCTAATTTCGTTTAGGATTTTTTATTAAACATGAGATCAATACAAATTAATTATAGGGAAAGATGGTCATTAGCCTGGTTGGTAACGCGCTCAACTGTTAATCTGGCGGGCGCGGGTTGAATCCCCGATGCCGACTTACTCCGCTTCACAACACAAGCTTTCTGTGAAGTGTACAAAGATGTATTTCGAAATAAACCCAGATTCATTTTATATAAAAGAAAATAGAGGATCTGAATAATCCGAGTAAAAAGATGCACATAAAATATTCATAAAACAAGACAGCTCTATTGGTCAAGAAGTGTTTCCGTGGGTTGGATGTGAATCTTGTTGTCTGTTTCAGCTGGTGTCCTCTTGTCGTAAGTCTTTTGGTGAATTTTCATCAACCACATAATTATTAAGAACTTTAAT
This sequence comes from Ceraclea dissimilis, assembly GCA_963576895.1. Classification (NCBI taxonomy): domain Eukaryota; kingdom Metazoa; phylum Arthropoda; class Insecta; order Trichoptera; family Leptoceridae; genus Ceraclea; species Ceraclea dissimilis. Next base: position 12,246,125 of record OY756359.1, read on the forward strand.
AGATTTGACGAGAAAAACAGCGGGACATCCTATTTGTTTGGTATTGGTTGCTTGAAATTGTTTCTTCTGTGATGTAGGATGATCAGTCTAAAAAATCATATGAAATACATTCATGAATAAAATTTTCAATATTGCATGTTGTCTTTTGCACCCTAAAATTAACTCAGGCTACTCAGAAAAATTGGGAGAATATTGGGTTATTCATAATATTTCTCCACATCATTCATAATGCTTTATTTTTATTTTCATAACCATAAAACTTCGGTAAGATATTACTGTGAGTTTGCCGTGCAATAAATCTGGAATTGACTGTGGCCAATCCAGTAAGTGTTCTCTCCTCTGCCAGCAAGAATACATTTGTATAATCAAATTCCCCTTGATAAAGTGTATCGATATAAAAACATAATACGCATCGATTGAAGATAAAGAAGACTGTATATAGTTTAATATCCACGTAATGACTTTAATTATATGCATTGCTTATAAATTAGCGATAAAAATGGTCTCCCACCAAAAACCTTCAGTTAAACATAATATGTTTTTATATCGATTGTACCGCACCGCGATGCTAGGCACGACTGTAGTTCCACTCGGAAGCTCTCGGCCTCCAGTGGGTGATGATTCTTCCCAAGAGCGACGCACGACAACGGGTTGTAAGGCCGCTGCTTGTCTCGGCTGGTGTTGAAGCTCGTACCGCTGTGTACCGCGTCTTCTTCTTCGCCCGGCTGCTCGTCTGCTTCGTCGCCCGGCGCCGTCCCAGGTACGATCTCTACCAGCCAGTGAGGAGTGTTTGCTGAGGGCACCCAAGGTCGCACCGTCAAGCGGTACTGACCTGCGACTTATACCAGACAAACACACACACACCAGCAGATAGCGATCGCTTACCACCCCACAATAGTCACTACCCGCTTGCGGCGTGATGTGTACTAATTAAATAGTACAGCTCACTGCAGCCTTTGGGTATCGCGCAACTATATGCAAGGCAGCCTGTAGTCCGTGGTGAAGGCGATGGTCAGAAGTGGTGGCGAGTAGAGAAGTCAGGTGAGGTCCAAGGTGAAGAGTGATGATCCAAAGGCGATTCCAAGGTAGAGGTGAAGAGAAGTAAACAGCAGAGAAGTTCGAGGTAGACTAACTTTATTATGAAAATCGGGCATTATTTATCCCCATACGCACGACGCCGCCGCGCGACGGTCGGGAAAAACGGGGGGAAACGCCGAACGGCCGACGTAAGTAACTCTCCCCACCGTCCGCCTCACCCATTCCGCACCGAACTGCCCGACAGGTCAGTCGTGTACGGAGCGGTGATTGCAACGCCACGCGTATGAGGATTTACAAGATATAATAATTTCATGACAAACAACTATGGCCCTATCATAATAATTTCCCTTCGCGTGCCTTCAGCCAGACGCTTATATCAACTCGATATTCTCTTTATTACCGGCTGAAGACACGCGTAACAATTTACATAAATCATTCTAGCTACTTAGATGACATTTACATACAAATTATACAACAAATTACATCAATCCGCGTCGTGGCGAGGGCGTCCCCACGGGGCGGTAGGTATGAACGGCGCGGAGGTCAAATTCTCTATCGCCGTCCGATACACTCCCCCCGTGAGGGTTCCCCTCACTCTTCGCCGGACGGCGGGTTCGTCGGCAGCACCACTATCTTGACGGCTGGCCTGGTGTAAGTCCCGCGTGACGTCCGCACTCGGGCCCGTCTGACCTGTCCGTCGGCGGCTGGATATACCTCCTCCACTCGTCCCAGCGGCCACACGTTCCGGGGTTGCGTGTCGTCCACCAGCAGCACGATGTCATCGACCTTGATGGGCGCCGCTGGTGTCCTCCACTTCTGCCGCTGGGCCAGTGTTGGGGCGTATTCTCTCAGCCACCGCCGCCAGAATTTATCAGCTATTTGTTGGGCCAGCCGCCATTGCTTCCTCAGGCAGACCTCCTCCTGGTCGGCTCCGTAGTGGGCGAAGCATGGCCGCACACTTGGCCGCCCCAGGAGGAAGTGGTTGGGCGTTAGAGGCTCTTCGTCCTTTGGGTCCACGGAGACATGGGTGAGGGGGCGACTGTTCACGCTGTGCTCAGCCTCGGCCAGCGCTGTGAGTAGTGTCTCCTCCCGCAGTGGTTGGCTCGCGACCGTTCGGTGGAGAGCCTTCTTGACGGAGCGGACCATCCGCTCCCAGGCTCCCCCCATGTGCGGTGCTCCTGGCGGGATGTATTTCCACTCAATCCTTTTTCCCGCCAGTTCGTCTAGCCATTTCTTATCCTCCCACAGGGCCTGTATCGCTAGTGTCATCTCCCTGTCGGCCCCGTGGAAGTTGGTGGCATTGTCGGAATGCAACCACTGCGGAGTTCCTCGCCTGGCCGTCATCCTGAGGAGGGCCATCACCATCGAGTCGGCACTTAGGCTGTGTGCCACCTCGATGTGAACGGCCCTTGTCGTGAGGCACGTGAACAGCGCCCCGTATCGTTTTTCCCTGCGTCTCCCGATGATTACAGTCAGCGGCCCAAAGAAATCCACTCCCGTGTGATTGAAGGGTCGCGTCCCGTGGTCCAGTCTTTCATTAGGTAGCTGCCCCATCATGGGTGGTGCCGGCCTTGCTGCTTCCTGCCGGCACCTCAAGCAGGAACGGACCACCTTTCTTGTTGTGGCACGCAGTCGGACGATCGCCAGGTCTCGCCTGGCGTCTGCAATAGTTTTCTCCACACTTTGGTGGCCACCCGCCTCGTGTAAGTGTCTGAGTACGAGGCGGGTGTACGGGCTTCTCCCGTCCAGGATTATCGGCTCGGCAAGGCTTGGAGCTGCGGCGAGGTTATGGAGCCGCGTCCCCATTCTGAGGACGCCTTGCCGGCACAGGTACGGGGACAGGTTTTCTATTCTGCTCCCGCCCTGTGCTCGCCCTTTCTGGGTTATTGCCAATATTTCCGTCTGGAAATCTTCCTTCTGTGTCTTCTTGACCCACCACTGTTCGGCATTGATTACTTCAGCCGCGCTGAGTGTCTTGGTGGTGGGTCTTCGTCCTCGACAGGCTTCTATGAAACGCCGCATCCAGGCAGTGACCCTCAGTAGCCGGTCCAGGGAGGAGAACTTCCGGGGGTCCAGTACTTCCTCTCTCGGTCCTGACTGCAGGACCTGCCGCACTTCTTTTACCAGCTGGGCGGCCTGGTCCTGCGTGTCAGCAGCGTCCAGGTAGTCGTCCATGTAGAATTTATCCTTTATTGCTTCTGCGGCCGCTGGGAAGTCTGCAGAATGGCTGTCGGCTACCCGGTTTCTGACGAATTGCGCTGACGCTGGGGAGCACTTCGCCCCGAACATTAGCGATTGGAGCACATAGGTTTTGGGCTCCTGTCTGGGGTCCTCCCTCCACCAGAACAGCTGGGCGCCCTGGTCGGCCTTCTTCATCCCGATTCTCAGGAACATCTCCTTAATATCGGCCGCCAGGGCGCATCTTCCTTCCCGGAACCTGAGAATGTTACCCACCAGGGATGAGAGCAGGTCCGGGCCGGTCAGTAGGGCGTCGTTGAGGGAGGTCCCCCTATATTTGGCTGCGGCGTCGAACACCACCCGCAGCTTGCCCGGCTTGTTCGGGTTACTTACCGCGAAGTGCGGTAAGTACCACCTTCTTGACGCCGGGCAGGCCACCTCTTCCTGGGTGGCCGGTCTCGCATACCCCCGCGAGATGTACTCCTCCATCTTCTCGCGGTAGGCAGCCTCCATTGCTGGGTTCTTGGCCAACTTCTTCTCCAGCGACACCAGCCTATTGAGGGCCGCGTCGCTGTTGTTTGGTAGCTTGGTGTCATCAGTGGCCCACAATAGGCCGGTTTCCCATCTTCCTTCGGGGGTTTGCCTTGTGGTGCTTTCCATTACTGCCAACGCTCTCTTCTCGGCTGCCGGCGTTCGATGTGCGGCCGTGACTCCTAATGCGTCCACCGCAAAATGGCCGCGGACGAGGTTTGTTAATTCATCCTCGTCCCGGCTGAAGCTGGTAAAGGCACATATTAGGTCTTGGGAGGCTCCTTTCACTCTGGAGCCCCCGACCTTCACCCATCCCAGGGCGGTTTTCACCATTCTGGTGGAGTCGGTGGGCGCCCGCCTTATTTCCCATGGTTCGAGGAGGTGGTAGTTGTCCGTACCTATCAGCATTCTTGGCCGGACTATCTTACCACCCCCCTCTTGGGATCGAACCATCTTAAGGGCGGGCACTGTGAAATTACCCTTGGTATTCGCCCACAGCTCATATTGGCCTCCATCTCCTTGGACCAGCAACCTCACTAGGTGGGACTCCTCGTCCCCAATCGTTGAGGTGTTCAGCGTCTCAGCTTCCAGGGGGTCCTTGAAGCCCTCGGCTCCCACCTGCCGCGCCACCTCTTCATCCACCATCGACAGCATTGATCCATCATCCAGCAGGGCGTGGATTTTCATCTGCCCCTTGGGGCCTACGATGGTGACCGGCAGGGTCTTCAGTAGGGGTAGCTCCTTGTTCTTCTTGGGTAACACTGACACATGAGCCACGACAGGTGCGGGAGCTTCGGATGGTCCCGCTATCTCGGAAGTGGGGTGAAGTGTGGTGTGATGTGACTTCCCGCATCCTGCGATTCCGCACATCGTCTTGCAGCTGCCCGACATGTGTGAGGGGCTTAGACACGCAAAGCACAATCTCTTCAGCCGAACGGCGGCCCATCTATCTTGCACATTCTTCGCCAAGTACTTTCTGCACTTGGCCGTCTGGTGCCGCCCTTCGCAGTGCTGGCAGTTTTTCTTCTGGTTGACTGGTGCGGGGCGTATCTCTCCCTGCTGAGCTCCTTTCTGGGGCTGTTGAGGCTGCGGGGGTGTGATGACGCTGTGAACTTGCTCCCTTCTCTTCTTGCTGGGTTCGGTTGTAACGGTAAACGCCCGGGAAAATGACAGCGTCAGTTCACGGTACCATCCGGCTCGAAGGACCAAAATGTACCGCACCGCGATGCTGAGGGCACCCAAGGTCGCACCGTCAAGCGGTACTGACCTGCGACTTATACCAGACAAACACACACACACCAGCAGATAGCGATCGCTTACCACCCCACAATAGTCACTACCCGCTTGCGGCGTGATGTGTACTAATTAAATAGTACAGCTCACTGCAGCCTTTGGGTATCGCGCAACTATATGCAAGGCAGCCTGTAGTCCGTGGTGAAGGCGATGGTCAGAAGTGGTGGCGAGTAGAGAAGTCAGGTGAGGTCCAAGGTGAAGAGTGATGATCCAAAGGCGATTCCAAGGTAGAGGTGAAGAGAAGTAAACAGCAGAGAAGTTCGAGGTAGACTAACTTTATTATGAAAATCGGGCATTATTTATCCCCATACGCACGACGCCGCCGCGCGACGGTCGGGAAAAACGGGGGGAAACGCCGAACGGCCGACGTAAGTAACTCTCCCCACCGTCCGCCTCACCCATTCCGCACCGAACTGCCCGACAGGTCAGTCGTGTACGGAGCGGTGATTGCAACGCCACGCGTATGAGGATTTACAAGATATAATAATTTCATGACAAACAACTATGGCCCTATCATAATAATTTCCCTTCGCGTGCCTTCAGCCAGACGCTTATATCAACTCGATATTCTCTTTATTACCGGCTGAAGACACGCGTAACAATTTACATAAATCATTCTAGCTACTTAGATGACATTTACATACAAATTATACAACAAATTACATCAATCCGCGTCGTGGCGAGGGCGTCCCCACGGGGCGGTAGGTATGAACGGCGCGGAGGTCAAATTCTCTATCGCCGTCCGATACATCGATATTATGAACGTACCTCAGTTTCTTTTTTGTTTGTCTATGATTTAGTCTCAATATGCACTGCCAAGTAGTCTTTTTCCATGAGATAAAAGCTGAACCAAAGAAATGTACATCGGGTGATTTGGCCGAGTGATGTGAATATGAAAATGTTATGGCGTTATTTCCTTCTGTAAAAACATATGCAAGTTTATAAAACAAACTAGTCATTTAATAATATTATGTACATATTTATATACCACATATACTTCAGGAATACAGATATGAACAAACATTGATTTACAAAAACATGTAAGTTGCTCATTTGCATACAAGGACCAACATATTAGAGCACCCTGTTACCCTCCAACTGTGTTTGCAAATAATTTCATACATAAATAAATATGTACATAGTTAGTTACATGCAACCAGGATTCTACTCTTTATGTACCTATTGTAGTACTCTGGTGTTTAATTCATCTTCAAAAATTATACTGGTAGACAAAATTATGTTTTAGTAAAAGTCTTATGTTCTTATCAGAGATTAATTGATGACAATATTTAAATGAACTGTCTAAAATGCAACAAGCAGGCTCATAATATTAAGGTAGTCATCCATTTAACAAACCAAAGTGAGGAGGAGATACAAAATATCTTAAAGGTAGTGGCAGACTGGCTCGCTTTACTACAAGTTGCCATGTAGTAGAGCGGAGAAGCCTCCTGTATACGACTACCTCATGAGATTCATATACAATAACTGTTATAATTAACGCCGCAGGCAATTCTTTTTAACAGCAACCTTTTAAATAATATTTTCTTCATAAAGAGACAGTTGCAAATATTGTTTATTTCTGTTACTTCATATAATTAAATTACTTGGTATGTAATGTTAAAGGACAGTCTAAAGGGGAGGGCCCCTATTGCCATCGGGCAAGCTGGCGATAGGGCCAGTCCGCATCGATTGAAGGTAAAGAAGACTGTATATAGTTTAATATCCACGTAATGACTTTAATTATATGCATTGCTTATAAATTAGCGATAAAAATGGTCTCCCACCAAAAACCTTCAGTTAAAGAATCAACTTACTTTCACTACTTACTTAGTTCACTTCATAGAATTGCATAGTTATTTCCTAATGTTCTAGGTTCATCTAATAACTCGGGATAGCTGTGTTCCTCTCCCTCTACAGATCCACAAATTCTCTTCATTTTGTATGGAGAATTTTTTACGCCTCCTCTGCATCACTTCAACATAAACGGAGTCGTTACTCATTTTGATATCTGAAAGGAAAACAATTTACTTTAGAAACACCTTTTTTAAAAAAAATGAATCTAGGTTAATCGAAATAAACCCGAATACACCTTTGTACACTTCACAGTAAGCTTGACAAGCTTGCGTCGTGAAGTGGAGTAGGTCGGCATCGGGGATCGAACCCGCGCCCACTGGATTAACAGTCAAGCGCGTTATTAACCAGGCTACTTACATACTAAAAAAAACTTCAACAAATGGTACACTCAAGCTGAATGTATCTACCAAAGCAAAAGTGCTGTGCACAATGCTTTCTTGGTGCCGACTCTTATGTATGGTAGAGTCGGGCAAGGCTAAAAAAATGAATCAGGATTGAATGCAGTGGTAATGAGATTGCTCAGAAAAATGTTATTGACTGTTGTTTTACAGTTCGCAGCCCAGTCCAAAATTTCTTTCCTAGTCTGGCCCTGTTTTAAAATCTTTTCCCATTGTTTTTAAATCTATCTATCACATCACGCCACGTCCCTTGCAGGGCAGACAGAGATGATAGAGCGCCAGACTTTCTTATCCTTACACACACTCCTAGCTTCCCATCACATTCATGCAGTTTGTTGTACACGCTCTCCGATTTCTTTTAATCAAAACGCATTCATCCTTGAGAATCTGGTCGACATGATCTGACCAGGTCAGTCTCGGGTGGCCGCAGTTCCTCACACTTCTTCGCTCACTCATCACCCTCGATTCTCTCAACATGCCATGGGGAAAACATTGAAAATTGAGACATCAGGTAAGAAATGATATTATTAGAGATGAGGGGCTGTACGACTGGTGTAGTGACTAGAATGAAAGTGGACAAGCTTAGATGGTTTGGGCACGTTGAGAGAATGAATGAGAATACGCCAAAGGATATATGAGTGATATGAGAGGAGTGAGGCAGCATAGCCGTCCGAGACTGTCCTAAACCGATCATGTTGACCAGATCCTCCAGGACGAATGCATTTTCAGTACAAGAAACCTGAGAGCCTGTATGACTAATTGTATGAATGTGACGGAATATAGGAGTGTGTGTGAGGATGGCATATACTCCTTTCAGCCTACCCCGCAAAAGATGCGGCGTGCGGGAATAATATAAAACATATTTTTATCACTTTCCTCAGAGTTGACTTGTGGACAGTGTAAAGTAAACCCCATTATTATCAGACTCCATTATTATCACTTTACATTTGCATGTTTCGTAACAAATATAGTAAAACATTAGATACATCACGAAAAATAGTATTACAATAACAAAAAACTTACCGCACATTAGATTCCACATTATTATCCACGCGAAAAAGACGCCGAAAATTACATCAATGGCACAGCGACAACAGCAGCGTTCGAAAATTTAACACAACAACAACGTGAATACAGCCACCATACAACTCGGTACAAGTATCTATTGTTTTTTTGGTAGTCAACCAATCGACATCGTATTATACATTTACGGCACGCTGATTGGTTCACGGAAACCAGTATCCGATACTAGCGACATTAGTTGCCGTTTGTGCCACATAGCTGGTACATTCAATGATACCCATATTATCTTTATGGACTGTCAGCGAGCTGGTACAGGAACAAATTAGGGTGGAAACATCGTTTGTACTGGAAGCGTCACGTGGACGTTGGCAAATTTGAATTTTATCACTTTGGTCTGTAACTTTAACATGTTTTAGAGGTTTCCTTCTTTATTTTATATTTCGACTTTGCACAATTCCCCCCCTCCCCCCCCCCGTTAGAGCAGTGGTGGTATAATCAGTTTCCATGATAGGTCTCAGGGTAATGAGGGTAAAAAGGTTCCATCTACATGGACGTCTTTTAGTAGATATAAGTAACTTTGATTAAATGAAAGAACCACATACATAAACTAGTTTATTTAAAATACATAATTAAATAATGAATATTTTACATGTAGATAGACATAACACAATTTAAATTGCTTTTAAAATAAAAAACGGAAACAATTTAATTGTTTCCGGTTTTAAAATAAAAAACGGAAACAATTAAAGCAACATTATAACATTCCATTCCAAACTTAAAATATAGTAGGTAGACAGTTAATACAACATAGAAATCAGAATCATAAAATAACATAAAAATGCGATTAAAGTCGTTTGACATCAATTACCAAAGTGTTGCGATAAAATTAATACATATCATAATATAATGTTGATTTATTTGTAAGAGTTCATCAAATATAAAAATAATGAAATATTAGTCAAATTAATTAATGGCTACTATATGTTACACATTCTACCATCCGAATACATATTCCAGGGCTCGTGATATTGTGCTAGAAGAGCGCTGCGCTCCAATATTAGATGGAGTGCCAATACTAGACGTAGATGTATTTTGTATTCTTGGAGAAGTGAGTTGCCGTACACTAGACCTGAAATCAGTGGAATATTATCATTTATACTATGTAGTTTGATATCAGTTACGTATTTCCTTACGTGAGACGTTAATTGTTTGAAAAAACATATAAATTCTGTCAAATACCTGTTCCCAGCGTTGGGAGACTGCGTGCAAGCTTCAACACCGATCATCAAATTTCCTGGCAACACTCTTCCGTTCATTGCTACTGCTCGACTTGTTTCAGAACGAGAAGAGAATCTAATCCAAATCCAATTGCCTTGAGGTGGAAATTTCTTTTCTGTAAACAATAGCACCGAATGTATTATTACAATCACACTAAACATCATTTGTAATGAAATGCTAATAGCAGGGGCCAAAACAGGTTCAGTGTTCAAAAATACTGATTTTACTGACCCCGAAGTCTAGAAACACAGACTTTTACTGACTAACTGAAAGTTAAAAACGTAGGTGTTATGTATTAAAAAATACTTTATATAGATATCGTGCCTTCGTTGCAGAAAAATCTGATGACACAAAATTCACACATTGTCATGCATAGTCCTTTTATCGAACTACAGAATGGTTTTATAGAAAAATCAGATGCTCCATCTTCATGGCCCATAAATCTCTGCTCTTATAGCAGTTAAAAAACTGACAACTTTACTCTTGATTGCTGTTTATATTTTTGAGATGATTCACGTTGCTTAATTGTCTCGAAGCCCCAAGCCACCTTAGGATAATGGAACCCGATGACTATGATCAGTTGTGGCCTGGCTCTTACAATGCAAGTTGGCATGTAATAAAGCAAGGACCCCCAGTATCTACCTCTTGAGATTTTCAGAGAGAATATTCAGTGCAAAGAGAGCAATTATAATTTTGATATTTATATGGCTTAAGAAAATTGTAAAAAGCGCCGCCAGAGAAGACGTTCGTATGCAGATCTGGTTTGTTGTCTTTATGATTAACAATAATGTACATAATTAGCGCTGCAGGCAAAAAAAAAAAACGGAGACATTCATGTTTTAATAGGGCTTTAATAGTTTTTAGGGCTCTAATATAAAAATTTTACAGTTTTTCCCAAAAAACCCGACTTACTGAATTGACTGACCAGTTTTGACCCCTATAACAGTAGTAATATTTAAAAAAACAGTTTACCTAATATATTTCCACAGTTAGAAAACTGTGTTAGAATCATTCCTGCAGCACTGGGAGGAAATCCAAAGACAGTTACCCAATATTCACTATTCTCATCATTGTACACACTCTCTATATTTAATGTATTGTTGGGAGATGCGTAGTACGCACTCTCATTATTGTTTGACGATTGATTTAAGTTTGACTGGTTTAATCCAGTTGTTTGTTGACTTTGTAATTTTGGTGTACTCCCTATGAATGGGGAACTAACTTGAGCAAAGTATGTATCTTGCGATTGCTGATTGAAAGCAGAATTGTTGTGTTGCGGTGATGCAAAACTCGTCGGGGATTGTGGTTTTTGTGAAGTGTTCCAATCCGGTTGGTGAAGCGTTTCAAACAAGCCTTGTGTTGGGGGGCCATTAATTTTATTGGAGAATGATACATTGGGAGTATTCTTTTGCCTGAGTGGAGTGCTATATTGTGTGTATTGAGGCACCTGCTGCTGAGGTGTTTTAATCGGCGGGGAGTTACCTATAAAAATAAAAGAATTATAATAAAAAAATGAGAAAGTATTCAAAGAGTACCTACTAATTCTCCTAAAAGGCACTCGGTGCTACCAATCTTTATAGATTAAGTAGGTATCTCTCAGGAGCGAGGATAACCAAGAAAATCATTCCCATCCAGTGCACCTTTTGAATGAAATAATAGATATAATCATGTCTAATCTGACATTTAATGCAGTAAAAAAAATGCTAGCACTGCCTTCTTTTCTAGTATTGCCACTGGTATCAATTATGATTAAAGGCATTGCGAGAATATGGGCAGCTACACTTCCTCGCGTGTCTCATTTCACCATTTGTATATATTAAGTCGCCATGCTCAAATACCTAATCTAAACTTGTTCAGTTTATCAAGTGTTATAAGATATTATAATGTTGAAGAAACTTACCAAATGCTAGAGTCCTTCCTTTCGTAGGTGATAAACTGTTGGTTCTTGGAGAAGTCGGTTGATTGAATTCACCCAATAAGAAAGGAGGTAAGAAACTAGTGTTGGGACTATTAGAAGGTGAATGTGTTGGACTACCGAGGGTCATTGGCTCCATGCTAGAAAACAATACACAGATTATCGTAGGCACTCATAATACAACAATGCGGATTTGTTTCGATTATTTTTTAGACAGTTGTCACGGAAAACGAGCAGTGGATATTCAAGAAAGGATATAAATATCAAACAAGTAATTAAGTTAACAAACATAATGTGTACGTTTACTCACGTATCGTTTATTAATGATAGGTATTAAATATCAGAGCTCCGGAAACAATTCACAAACCCGAAACTCGACTACTTTAAAAACGAATCCCAAATCGAACCCAAAGCATCAACGCACGCATTTAACCTGCTTTTTTGAGTTTTGATCAGTTTTGACGTTTGTTCATTCAAATGCCATACATAGAAAAAAATATACCGTCCTCGTTGTTTATCTCTGAACTCCGCACGATTACCTTCATCCATGAAATGGTTTGCACCGAGGGTATTTTTTTAACAGAAACTTATTCTATTCAAATATAGATGGCAGTGTAGACATATTGAGACCTTCTCGTAGATTGAGAGTTGAGACGCAGAAAACGAAAGCAATAAGACCTCGAAACAGTAGCGTAAATAGGGGGGGGGGGGGGGGGGGGCGGTCCGCCCCGGGCGGCGCAATTCAGGGGGCGGCGAAATGGAACAACATATAAAAAAAAACATCTTGACGAAACAAACAGAATTTTAAAAATCTCTGAAACTTCTAAAATTATTATGAAAAACTGTTAAATTACAATAATTTTCATAAAAAAATTTGCCTGCGGCGCTAATAAGACCTGTTCACGTATTAGGTACATATTCTTTATAGGTGCCTGAGTATTTTTTTTTATTTCACGATAAATAAGCTAGATTTTAGATATCTTATGACTAAAATTTCGTTACTTCTTGCATGGTCCCTTCCCTTATACAATACCTGTAACCATATGTGTTACCTATTATAGAAAGATAATCATGTTCATCAATTCACCCATTTGTCTAAAAAAATTCGCTCAAAGGATGTAAAAAAAGGCGCTCTTTTTTTACATCCTTTTTTTTGTTAAACGTACTTATTTTTTATATTTTTAAAAGAAAAAAGTAAACAAAATTACAACACACCTTCATTTTCATTTAGTTTTCTAAAAAAAATTCGTCTGCGGCGCTATTATTGTGCCACGTCTAAATAAAATTTTAGTTGCTCTCGTTTAGCTTCAAAGCTGCCGACACCCCTGGGTAGGTACACATGTACTTGTATAAGTTTTTAGGGGACGGGTGGGGCGGCATTTTCAGAGTCCGCCCCGGGCGGCACTAATGCTAGTTACGCCACTGCCTCGAAAACTACCAAAATTAGGCATACATTTCATATCACCATAAAAAAGTAAATAAAGCTCAAATGCATCTAAGAAAAAATAATAGATAAGTATTGTAATAATAAGTACCTCCGGACTTTATAAAATTTAGACGTGAAGGTACTCATTGTTTCAAATAACATGGCCACTGGCTAATATCGGTATGCCTGATTGGAGGGAACCGATAGATATAGATCGATGATTTCTGTTAATATTTAGGTAATATAATCATGTTTGTACAAAGTACTGTAAGTAAAGGTAAAACTCGAAAAAAACTATCAAAAGAAAAGTTGTTTACTAGTCTGAATTTGATTTTTATTCGAAGTCTCTATTGTGGGGGGCGGGGGGCCCTCTTTTGTGGAGGCCCCGGGCAGTAGCCCCTGCTGCCCTCCCTTAAATCCGGCCCTGCGCCTGATGCCATAGACTTTTATATTGCCAAAATTGATGTTGGAGTCAGCGTGGTCTGTCTAGTCTACGTTAATACTATAGTACTAAGCAGATACATTGTAGATGCAACCTGCGGAATAGTAATATTATAAAGATTGAAGGAGGTACCTACGTACGTACCAATACTTATTTCACGTTATGCCAGGTTCTCACGGCCTGAGGCTGAGTTGAACCGCGATGTTACAACACAACAAATGTAATGAGCCAATGTACCAAGAGTACCTACCTGTATTTAGGTATAAAGTACTTACACATATCACCACAACATGGAATCTGAGTTTACCCAAAGTACCAGGTAGGTAGGGGAGACTGGGGTCAATAGAAACAAGGGTCTATTGAAACAAGTCAAATATCTCCGAAACGGTTATAATATATGGTGGTGAAATCACTCGCTGTCGGGTGCATTGCCTTTAATTTAAAAAAAGGTATGAAGGAAGGGAACGAGCGGAATTTATGTAGGAACCTGAAACGCAGTGCTTAGTACCGCTCCCAGCATGTCACACGTTTTTATGTGTGTTTGTTTTTTCCACCAAAAGTAGGTAGGTATTTTGATCCATGTTAGGTATTTTGTTTATAAATACTAAACTCTCGCGCTTTTACTAAGCCCAATGGGTTCATCACGGCAATGATTATTTTACGAGTACTTTAGAGAGGTCCAATTAATTTTCCTTAAGATATTATTTATGTGTTTTTCCACATACTGAAGTTTATTAAAGTTTTTGCTGAAACGCAACGGGTCAATTGTAATGCGTTTCATGTACATTTTTAGTAACTTCCTGAATAGCTAAGATTCGACCACTGAAATATGACCAATCTGTTTTTTGATAGAAATGTGGTTTAAATTATAGCTTTTACGTAGGGACATACATAGCACTAGGATTGCCTATAAATAGTTTGTCGCAGCCTCCACTGCCCCCTCGAAAAAGTCCTCCTTCCAAAATTTTTCGTGAATGTAAATGAAAAAGGACGTGTTTTAGGTTGGTATTAATATTGTGTGCAGAAAATACAAAAAAGAATAGCGCCGCAGGCGAATTTTTTTGAATAATTTGTGAAGTGATGAACTCGAGTAACTTTTCATGTTTTAAAATAACGTTTTTTAAAGAATTGTTCAACATTTCGGGGGGGGGCTCGCCCCCCCCCTAAATGCACCACTGGTAAGAGGTACGAGAAATTGGTCAATGACAAAAATAGTATTTACTAAATTATCTACAAAAATGGTTCTATTTTTTTTCGTTAAACTAGCTGTTTAATCGCAATTGCCGATCATATCAAAATTGTAATAAAAATTGAATTGTCTTTTAGTTACTACTGTTTTAACTAACCCCAGTTACTGTTTCAATTGACCCAGGTGTGGGGTCGATCAAAACATTTTCCATGCTTCTATTAAATTGTTCTAACTATTTTATTGTTTCATGTGAAGCGAAACCAATACTATCATTTCATACCCAGATAATATGACTGTACTTAATTGAATCGTATTGGCAAACGGCTCTTAATAAATGTGTGGGCACAGTATCCAATTCTTTGAAAAGTGTTTCAATTGACTCCAGGCTCCTCTAAATATAAATCGCACGTTAAAACTTTTAAATTTACTTTCTTAAATAGGTATCTACTCTACGCAAACTGCTCATCAACTGTATGCAGTCAAATTAGGTAGTACCTACACCAGCATTTCAAGAGAGAGAAGGTCTCGTATAGTTGCCAAAGATTATTAAATGTATTTATTTTTCGATAATCAAACGATAATTGCTGACTATAAATAGGTATGTACATAATAATAGTAATAAATATCAGCTGATTTGGTACCTATTCTAATGGACAAGTATAGAGACCACATTATCCTCAAGTGACCAGGGTCCTTAATAGATTAAAGACGGTTCGACGAACGAAATAAACTAAGGAATATCTTGTTATTTAACAAATTAGGCAATACTGATATATTTTAAAGATGTAAGTGCTAATTACACTTATGTATTTGTAAGTAATATGTAGGTAATTTTATAACTTATCTAAACCAACGATCACTTTAAACAATGCGATATTTCCTCGATACAAGACGCATTTCCCTTATACTTGGCTACCGGAAAGATGGTTGGTAGTCTTAGTAGGTCTGTATTACATCTGTGTATGAACATGAACTATTGTATCTATGTGTATATTGTGTATGCAATGTAGATATTATACTTATATTCATGCTGACAAGTACTCTAAAGTACATATAAACTATACTTACGTAAATTATCTAACGGAACGACATTGAACCATTTTTTACGGATGAATTCGTGAAAAAATGCATTACAATAAGGAAATATATTAATAAATATTATAAGTATTTTCTGTTTTAATTTATTCTATCTCCTTACACCGAGCAGTAGAAAGAGCAGAGAGCCAGACTTCCCTATTCTTACACACACTTTCTGTTCTCATCACATCCGTGCAATATGCAATCGTAAGGTAGTGATATTTTAATTAATGAATTTATGGCGGGTAGGTAACACTTAGGTTCAAATAATCATACCTACACTTGTATAAAGGGAGACCAAAAATGTTTAGTGAAGAATCTTAATTAATAAGATATTTCTTTGTTTTGATCTCGATGGCTGATTAATAGCAAAGTTCAAAAATCACACCCTCAATCCGTTCGGTCTTCAGATTTCAACAGATATATCAGACCATGCAGTACCTTTTTCAGACTTCAGATACTATCTCCTTCTGTAAATCTATAAAAAGAATGTGATAATAGGTACCTACATACCAGTGGCGTATATAGGATTTCATTTCGGGGGGGGGGGGGGCGAACTAATATTTGACTTTGGGGGGGTGGAGGCAACGAAAATTTGAAGATAGATGCACAGTATAAAAATTATAATAGCGCCGCAGGCAAATTTTTTTCGTGAATGTAAGTGAAAAAGGTCGTGTTTTAGGTTGGTAATAATATTGTGTGCAGAAAATACAAAGAAGAAAAGCGCCGCAGGCGAATTTTTTTTGGATAATGTAAACTTTAGTAACTTTCATGTTTTAAAATACGTTTTTTAAAGAATTCTTCAACATTTCGGGGGGGGGGCCGGGCCCCCTCGGCCCCTCCCCCTATATACGCCACTGCTACATACACAAGACAAACTTTGACGTAATGTGTGTGAAACATTTTACGCAGGTTCCTACTGATTACTGAAAGTCTCGCGTTGCACAAAGTGGTTTCTTTAGTCTTTCATAATGCATAGTTATAGCATACATAAGCTATAATACAAACCTAATAACAAATTTAATAAGTAAGTACTTCACTTGTATTATAAGCTTGTTAGTGTTCCAAGAGATACATACATATTATCTAAGTAGGTACCGGTACCCATCTAGTATACATAATATTATGTCCTTGAAAGTACGGATTGTACTGTACATCCTATTGTAAAATATCTAATAATAACTTTATTTAAATTAACAATAAATACAATGAACACCTCGGTCCGATACTCCACTAGGCTAATGCCATTGATATTAAGTTAATACGAGTTGTTTAGCATGTGTCACGTACCTACCATAGCGAGCAGATTAACACTTGGAATTTATGAATTACTTTTGCGCGATCGAATTGGGAGAAAAAATATCAGATTAGATATAAAGTTAAGCGTTATGGATAAAGATGTGGATGTAGATGGACAAAGAGGGTATATAGTGGAATGAAGACCTCGCGAAGATAAAAGAAGTAGAGGGAGACCCCCATGCGATGGTCAGATGACATTAAACGAGTTGCTAGTGATTGGATGCAGAGGGCGCAAGATAGACATATATGGAGGAGTACAGCAGTGGACAGAGATGGCTGGATAAGTATATGTAAGTAAGTGAGTTATGTATTCGAACTGGTTTATACAATTGTTCTGGAAACGTATTATAGGTACCTACCAAGTAATAATTATTTATGTTTTCTCATGAAAACAAGACATAAATAAGACGTTTCATATCTATTAAGAGTTGTAATTGCTATAGATAGGAAATGTGCACAGTGAAATAGGATTTTCCAGTCATTATTTTTCTAACGTACTTGTACGTCTTCTCCAACTCCATCCGAATTCAAAACATCAGTAAGCAATATTGAACCAATCGAAAAAAAATATTAAAATAGCATTGGGTGTTAGTATACCTAATTAATAAACAGTAAAACATTATTGACATAATGACAACATATTACAGGATGGCAATGTCTTCAGGTCTATCCAAATTAAATCAAAAAGAAATTCTAAATAAAAAAAAAAAAACTTTTAACATGAGAATCAATTTGTACCTAACCAAAAAACAACCGAATTTTGTACCAGTTGAGTTGCTTCCCAAAAATGATCGCTACTTACGGAGATGTTATGCGTAATTGACAGATTTTTTGATGAGAGAGGAAATGTAGAAAAGTTTGATGCTAAATTCTATAAACATGTATCTGAAATAATTTATTGACTCGTTTAAGTAGGCACCTATACTATGTGTATGAGTGGGAATCACTAATAAGTACCTACCATGGAATATTTTTTTATACACAAAAACATAAATTTTATACATGTAGGTAGGTATTTTATACGTAGTAGTGTAGGAACGAATCATAATGAATGTGTATCTTCATGGTCTCTTCTGCACGAAGATCTAATTAGGAATAAATAATTAATGAAATGTTAATAAATAATTAAATTCTGTAGTTGTAGGCATACCACACTACGAGTGGGTGAATAATATTACGTAATAAAAGTTACATTTAAAGCATTGCTGAAAACATGAAATATTCCTAAATGACGTGTTGGTACCAGAGTCCACCCACGCCCAAATTATGATATAATAATTTCTGATAAAGACCTTGAATTGGATGGAATGTTCAAGAAGGTCTACAATGTACAATAATCTGTTTTGTATTTTTGTTTTGCAAGTTCATGTATGAAAACCAAAATCAATTCATCATAAGATAGGAAGTTCTGTATAATATCCACGCATTGATTGTTTTATCCCAAATATAGTCAAGTACTCGTACATACCCACCTTTATATAATTTTTATATACCTACTTCATATAATTTTACACTAAAAATTGATGTAACCAACCAAGCAGTGATAACGCATGCCGCTAATCTAATTTTCGTGTTGTCTTCAGACATTTCCCATTATTGGCATAGCAAACGTTTTAATATTTTATATTCGTAATCAATGATTTATTTATACATGGATTTTTAGGTGAAATGTGTTTTTTTTTTCTAGCAGGAAATTGATTTATGTTATTATAAAATATGCTTTTTATATTACTTAACATTATGTTTCAAATAATATAGGTACTAAGTATATGTTATTATGTGTATAGGTGAACATATTATAGGCATATAAATTTGTTTAATGGTCTGTCTGTAGGTACACCAAAATGACTTTTTCTTTATGGATTTATTAGTTTTATTAGTCGTTTTTATAACATATGATTAAGTAGACAGTAAAAGTGATCATTATTGATTTCATAAACTAAATTTTTCTACACCATCGCATCCTGTGAGTAATTGATTTTGCAACAATTTAAAAGAATGTTCCGTGCGATTTGTTTAAAACTGTATCGAAAGTAAAATTAATGAGCAAAGAATAGAAAACGCTTGCCTGTCAGCTATTGACCGATAGAGAAATTGCTTCCTGTTTCATGAGAACTCTGGCCTCTCCTTATACGAGTAGGTATTATGTAATAAGATGTGAGTATTATTTGGAGAAAGAAAGCAACACATTTTACTGAGACAAACAACCATACACTGTTTAGTATTTCCGTTAATTATAATAAAAAATATTGAAGACATCATTTAATATTTTATGCCTATGAAATATTGTAATGAGAATATCCTAGGGCATCAAAGCTAAGGCACACTGGGTACTTGGATTATTATAGTGCTAGCAAAGTTACCGAAAGCTCCCTCTCCTCCCTTCTGCTACTGGATGTCCGATTTGGAAAATTAAAGGATGATATTAAAATGTGTTTTTTATTTCCTTCATGCATAGCGACTATCAACTACTCCAATCTGTTGATTCGATGTAGGTACAATATACATACCTATGCCTAGAGAGTATAGTATGTGAAGGTTACCCTGTAGTAATAAATTGATTATTAATTACTTGTTCATCCAATATCCATTCATTTTAAAGCCAAAGTATTGGAACATTGACACCCTGTCATGTTATTCATAAAAACATTAATCACCGTTGGTTACGAATCTTCGTTGATGTATTCTTCAAATTAATATCATCTTCCCAAATTATCTATCATTCTGAGATATATTTAGCTACCTAAATTATTTTAGGTATTAGAACCGGATTTATCTCCATTGTGCAGATGGATTAAATGTGGGTAATATCTCTCATTTAATAAAAATAAAGTATTTTTACGATCAATGTTTAACGATAAGGTATATTCGTGAGTTGGGTAGGTACTTAGGTAAATAAGAAAATTTATTCAATTCAGGATTATTTAGCAGATTTACAAGGCTCTCGGGAAAATTTTCGACAACACATAAATATTTATTGTCATATAAATTAAGAATTAATTGACAACCAGAGTCGAATAGATCAAATTGGGCAATACTCCACGTATTTATGTATATACAATACCAATATATGGTATTTTTAAGAGTTCCTGTTATGTACTACCTCTGCTCTGTTGAAGAAATTGACAAATCTTATTCTGAAACTTCGCTGAAACATCAAACCACACTGAAATTTTATCAGATTTTTGTAAAAGTTTATTACCTATATAGATTCGGTGCGGGGCACGCAGGCGGGCCTGTCGGCAGGATAGGCGAAGGGATAAAAGTTATTTTTAAAAATTGTAGGTAAAAATCTTGGATAAGTACCTATACCTACATATTTAAAAATTGGGATATAAATACGACTAAAGACATATATTGATTTTTTCTGCATGTATTGATAAAACAACCTTTATTTACCTACATACGTAGTTACTGTCGTATTTAGAAAAGATTTGTTCGATACTCTGTTTTTTTCGTTTCGTAAATTTCAAATGTTTAACATTTTACTGTCTAGTAACCATAAAGTACCTACGTACAATATTATGAGTAAGTCTTATATTTAGTAAATTGTGCTATTTTACGTGTACTTGTGATAGGACGGTATTAGGAACAGGAAAAGTTCAAGGACGTAGTGTCCATACAATAATATCTATTAAACAATAAGTCTTACGAAGTTCCTCCTCTTATGCTATAATCATTTCTCATTATTGTGTTGGTAGGTTTACTAAATATTATATTTAAGTTATTATACTATATATTGCTTTGCTATTCCTCTGTATATTGATGTCTAACCAACAATACTTTATGATTTCAAATGTCAGGGTCAGGACTCATCATCATTTTCTTATTGTTCGTTTAATAAATTCTTGTGTTGACCCTAAATTAAATAACATTTTCAAAAATATCTTGAATGCTAGACATGTATATCCTCATGGGCGTCGTCAGGGGGGCACCCCTCACCCCCTAGAGATTGGAATAGGTATATATTTTTTCATACTAAATGATAAAATCTCACAATAATCACATCATTACCACACATTTTCTCATCATACCATAAATTTTCTAAATTTAGTAAGAAAATCCATCAAAATACAATTGTTTCAAAAAAAAAAAAAATGCCTGCGGCGCTATTTTTTTTATCCCTTTTTATACAAAAAAATTTCATATATACATATTATTGTGCAAATTATTATGTACATTTTCAAATAAACCAAACCACATCACGACCTTCTTCACTATGTCACATTGTGAAAATTCGCCTGCGGCGCTATTTACGTGTTTTTAATGCTAAATCAATTTTTCATCAAAGAGGCTGGCGACGCCCATGTATATCCTTAATGTAATATGGTAACAATATAAGTATTTTCGTACCTATCTATATTCACTTTAGGTAGATAGGTAATAACACATCCTGATGATGACATCATAATAGATATCAATGAGATCTTTTATGAAATACATTCATGATAGTTGATAGTTAGACGATTAGAAGGTCTTTTAAGCGAGATGTCTGTACAATGTACATTGTTCATTTTTGGCAATATTTACATTGAAAGAAGTACTTAAACATATTTTGAAAAACCTTATATAGGTACCTATACGTCTTTTTATTTACTAAAGAAAATATCTAAAATAAACTTGAAGAGAATTTTTAAGCATAATTCAGGACTAGGTAATTGTAATAATGTGTAAACGGCAAAAATTGTGAAACAAGTTCACTCATTCACATATTCATCTCAGAAAGGTTTTCATGGTATCATCAATAGACGGGCAATGGGTATGTACATTGTACATATACCAATTACCAACATGCAGATACCTGTGAAATGCTTTAATCCATTGATATAGTTTTGCCATTGATCGTTTGTGTTTATGCAATACTTAGTAAGTTACTATGTCCAATAAATTTCTGGGACATTACACTCAAACCTTTATTATTGGTTGTGGATTACATCAGAGAGAGTTACGCCTAAATCCATTGTTCTTAAATTGAACGAAGTTTGTAGGTGACACATGATCTGTGGGTTTCAAAGATTCGTGATCGTTTACAAGTCCTCCTAAGTATCAATAGCTGTAGTTCTTATGAAGGCGAAATGATATAATACCCGTCTCGTGTAAGTCGTATTGTTTATTATTAATGAAAAATACGAATCAGACTCCATAATTAAAAAGTGGTCACAATTTGATATATACCTACACGGGTTGACTGTAAGATATTGCTTTTGCAATAAGTCCGCCTTTTGGCACACTGTATTATCTTGTTTTGTTTTTGTTGTTACATATATTTACTGGCCAATAAAGTTTTATTTATTTATTTATTTACACCTACTTACAGATGACAAGAATTCTTTTTTATAAGACTTTATGTTTTTTAGTTCTTTTTCTCTGTGCGCAAATGTTGTAATCGATTATAAAACCATTCAGTGACTACTTAGAGACCTGAAACTTTGTAAACCTGGTGATAATACGGTTTTGTGCAAAATGGATCAGCTTACTCCAGAGACAAAAAAGATGTAAAGCGTTTCAGAGGGATCCAAGGATCGTATTATGGGGTTATGTGTAGTATCGTAGGAGAAAGTGTTGGAAAAGAAATCCAGATCGAACTTAAGTCAGATTTTGTCTAGCTTAAGCTTTGGAAGACATCGAGCGATCGAGAGGATCTAGTCACCGCAGCCCGCCGTGTTCGGTATCTCACGGAAGTGCTTCACGAGTAGATATCATATCTTTTTACAAATTTTGATTCTGTCTATTCCTAGTAAGAGGTGTCATTGGAATAAAGGAATTTTGTTTGGAAGTCCGCGAAATATATTCTAGGATGAAAGTCATAAAATATTGTTTGTCCAAAAAAAATACTACTTTTTCCTTAGACGGAATTACTGGTTATTACGTATTGGATGTTCGACTCTGGGCGCTATGGAAGTACATAGATGCCATATTCCATCATTAATTTGGGTATTATTGCTAAAGATGACAGTCAACTAACTACTCATGCATGAGGTGGTTGGTATTTAACCTTTGTATAACCCCGATATACTCATGCAGTTACTTGGTATCATGGGAAAGTGATAGTTTGATTGATAGTCAATACATCAATATTGTACATACGATCTATACTTCACTCCAATCGCTATAACTACTTATATTATTTACAATAGTGATCAATAATAAAGCAAAACAATAACCAACATTCATAACTTCAATATTACTGCTGTCAAAACAACAAATTGAATCGATTACATAATTTCAAAAACTAGTATTATGCCTAATGTGATTACGTTTAGGTGCTTTTAGGTTAAACCAAGTTCAGGTTATATAGCTACCTCTCGGATTTAATCCACGCATAATTTGGATGGAAGATGCCAATACCATTATAGTCTTGATATAGCTGCATTACAATTCTGAGATTACCGTTTTCCACATCCTTCCCTGTTTTCCTTGTCTGGTTTTCAGTACGTGGCAGGTACATCAGGTTGAATGCAAAAGTTTCAGTATCGAAGTGTGTGTTGCTAATAAAGGAAATTAATATTGAGATTTGAACCAAGAACAGGGTGAACTATGCAATGTCGGTATGAGTGAGATATCTGAATAGGTACTTACTTATAATTTCTTCAAAGACTAATAATCTACCTACCTACTATTTAATCCTGGCCAAGGTCGAGTACTTGCAAACTATAGGTATTATGTGCAAAAGAAATTCATTAAATTTAGAGGTAGGTACATAGGCACAGGTATATAGGTAGGTAGATATGTAGACATGATTATATTTGTAGTCGTAAATTATTATGTAATTTTTTTAATAATATGTGGGCATGTCAATATACTAATGTAAAATGAAAATGTGTGCGAACTTATGTAGGTATGTATGTATGTATGTTTGTGTTGGACGAAATTCCAGAGAACTGGAAGAACTCACTCTTAAACTTGGTTTTGACATAAGCTGGAGGAAAATAATCAAATGTACCTATACTCGCGGGTCAGATGAAGAAATCAACAAGGAGAGAATATGATTTCGTGGTGTATTTTTTTCTTGTGTGATTCTTGCCTGACACGGTATCCGCAGTGATTACAGGGAATCACTAATGTACCTGGAAATAGGTACAAAGGTTAATGTGCTTGATCATGCTTATAGCGGTTAGATAAAATCAGACATGCCTACTTGATGTATTATACGTAGCGTGGAAATGTATACCGAATTATGCACATGGATGTTTTTTCTTGGTGCAGGTATGTACTGTACATATAATCATCAAGTTCACAGTTTCAAAATATATTGTAGTTAACCCGGGAGTACGCATGGCACATGAACTAAGTTACATTATTACCTACGTGTAT
Source organism: Ceraclea dissimilis (assembly GCA_963576895.1). Lineage (NCBI taxonomy): Eukaryota > Metazoa > Arthropoda > Insecta > Trichoptera > Leptoceridae > Ceraclea > Ceraclea dissimilis. The sequence continues at coordinate 12,270,380 of OY756359.1, forward strand.
AAATATATTTGGCATGTTTTACTTAAGAGGCTTACGATTCGCAAGACAGAATATTGAATGTCACTAAATTTATAAATTGTACTTTCATAAATAATTGTACTTTTGTAAATTGTACTGCAACAGAGTTTGGTGGTGTTAAAGCGAAATACCTTTATTTGAATAACCCCATAATCACTAACACGAATTTTAAAACCTAAGTAAGATAAGTTGAAGATATTCTTTCTGCGATTTTGCTATCACTTTGATCTTATTGTTGTGGGAAAGTGGATGAAAAACAACACACTTTTGGTCAAGAATCATGCCGTTTTCTCAAAACATCGGGATACTCTCCAAAATTAGTGAATAAACCGGCTCCTGCTTGTTGCACCATCCATTACACGATCATGAAGGATCCCTTATAAAAAGTAATTTCTAACCAGATATATTGAAAATCGTATGTAACTTGCCTAAGTATTATGACATCCGGTGAAAAATGGTACAATTATTGTGTAGTATTTATTTATAAGAATTACTGTGAACTTACGTATGAAAATGTTACTCCAAAAGAAAATTTTCGTATAATTAAAGGTGTATGAAATTAAAATTAAAAGGAAATTTGTTATTAATTGACATACAATATTTTTCCATATTCATGAATCTATAAATCATTGTAGAAGATATTAGATAGATAGATAGATAGATAGATAGATAGATATTTTATTCAGTCATTTATAGTGCACATAAAAACATAGATGGGTATAACAATTCAAAATATAGCGACATTTATTAATATGTAAATAGTTTGTCTACGTTTAAGAGCATAACCGTGGGTTTTACACGTTGTCATTAGCGAGGTCTTTGCCAATTTTTTAGTGTTACTTATTCCTACAAAATATGCAAGAAATTATGTTTTTATAGTTTTTATAGTAAGTAGTTTAAATATTATTTGCTCAGAGTCTGAACTGCATGAACAACATTTTGCAACATAAGGCCGAATAGTAAAACCGCAAGAGCGAGTTATTCAGAGAAACATTTTTCAAAAGTTTATTTCTTGTCCGCGCGTTGTTTAGGAGTGAGAACAAAACTAGTTTAGCTCATTACTCGAGCTTTTGAACATTTACTCGTCTAAGTGTTTCATTACATCAGCTGGCAACAGCAGGATTTAATAATATGAGATATCTTTACTTCTTTTATGCGACTATTTTATTTGGAGCATTTGGTCATGTGTCCACAGTAACAGAAGGTTTTTATAGAATGTTCAATAATTGTAAGTACATACCGTACATTATAGTGTAGATACAATTTGCTTGAAGGAATTCACTTAATGAAACGAAATTTAGCGTTAGGTTTTGTCAATATATTAAATTTATACTATAATTATCTACGTAAGAAAGTGTGATTGTATTTTATATAATGCAGGTACCCCATTATACGAGGTTCTTGGAATTGGGTATGAATATTTGTTAAGACCTGGCAGTACTATGGCACCCAAACCATCTCAAATATTTCTGTACGTTTATAGAAGAGGAGAACTCCCGGTAGGTTGTGTGTTGTCTTATTTCAGTGTTATATAAGTAGTCATACGTACTCTTAATATCTAGATACACATGACAAATATCCTTAAATTATAATTCAATGTTTTAACAATTCTTCTGTCAACAATGACGGTTGTCATTCCAGCACAAGATTCCCCAAAACATAACCGCCATATTGTTTTACCGTCGTGTCTGTTTTCAATTTCAGCTTAAGTATTCATTAACAACTGCAGTTCAAGAGCTATTGGAGTCACCATTGTTTGATCTTAATCTTCCAGTTGTATTCTATTTTCCCGGTTTTATAGAACTTTCTATATCTCCAAGTATCGCTTCAATTATATCCAATTTAATGCTAAAAGGAGGAATGAACATCATTCATGTGGATGCTAGTAAATACATCGGAACGCTACGGTACTTTTACGCATCAGTTGTAACTAGATTTATTGGACAATACGTTGGATCCCTTTTGGCCGATTTAGTGAGAGGTTCAGATAATAATATATTAAAATTTAACATAAAAACATACAATTTATTTTAGCACTGATTAATTGTGGTGTGATTATTTGATGTAATTAGGGAGTTCGCCATGTTGAATTTATACTTCTGCATTCAGTGCCTATTGCATTAGGTACTCATACCGAAGAATGATGTTATTAATTTTTAGAAGGAGTTTCCATAGAAAGCATACACCTTGTTGGATTTAGTCTGGGTGCTCATATCGCAGGAATTACTGCGAAAAGGTTTCGTGAGCTGACTAAAAAAACTTTGCCGAGGATAACTGGTTTAGATCCTGCTGGAATTTGTTTCTACGACAATCCTTCCGAACTGCGTCTTGATTATACTGACGCAGATTTTGTGGATGTCATTCATAGTTGCGCTGGAGGCTTGGGCATAGATAAAAATATCGGTACAGTTTTTCAATTTCTAATTTTCGTAACTAATGATAATTTGCAAACAATTTTTGTCTTTATTTATTTGTGTTAATTTTTAGGACACGTTGATTATTATCCCAATGGTGGACATTCCCATCCCTCTGTGGTATCGACTATTTTAAATCATCAGTATGCGTGGATCTTGTATGCTGAGAGTATTTTGTTTCCGAAAAATTTCGAGGCTGTTCAATGTGATAATTGGAATTCGTTTATCTTAGGTTTATGTCACGGGAACTCCAGATCTTTCATGGGTTTCGAAGCATCAAAGACTGATAGAGGAGTTTATTTCTTAAGGACGAGGACATTTCCACCATATGGTTTAGGAAAAAATTCTGTTCCAAGAGATTTTGTACACTATATGTTACCATTTACGTGAATATTGTTTGTGCAGCAGTTTTATGCTGGATACTCTTTGTAGTATACAATATGTACGTATATGTAATTATAATGTTGGATAACTTATTGCGCCGTTTTGTAAATATCTACACCTCAAGGGCACCTAATTAATACTAAATACAAAATGCACCTAAAAATGCGGAATGGGTTTGTTTTTCGGAGGTTCCTTAATTGGGCAATAGCGTATCGTAAATGTACTGACTCATGCTCAAGTTATATTTTATACTGCTAAATTCTTTGTGACTAAAATGTGATAATCTCATATGAAATAATTCGGTTATTTTTGCTGAAAGAATGTTCTGAAAAAGAGGTTATATCTAAATTTATTAAATAAACATATTTATTGATACTATCTGTTTTTTATTTATTCCATTATTTTTTTATTTATTTATTTATTTACACATCAACGGCTAAAGCCTTTAACAATTTCTTGTTGGTACAGTGTCAAATACATAATCAAATACAAAAAAAATTACCATTTCAACGCAACAAATCAACAAAATATTTAGTTAATAATAATAAATAATTCATATTTCATAGAAATCTCAAAAAAAAAATAATAATATATCAATCGGCATGCATAAACAAAACATCAACTCCAATCCATCTGTGCCCAGCAAACCTTACAACAATAAATACATTAATTTTATCGTCGATGTCAAAATGAAATATCTATTTGCCTACCTTTGAGGATGATGATGATATTGGATCACTTATCGGCGCCGTTAAATGGTACTCCATCTCAAGGGCTCGGGAAGCTAGTCTTGAAACTCGTAGTTTTCAGCTTGCTCCTGAAGCTGGTGATGGGCTGGTCTTTTCGGAGTTCGTCTGACAGTCGGTTCCAGGTAATTGGTCCCGCCACAGAGAGAGCTCTCTTGGAGAAACATGACTCGTTTGCTATGTTCCGCTCTCGGAGTTTGTTGATGGCTGTGGCCGCTGAGCGCAATGGCCTTCTCAAGCAATTGTCCTGATGTAAGTTGCAGAGCTCCGAGATGGGTAAGGGCGCCATGTTGTTGCGGGCCTTGTATACGGTGAGGCACAGCTTGTATTTCACCCTTTCTATTCGCTCACTTTAAGCCAGTGCAACTTTTCGAGAAGTGGTGTGATGTGACAGTCTCTATTTTCGCGAAAGATAAGTCTCGCGGTTCCATTGAAGGCCATTTGCAGGCGGTTCAGTTGTATATGAGGTAATCCGGTGTATAGGATATTGCAGTAGTCCAGTCGAGACACTGCTATATTCAGAAGTAAGAGAGCAATCCAATAAAGTATTTGCAACAGCTAAATGTAATGATTGCATAGATTGTCATGTTTGCATACAAAACATTATGTGCCAAACCTAATAATAGTAAGCTGTTCATAATACTTCCATAAAACGAATTTTACCAATTTCAGCAATGAAGTGGTATAGTAGTAGCTTATTTGATAGAGTAACGAACCGAGTATAAACTTTCAATCACTATGCTGGATTTCATAAACTTTTTAGGTGAGGAATAACGGAGATAGGAGAGCCACCTAGCACAAATTTTGTATGAAAAATAATGATAAGTAGCTCCTATCTCCGTTATTCCACACCTAAGAAGTTGGTGATATCTAGCAGCAGTCGCCCAAATACAAATTTAAAAAAAGTGTGTGTGGTGTGTGTGTGTGTGTGTGAGGGTGTGTGTGTGTGTGTGTGTGTGTGTGTGTGTGTGTGTGTGTGTGTGTGTGTGTGTGTGTGTGTGTGTGTGTGTGTGTGTGTGTGTGTCTATATTCAATCATATGACCTCAAGAATTGTACCTACCTACTGATAGATTTAATAACACAATTTTTGCATTTCTACGTAGACAATTCATGTATAGATTAGAGTAGTCTATGAAGGAAAATAGTTGAGTTAATATACTCGTCATATTATTATAAAAAAGCGCATAGTAATGTGACACTGCAGGTAATTTTTAAGGTCTAATGCATATTAATCTAGTCCAGTATTAATATAATATTTGAGTAGGTAGGTTATTGTTTAGTTTAGGTTTATCTACTGAACATTTAGTTAATTGTTAGAGAACAATAAACGATAATGGAAGTTCCCTTGGTGATAGTTCTGCACGCACTATTATTTTCATATGTTTCGACCCCAGGTGTTGTGGAAAATATTGCTAATTCATTGTTAACAAACTGTGAGTACCAAACTGATTAATAAAGTACAATATAACAGTGTTTATACATAACTTCGAGAGAAAGCATTAGCTTAACATTTAGTATAGCTTGAAAAGCTTGTGCCATGAAGTTGAGCAAGTCGGCATGGGAGATCGAACACTGGATTAACAGTCGAGAGCGTTACCAACCCCCCTATCGTATAAGTTCGCCCTAGTGAATAAATGTTATGATTTATATTCGTAATGTTAACGTATCTCTGTATTTTATTCTCCAAAAGTATGTATTAATAAATATATAAAATTGCAATGAATTTGCGTATTAATTATTTAAACCATTTATATTTTTTATTTTATATTTTTCAGGTACTGGTATAAAATCATTGCAGGGAGTGACATACGAACAATTGATTTTTTCAAAATATAAACCACGGAAAAATGACATTAATTTTATATATTTTATAAACAAATCAACTAAGGTAAAATTTTGCGATATCTACTAGAAATCTAGAATTTAAATAGTGTAAAAATAATTAGTAATATTTAATTTTGCACATTTTTGATTACTTTAGGAAGATATATATTTTCAGATTTTTTCAGTTGGTGGACATACACAATCGGTAAGTCAATACATCAATCCGGATCTTCCAACTGAAATAATAATACATGGATATATTCAATCCCCAAACAATCCACATGTAAATAAAGTTATCGATGCTTTACTTGAGCGTGGTGGAACTAACGTCTTATTAGTGGATGCTAGTAAATTACTTTTCTATCCTTATATGTATTCTTCTACAGCTCTTAAATTTATTGGAGAGTATCTTGGAATGGACTTGGCTAAATATCCCAATGGTATGTAAATTATTACATTCTCATATTTATTGCTTTCATGTCTATAAATTATAGAATCTCAGAGTTACTCATAACTATAGTAGGTACTCTATTTAAATCCCAACAATACAATTTTGCCAACAAAATTCCACTCCAACTTGTAAGATGGCTGAGGTCACTCGCAGACGAGTGGATAGCCGTGAAGTATAATAGAATAGATTAGAATTCTTACGTATTCATTCGTATTTTATAAGTTCAAGACATAAGGGAAACACATTTAACAATTGCGGAAAAAGACGAAGAAAAGAAAGTGGCATTGATTTTACATGTACAAGAATAAGTAATCTTTTTATTTCTCTTACTGTTACAGTATTCATTAGGAAAAATATTCATTTGATCGGATATAGTTTCGGAGCTCATATCGCCGGATTCGCTGCAAAAACTTACCGCCAACAGACGGGATATACATTACCATGGATAACTGGACTAGATCCAGCAGGACCTTGTTATTTTGAAAGCGTAGCTTCGGACAGACTTTCAAAAACAGATGCAGATTTTGTAGATGTGATACATACGGATATGGGAGCATGGGGAACCACAAAGGAGATAGGTAAATTATTCATGTTCTGTCCTTTTGTTTTAAATGAATAAATTATAAATTATCCAACATCATATCAACATTTCAGGTCACATTGACTTCTATCCCAATGGTGGAAATTTCCAACCTGGATGCAGTCTGCGACTTTGTTCCCACGAGAGATCATTATACTTATATGCTGAGAGTATATTACATCCTGGAAATTTAATAGCAGTGATGTGTGATAGTTGGCAGAAATTTAAAACAGGGTTTTGTTTATTAAATCGTAAAGTGATTATGGGTTATGAAATACCAAAAGATGTATCTGGCTCCTTTTATTTGACTACAAAGAGTTTTATTCAATTTGACTTAAAATCCAGATTTACTTTATAGACCTTTTTTCATGCGTACACCTCACACGTGATTTTTTCTAAATTAGAATGCGACTGATTTAACGTTAACATATTATAAAATCGTTTTTAACAACATAAGCGACTATAGTTTGAATTATATGGATCTATTGTACCCTGTAGAAGGCAGATTTTTTTTAAAGAATCATAATAAATAACATGAAATTAATATGTCTTTTTAATTTATTTGTCCCATCACAAGATTATTTTGTGGCATTAAGAGAAAACCGATCAGTCGGTAAAGTTCTGAAGAGATAACAGCTTATGTGTTGTTTCAGTCCAATTAATTCACTCTTCTGAATCTTCTCCATTCACAATGTCTAGTTTTCCATTACACTTGAATTGCCAATTAACTTCACAAGTGCTTATTCTGCTTGACACGTTATTTTAAGTATTTCTTTAAAATATAATACCTGCGTTGACAGATTTACGAGTAGGTTCTATTGTGAAGCCACGCACTTTAGGCATTCATCAAAATATCATTAGCATCGAGTAAGACGGCACGTTATATTGTGTCTTCTGTTACGTATAGTATCATTTTCATATTTATTTTCTATACATTATTGTAATTATTAATACAAACAGATCTTTAATACACTGATGTTCACGTATGAGGTACTTCTTTAATAATCTTCAAATTATTTTTTTAAATCATGACCAGGATGTGTAGAGTGATCAAATAATATTGAATTATACCGATTATATGTCACGGTATGAATAAACAATTTCGCACGATAAGTACAATCAAGCAATCAATCGTTGTTTCATCTACGAGAGGAGGAACTGAGATTTTTAATATATTACTCATTGATCTATCAAAAGGTTATAATATATTTATTACAAATCGTAGACATATCTAACACATTGCAATGTTTTTGATTAAATGCAACATATTAGGTATGTACAACAGAGAGTGTTAAACATCTCTTTAAATTAATAATTAGAATGTACATATATTAGGTTAATATGTTTGGTGTTTACCTTGTGGCGCGTACCTAATCGTCTAATCGTATTTTTTGTTATAAATAATTAATATTATATCACGAATTACTATCATTGAAATCAACATTATTAAGTAGGAAATATTCTTCAGATATTTTAATTAGCTTTGCATCATATATTATAAATCATGCAGGCAATAAGTAGGTATATACACTATACAGTGTTTATTAGTCGGCTATTGAAATTTCATCTGGGTCTAAAGTTGCTTACAGTGAGAATATGGGGTGTTTTTTTCACACTGCAAGTATGACTTTCAAATCAGTCAAACTATACATATGTGGTGATCCGTCAACTCATAGTGGAGAGGAGATAAAGGGAATGAGTATGGTATCGTATAGACTTTAAAACAAGCATCATGGTTGGAATCTCAGACATTGGTTCAGAACGCCAGATATGCACAACTACTCTTACCAGAATTGCATATAATGGAGAGGAGTTCCTAAGGATGGTGGGCTATCTTAGAAAGGAGGGGCACAAGAAGAAGAAACTGTTCACTACAATACTTTTACACGGAAAGTCTCACTTAAATAATATCTAGAAAATATATAGAGTCAAGATGCCTACGAAAGTATTTTGTTAGTCAAACGTTACTATAAGTTACGTTTCTTCTGCTTAATTATACCATATTTATAGTTTTATCTGTCGAGTGTATTGGATCATATTTTGTTGTTTTGTCAATTTAATATATTGAATTTTTACATTGAATGAATATTTTTATATTAGGATTCTCATACTCTATGGTATTGGGTGTGTAACGTGTTTTCATATTTTGACCTTCTAATTAAAATGACATATATCTATTGTTACGTTTTATCATTATTATAGTCAATTTTATATTTATTTAATTTATATTATGTTTTTTTATATGATTGATTTGTGAATTTTTACTTTTACTTTTTTTTCCTAGGTTGTGTAGAATTTGTAATAATTTTGTATATTTTTTTTATTGACCTTATTGTATAATTTTTTTAAAAGGCTTTTGGCCGTTTGTAATGTAATAAATAAATAAATAAATAAATAAAAGTTGACACAATATTTTTGTGGATACTTATTATGATAATGGTAACCCATAGGTATGTGAGAAGACTTGTGTACACAACGTGACCCACCTGTCTCTCGTTTGCTTTACCTTTCACCGTCGGATTATTATAAGAGAAGCAAAGCACATGCAAATATGTATTTAAGTTGTTGCTCATCATCTTAGATGTTATGAACTCTTTCAATGATATTCCTCAGTAGGTTCAATACATCTCTCCGAAGATGCTGGCCTACTACTAATTTTATAGAGTAATATAGTAGGTATCTCACGTGGCTGATGAAATACTCGTAGCTGGCTCCTATAAATATTTTTCCACCCTCATGATTACAAAGTCAAGTAAAACGATGTTCCACTCGTCACGTTCTTGCTATAAGACTAACAATACGTAGCGGTTGATTTCACTAGATGATATCGAGTAGTTGATGCTAGTTGAGTATAATGTAATATCATATTATAGTTATACCTAATTTGTTTCTCTCGTCTTCCTGCATCATGAATATTACAATCACCACCATCGTTTAGGATATGTCGTTGTGCAATCGCTCGTGAATAGCGAATCTTCATAAAAATGTTTATTTTCTGCGTACAATAAAATAAATTTATTGTATAATTGCATGCTTACTCACTATATGCTTATTTAAACTTTATTGGGTAATGATTATTGTAAAATCATTATCTAGGCAATAATATGAAGACTGATGAAGTATGTGAGAAAAATAAATGCGTAATTTGAATCTTAGATTGTAAAGGAAATGAGCAATCATCGACAATTTGTAATTATGACATAAGTTAATGAGCTTTATTACTTGCCCAACACAACTTTTATTAATTTAAATAACTTTACTTGGTAATATAATGTACAACGCTCTTCTCTTACTTTTTATTGCTTTTAAATCGATTATTACGTTATCTGACATTAATTACTTTACTACTTCCATATAAATAGTAATTAATTATAATACTTACATACGAGTATGAATAAGTGAAAGAGATTGTTTATGTAGAATGTTAGTTATTATTAAAACCAATTCAAACGGTGAACTAATTTCTTACAAACAGCCTTGATTAGGATGACTAGTGCTTATTTTTATGAATGATAGTTTATTGAATAATTATTATTTTTATTTTTCAATAAACCATTATATAGTTATTCATCTAATAAGTAGGTTATGTATTACTATTACACGATCCATTGCGTCCAATTGTACAACTTTTTGAACTAAAATGTCTGTTACAGTTTTTTAAAGCAGATGGCGTTAGCACCTGAAACATTGGGCCAATGTGAAATAATTTCCAGCCGTAGCATATACTCGTATACAACATTAAAAAATTACACAATTGACAGCAGAAGGTGGTGGAATGGGTGAACGTTGCCCTGGGCATAAAGTGATTTCTTAAACTAGCCAAAGCCGGCTTGTATGTTTCGAAACACCCATCCTGCTTCCTCCCCAAGGAAGTTCGCTATATTATGTGAATGAGTCTGCCTCTCGTCTCTGTTGAGGAGAAAAACCTATAATGTATATCCATCTGTGCAATGCAGAAAAATCCAGTTCAATACCTAAAGTAATTTAGCTATATCTCAAAACATAAAATGTCTGTGTTTTGAATTTATTTTGTTACGAAATAAATAAAACAAAATAACGTCATATTTTTTTTTAGTTAATACGCACTTAATTAGTTAAAGAATTGGACCCGTTATGTTCCACAGTACTCTTATCATTTCTGACAATGTATGCAATGTCTGTATTTGAGATAAGTTTTGATGAAAAATTGGATTCATTTGAGAAATTGACTTCCTTTTCACATATATTTTTTCCAGATGCCTTTCTGGGGTTTCAGACCTTTCCTTTCTCTTCCCCTGATCAGGAGTGTTACTCCTACACTCCTTAACCATAATTAAGCATGCTTAATACGATCATATATAATTATTCACCCGAGCTTATTTAAGGGACGTAAGTATATTCTATTCATTAAATTTCATGTAGGTAATTAATGGAATTGGTATAGCTAATATTAAATGTTACAGTTCGGTGATATCTAATTGGTAATTACTCGAATTGTTTCTCATTACTCTAGTTAATATGTAATGTACGTAGTTTATAGTAAAGAGTAATTAAGTAAGGAGATCATCTACTTGTTTGTAACATCATTTTATAATCGAAGATAATGATGTTAACTTCTACTTAGACTTAGTGGTGTATCACTTATGATGCAATAGAAATACCGGCGGCGTTGTTCTAATTTCCAGATAACGAATTGCATATTACATAGATTAGATGATTAAAGATGGAAATTCAACGTGGCATGCGAATTATAGATTACTATACATAAAATAAATACGAGTGCATGAAAAAATAAATAGCTAAATCAAATATTTACCATGTTAAAAGACGGGTTAATTACCGACTACAATGTCTACCAACTAACCATAATTCTGCGGAGCAATAAAACTCGGATAAAAGAGCGAATACTTAATATAACTTCGAGTATATTAAATTAAAGTAAGTATTTGTTATATTCGTCATCTTTCAACGGTCGCCTTAAGCGTCTCTCAACCAACTAGTTGTATATAATTACTGGGTACTGCCGTCAAGTTTTTACAGTTTATACCTGAAAGTTGACTGAAAAATTGTGCAATAAGCCAGAGAGATATCAATGCGTGTAAACCGTAGGAAAACTAAAGTAGGTACATAATATTATTATGAAGAAGACATTTATTATTTTTTTGATTTGGCGGCCTAATGATCTCTATCAAAATGTTATGGGATATTTATGGTGTTCATATTCAAAGTCATTCTATGACCGAAATATATGCAACATTGAAATATTATTTCTGTGAGATGGTGAATAAAGATTTATTTATTGTGAGCAATAAATTTATATCAAGTGGAATTTTTACCAAATAAGTAGGTACCTAACCTACAACTACTTACATCGAAATGTGAAGTGTTGAGGATCGTATGAATTGTAATTTATCGTAGTTGCTTTGAATAATTTATTGATCTGATCTAAGTATCGCATATTATATTATTATGGCTATATTCGTTACCATCAAATCACGTAAAATGATGGTGCTTCGGTATCCAAGATGTGAATCAGGTGAAGGTGATCAAGCATCGAAGCGTCAGTCAGAAGAATGTAACTACAAAATACAAGTACATTCTTCTTATTATGGGTTCAATTTGTATAATGAATTAACAATCCACTTCATACAATAATAATACCTACCTATTTAAATAATCTGAAATGTAAACTACATGTAGAATTAAGACGATTAAGGATAATAATGGAAAGGATGAAATATCCTTGACTAAGGCACCAAGTAAATACACGTACACATGATTATGTTGATGCTCCATATACTACGAAGAAAAATACTCACTTAAAGTAGCAAGCCCTAGAGCTATATACTAATTGTTACAACATAGTGTACTTTTATTAAACTGTCCAACCCGATTTTTTTTATAAAAAACATTGTAAAATTTGTAACCCGAATATAACAAATCAATCCTTTGATATTTCCATATGTTATTCTATATTTCATTCTGTTTATATAATAGATGTGGAAAACACGAGTAGGTATATAAAGTTACGCGGAAATTTTTTCTACTCCTTATCCTCTTAGGGTTGCAATCCCATACTTTGTAATATTGGTGATGATAAAGGCATCAACGTGCAAAGGTCAATTTAACGAGACTGCCTCAGGTTTCCGGTGTAATTCTGATACTTTTTCACATCGAGTCACACTTTTTACAAAAATCTACGAATCGTGAAAAGGTAGAGGTCGTATTGTAAATTTAAATAACGTATCTTACATAATAATAATAACAATAATATAATATGTGGTCAGATAAATGAAGGTAATGCAGTAAGTAACATTGAAAACAAAGTAGTGACTTATTTGAAACAATTATCCGGGATGTTATCATATCTACGAACAATCTCAATACATAGTCTATATTGCTAACGTTTAATTAAATGAATTTATTAATTGCATAATAAGAGTCTCTATATTATTAGATAGATATTATCGCATACAATTAATATGTTACTTACTGTTTTATTTTGGTTTTAAATATTTTACTAACTATTATGTTCTTGATCTTCTTTTACATTCAGTAGCCATGGCATTCATGTGGAATTTGTTATTTACGAGTATTAGGTACAGTGGTATATTTATTCTAAAGTAACTACTTAATTTGAAGTATGTACATGATGAAAACTAATAAAGTAGATATTAGATAAGTATAGTAGCAATATGCCAAACATAATTGTTATTTATATATTTTAGTTTCAAGTGTTCAATAAGTTATTTTTAAATTAAGTGATTACTACATATAATTTGTCTTAAATTTAGCCATCTAATTTAAACTTAAATATACAAAAATATAATATGAGCATAATATAAGTATTTATCACAATAAAATATTCACAATTATAACAATCAATGCATTCATTATGGCGAGCTTATCGTTATCCAATAATCTCGAGCAACTGAAAGTCTGAAAGTAAAATATTAAGTACAAAAGTCACATCTATTTTCAGTAATTTCCTACTTTATCTAACACTTTTCAGAGGAAAACCCCCAGACCAAATAAAACACGTATAGAGGAATAGCGTCATGAAAATAAAAGACAATAAAATTCTTCCCAAGTTACCTTTCAGGGTTTCACTTCAAACTGTAGGTTAATCATTTCACCAGAGGTATTTCATAGCTGCTGTTATTTCAGTATCCTGAGATGTTGAAAGCAAATGAATTTTAGGTATTTACAGTTTTGGTAGGTATTTAGAATACTTACTCTGAGAAAAATTTGAATTGTTAGCATTTTCATAATAATTGTATATTAGCGTGCCTATTTTTAAACACACCTTTTCCTACGATATGTTTCTATAATTATTTTTGAACAATACTTCCTACATAGGTATAATTAAGTTTTACGATTGAAAGAAGAAAAGAAATACATACATATGACACGTAGTATTATCGAATAAATGATTGTAAAGAAATTGCTCAATGATGATATATAATTACATATTACATTGGAAGAGGTTCATTAAAGAAATTATAAAAGATATGAAAGGGAAAGTAGGATGGGTTACATTATGTTAGATAACACCAGACTTGCCTACAATACAACGTTGATACTTTATTATATTTTTGAATAGCATCTCACGTTGCATAATTTGTTAGGCAAAACAAAGTGTTAAGTAAAGATGCTGAAACACCCAAGCTTTTCACCACATTGTAAAAGTGTTCTTTTATTCTTTGTGTCACTATTGACGTAACACAGATTTGGTGAATCTCTTTTGTCTCTACACAGGAGGTCGTTAAGGTGTTGTATAAACTTTATACCTTTATTAAGCGCATCTTCTTTCCGTGTAGCACAATAATAAACCGGTTCAATCAAAATGTCGAAGGTTCTTTGTTCATGTTGTTTTGTTTCGTGAATGTTCTGAGATATTGTCTGTATTTACTTTTATCTGCCGCACATCTACTCGTATAGTTTGTCATTACTCATTACATTCATTATACTCGTATATGTCTTTAAGAACGTGTGTCTATGAAGAATAGAGTAGAAATAAAATGGTACGTAATTATATGTTAACTAACTTGAAATAAGGCAAAGATTTATTACTCTTATGTATCACATACGGAACAAAATAGAGAGATACGTACTTTTCTGACATCGTCGTCGTATTTTAACCAATTTTTGTAAAGTGAGGTTTCGCGTCTTTACATGTAACACAAAAAAAATAGATAATTACCGAATGTATCGTGTGTATGTTTAAAAATAATAACACCTATAGTGCAATACTTACTCGTACCTTTGCAATAGAACTGCGTGCATTAGAAAAATGTGTAAAAATAAGACACATACCAACGTATTTAATAATTTTATGTTCTAAGCACAATTAATTGATTAATAAGAATTCCCTGCGTATGTATCTTTCTCGTTTCATACATTGACACGCAAAGCTAAATAAAAAAGTATCCGGCATTCCTTACTCTTACATTGTATTTATTTATTTTGTGTACAACAATCGAATGTGCAGTTTCCCAAACATTACACGAAATGGTCAAATTATAATAAAATTATTTCGACATCTAATTGTTATCTTTAGTATTGTTTACACCAGGTAAAACAATTGCTTAAAATTGTTGTTGTTATAAACATCATGCAAACATTAAAATAATGTCATTTGCAAGCGTGAGAAACAAAACAATTACCATTTAACTGTTATTAAAAATAATTAATATTTTAAGACTCAAATTTAAATTACTATTTTCTTACTCGAGCTAGACAAAATAGGGTTTCATTTGGTCATTATTTAAGAAAGGGAAATTCAAGGTGTTTAGGGCCACCTGGAAATTAATGTTTTCAAAATACCTGTATCGATGTTGGGAATGCTTAATTGGTGTTAATTATTGGAGGCTTAAATTAATAATATCTCTACATATCGACTCTGTAAAGTACAGGTGCTTATTATGTTCAGTTGATTATATCTTCGATGTACAGGATTTCAATAGAAGCATCAGATGTATTTCTTGTTGATGTAACAACGAATTTTAAATGATAATTACACAATACTAATATTGTTTTCCCGACGTTCAAACAATGCTTTATATTAATGAGGTGAATATTGCAATAATACGGAATGTTGAATGTTACATATGAAAAGAACAATTATTTGGTAGACAACTTTATCTGCTTTACCATTTTGAAAGTAATTGCATAAAAGAAGATAAATCTTTTTGGTAAACTATGCTTACTGGATTATCGAATCGCTAGGTATGGGTGCTTACTGCTTTCATAGTATTATAAATGCATAATCAGTGCCCCCCCCAAGGATAAACCTGTTTCCTATCAATACGGATCTGATTTCTGATAATTGCATGCTTTGCGCTATGTGCTTACAAGAGAAGCAAATTTTAAGATCAACATCTAATGAATATTGAACTATTTTCACGCATTGCTATCATGTTCGTGAATAGTTTTCATATATCATTACTACATACTAAATTATGAGCTATCACTAGTATAATGTTTGTAGTATCGGATCATTGTGTAATATATCGGATATACTCTCTTATGCAACATGAATGCATTGGGAGATACTTTACGACATTTACTGGATGATCTTCTAGCGACATTTACGTTTTGTTTCGTGTAATCCAAGTTTCATTAGACAACACTCATGTTTTATGTACCAATTCGTATAGGTACCTATAATGGTTAACTCCACCGAGATTCACAGTGGAAAAATTAAATTGTCTAGACTAAGACCATCTACTCATTGTATCTAACAATTTTTGTTCTTGGTAATATAAATAATATTTTGACAAAAAAGTTCAAAACAATAATTCGTGACGTTGGAAAGTGTTGGTACGCGAAAATAGGCAGTAAATTCGTATCATTTTAAGTAGATAAGAGTGTACTATTACGAGCATGTTAATAAGCTAACAACTTAAGAAGGTAATGCATAACAAACTGTTTGTTTCACCGGAACATGTAAGTGATTAAATCTAACATTTTCTCAACATTGTTATGATGTATAGATTCTGTTAAACATTATAGAAGATAAAGTGGGTATTATAGACAGACGATCGTGGAAACTCTCATAATTATAATTAGGTTCTTGTATGCAGCCAATCATGCAAAATCATAATGTGGATTAAATGTTATAATACTGTTGTTTGCATCAGTTTGCATAACAATTTTAAATTAAAATTGGTACATTTTATTAACAAAAACTATACTCCAATAAAATACTTACAGTGCAATTTAAAATAATCGTGTAGTATTTTTACTCTTATATGTAAATTAACAACCTAATTATTCTAAATTGAGAGGACAAAACATTATGTAAACTAGTACAAATTTCTTTGAATTTAATCATTATGGAGATTTGTAGTGCATAATTCTAAATTTGAGAAAAACTGTTTTCCTTTTAAAGATGAAAGTAGGTACGAGTATGTGATAAATTTTGCAATATTATTATGTATGTAACCTATAAACCAAGTCTATTTGTACATATAATAGATGTAGATGTTATTTAGATTGATTTGCACATATGTGATGACAGGTGTGGTGTGTCTATATAATATTGAAAAGCTCCATTGTATTGAGTGAAATTAAAGTATGTAGGTGTGAATATTATAAGTTACGTTTTAGATCTGCCAAAGATAATAGAATAAATGATTATTCAACGATATCAAATAAAATGTAACCATATAATGAATATTGTTCTTTTGTTGAAGTAATCATCACAATAAAATAATAAGACTCTGCTCTTTTATTGATGCGATGATGGCTCTATTGTTGCCTTTATGATTCTGTATGGTTACATGTGGGTTGCAATGACAAAATTGTGAAAGATTCATAGTTTTATATCGTTGTAGGAGATTAAAGAATGCATGAGAGATGAGTGCTTGATTTACTTTATACTATTGTATTTGTTATACATATTTACTGGTAAGTATCAATGTTACGATTATTTTAGTAAAGTATAATGAAGGTATGAAAGGATGCAATAATTCCAAGGTCGTAGAGTATGAATGTTTGAATAGCAGAAGTTCTTTAGCAAACTTACCTCACTTCTTGTATATTGTTTGTTGGATGAGATGAGTACTGAGTAGTAGGTACTGTAAACTGCGCAACGTGTTTAATTAATATTCTTCCTTTAAGGTTATTCGGGTGTTGGCCACGTGTCTTTTGATCTTCTCTAGCTTTCGGCAGCGATACTTCTGCCATCTTCAGGATGAAAGGTGTTTAATTAACTAAGGAGTGCAGTGTTATCATATACTTCATATAATGAATTAAGGGAATGTATCGAATAAGAGTTGGCAATAATGGTTTAATACTCGTAATCTGAAAAGTTTTCCTATAAAATGAAAAAAAAAAAACATAGAATTATCATACACTAGTAGTCTATGTAAAGCAAGTGTACCGAAAGTTACCGAGCTTTCTGCCTAATGTAGATTTTAGTGAAAAAGTATACTTCTTTACTTATTTCGACTCTGCACCCGGTTTACGGGTGATGCTGCGTGAAAAAGTATAATACCTGATTAAATATTTGATATACCGTAGATATCTTAAATGAATGAAAATCTACGCTATTTTATAACATAAAATTAATGTAAATATATTACCAAAAATGAAAAATAATTACTTTTAATTTTGTTATTTTATCTGTTTGGGTACTGACAACATCTAAAATATAAATTTTGTACATTATAATGCTATGAACGGGCCATTAAAATGATGTATCGACAACATAATATTAATATTACCATCTATATACGACTATAAGTGTTTTCAAATGGAAAATCTATTTAGATTAATATACGATGAATAGATATAATAATAAAACACATAGCTTCATAAATCGATATTTTTCGTAAAATTTTACTCTTGACAATAAAAACGTAACCTTTCAAATACGACCTCCAGGTCAGTGGGAGTCGAGAGTAATAAAAGTTCAACATTCCTCGACTTGCAAAGATCACTCGTAGCTCATCCTCGCTGTGGGAAGAGTAAAGTGAAGTGATGCCGAGACATTATGAAATATCAAACCATCATAATGTTATTTAGCAACACTTGTTCTTGCTGTTGGATCTTCTTCTAAATAAATTGATAATTTACTGTTGGCATCAATATTTGTAGGCATTATAAATTTTATAAAATTATAAACGACGCGTTAAATCAATGGATTTGTTGTGTGATTATGTAAATATATTACACGCAGTAATAAAACTCTTCTTCTTTCTGATATTGATTTGTGACCATTTTAATGTCATAATTATCATAAAATCGAATGTTTTATGTTGGAGCAAAGTAATAGAATTGCCATGATTCACGATGAAGGTTTTAAATCGGTCTATAGATCCACCATAAATTAAAGAGAATAGTGCAAAGTATAACAGATTTGCAACAGGATACAGATAGGTAGATAAAAGATTTATCTACTTACATTTGAATTCTGTTAAAAAGTTCAAAAAAAAACTCTTATTAAATAAAACACCATATAGAGTAACATATAATTACTACGGAGATCTTTTTAGATACTCTGTGAATGTATTCAAATACAAAACATTTCGGAATGATAATAATCATAATAATGCGAGTATTTCTAAGGTTAATTCTGTGTATGCAACACGGAGTATATTTTAGACAAGTTAATATCTTCATTTTCGTTTATATTCCTCTTCTTAAACGTTTCGTGAGTAATTTATTTACAAACTTAAATTAAAATCAATGGTATCTGTAGCACGAGAAAAAACCAGGAAGCTGTTTTGAACACAGAGATGTATAATGCTTAATCGCTTGTAATTATTATTAAAGGTAATAGTGTATAGAAATATAAATCTACCATAAAACCTATGTAGATATATATTTGTTAATGTTAGCCTCTAGTCTACAATAATAATATTATAATGCTCGTTATATTCTGCTCCCGGTTCAAGCACTTGAGATATAATGAGATGTTTTTGTGAAAAGTGTGGTGGGTACCTATTCCTATGTAATTCCTAAACAGTTGAAAATATTATATTTATGGAGGGTCTATACGGACGTATTGGTACTATAATTATAAAGGATTAAAGTACCTCAGGTCCAAATGTTCACAGCGAGTGGTCCCTTATTCCCCCTCCCGCTCTTTGCCCCCTCCCCTCCCCTCCCCTCCCCTGTGTGTATACGTTTACATTTAAATTTATTAAAAGCTCATTATCTTTTTTTTTTTCTTATGTATATATATTTATCTTATTATCGATTAGTATGTATTTATGTCTGTATGTATGTCTATCTATATATTTTTTTTGCTTTATTATTATTTATATTATATAAGTTATCTTTTTCTTATCTCGGGTTGACTGTAAGATATTGCGTTAGCAATAAGTCCGCCTTTTGGCACACAAGATTGTCTTATTTTTTTGTAATCATTGTAATCATTTTGGTCAATAAAGATTTATTTATTTATTTAAAGTAGATACATTCCTTTGTATTTTGGAATATTTAGATTTTATTTGGAAGGTACACCTCAAGTGTTTTGCTCTGAACAGATTGTTAAATTATATGTACTATTACTTATTAATGAAAAAGGCATAAAAGCTTCAAGTTGCTTAAAACCGTAATTGATTTTAATTAAAATATTATTCGTGTCGATTATTAAATTTATGGGAGGTGCTTAATTTAAGTATTTTAAAACCTATGTGCGAAAGTCCTTGTATATTTTTTCTAACCCATCATAGTAGCATGGAGACAGAATTTATAATTTGCTAAAATGTACAAAAGATTTTCCATTGGTATATATTGTAAATTTCGCAAAGTCATTAAAAATTATAACATTGATTTTCGGTGTCATTATTTTATCATAATTATTTTTTTACATCAGTGTCCCATCTATAAAATATTCAGTCAATTATTTCTAATTTATTGTATATCAATAACTATTCATCTTAACGTTGAAAATGTCACAAGAAATAACTAAATTCTTTACATCCGTTAGCAACTATGACGCATCACCTGAGTACATAACGTAACCATTTGTATGGTGTATTACGTAGTTGGCATAGGTACTACGTAAGAAATTAGTCAAGATATGAATTCAATAGAGAATTACCATGCCTTGTAATGCGGGGCGACTTGAGTGCCTTATAAATACATAGGTGCAAAATATTTGAAGAATTTTGAAAAAAGTATCAACCGATTCGATAAACACGATGTTCGGTTGATTTCAAGCACATTGGATAAAAAAATACTAGCTCTTGTACATAAAAAAGGTGTGGTGTCAGTACACTTGGGGTATCCTTGCGGGGTAGGCAGAGAGAAATTGTTTCACGCCACAGACTTCTATCCTTACACATCTCTCGCGTTATCTGTGATTTATCCTACTCAATAGCGTCGTCTTTGGGTTTCTGATCGATATGTTCACTGCAGGCGACCCTCGGACGAATTCTATCGAATCACGTATATTTCAACCACAAGGTTTCATGTATAAATGCCATTTCATTAATAAAGTTTTTAGGTGAGAATATACAGTTTTTCATGATTGCTCGTGCAATAAAAATTACTGAAAAAATCATTCAGCACATGACAAACTAGAAGGTAGGCAGGCACCAATATTGTTATAAGTAGATAACATAATATAGACATTCTCTCAAATTTACATATAAATTCTATTGAACCTGTCAAATAATACTCGTGTAGCGAATTACGTTCGTTCATGGAAATAAGAGAGAAGTCTTTCCTTTGTTCGAGTATATTTACTATGAATATGAATACCTGACTCTAATCTTCGATTTTCAACAGTTGTGCCTTATAGATTTTCTGTAGTCATTTGAGAGAAATAAGTCCATAGAAAAACATGAAAATGTGGAGTATTAGTGTTTACTCATTGAGTATAAAACTATTGCTAATTTCTCCGAAAATATTTGCGATACAATACATTTTTTTGCATGAATTATTTACGGTGATAATGAACATGAGTATCTTAATCAGCTTCTCGTCTTCCTTGTTACGAAAAAGAGAAAACACAAATATTGCGAAAAAGGCAAAGAATGCATTTTCTGTTTTATATATAAATATAAACAATTTTCGTTTATTTCTGCAAGGACTTTTTATCTTAGCCATTATCTTTTTATATTAAGTAGGTAGGTCTCTACTCGTAGATTGTTTTATTTGTTTTTTTTTCTTCAAATAACGAGGAAGTCGTATTATTGAACCATTGCTAATTTTAAATTTTAATGTCGGCTTATCATCATATTTGGTTCGGTCTTATATCATCTGGGAGTGGTTTAGTCATTAGCTCCTATATTAAGTATAGGTAGGCATATAAGATACTTTATGAGCTAGGTACCTAAAGGTAATGCAACTACAAAAACATTGCTATCAATAATCGTCATGGGGTATTAGCGGTCGACTGATTTTGTTTAATAATTTCTGTTTGACGAGCTTATTTGGTGATTTCATAGTTACCTATATACATTATACGTATATGTAGTTTTATTGTTTTTGTACCGAACTTGTATATGGTGATGCTACCTATAATGAAAGACCCAATTTATTGTTAAATGGTGCAAAAAATATTCAATTTTTTATATTAAGTTTATTTATTTTACTATAGAAAATTCTCAAAAAGTACAGTAAAAAAATTAAGAAGAACAATGGACTTTAGTGTCTAAATAATTAATGACGTCATAATCCTACATATATTGGCTTATATTGTTTATCTCATAATAGTCATAGAAACTTTTCTTAATCTCTTTACAGCAGTTACTTTATATATATTTTAATATTACTCGATGTATATTTTTAAGGAATTATTTGCACCTAGAATGTTTGTACTGAAACTAAAAGGTTTGAGAATCCAGGAAACAATCGTCTATTCTCATACGAATAATAATTACTGTCATGCGTTTCAATACAGAGACGTCATGTAATAATTGGATGCATCTATGTTTTTTCCGAGAACTTGTAATGTTTCCGTTAATAACACCACTATAAGACAACAAATAATATATTACAGTGATAATATTATAACGATCCAGGCCAAGGAAAGATAACTATCTCTTTAAAATAATGTAAGCCGGCATTGAGGTAGGCATCCATATCCATCATAGTCATAACGTAAATATAATCGGATAACCAATTGAGTACATTTCATGTTATTTTTTTATTAGCCGTGTGGAAAAAAATATTAATTAAGGTGATGCATGCAAAACGAAATGATTTTATCACGTCGTTAATATAGGTCTGACATATTAGGTGTATTATGATAGTAATAAGTAAACTAGTATAACACATCACTATGTTAGTTTGATTTCTTGATATTATAATAATTTAGATAGGTATCTATGTTCACTATATTCATCATACCTACGTTATGGGAATTGAACCATTAGATCGTTTCAAAATATACCTACAACATTACGATATTGGCATTTTATTGAATTTTTAGATTCTATATATAGATTATTAATATATTTTAATAGCTGTCTACGTATTCGTGATTTTAGTTAGCTACAAACCTACAATTCTTATTTGCACACTATGCATAAGGGAATGGGGAAGTAAAGTGGGGGTACTGGGGTTAAGCAGGGTTTTATAAAAAAAAATCACGGCTGTACCCTGCACAACATCGAGTCAATGGAAGTAGGTATCACAAAATATTTATTGTATCAATTTAAACTGCCTAGCTATGTTTGTCAGGCTGATTGATACATAGGTTCGTAGACCACTTGTCCCCTCTATTATACACCTTTCAATTGAATTAATTATCTTGTTTATCTACGTTTAGATAATTAATTCCGATATCTTCATGAAAAAGGAAACAATACATTTCTTGTACCTAACTAATTAATTTCCTAGCTGTAGCAATTATCGTTAGGTAAGGTGGATGTATATAGGTGTAACATCTAGGTAGGCAACTACATGAAAACAAATTTATAAGTAGGTAATTATAATTGCATTCCGTTATAAAATAATATAAATATGGGTAGGTAGGTAGGTACCTCAAGACAAGATGATGAGTGGATAATATTGCACGAAGGTCGTTTATTAAGGACGGCTAATATATTAAAATGTTATCTTTTACCAATTAACAATAAATTGGTAAGGTCATGTCCGCCGAAATTCATTACATTCCTATGAGAACATACATAACTGTGAGATACTGTACGAGTATATAGTACCTAATAGTATACGTGAAATAATTCTCAATAAAAGATATACTCTTAAAGAATTGTTTTCGTTATTTACATATACACGTTTATTGATTTATAGTGAAATTATGAAAATTACAGCGTGTATACTTGAATTCAGTATAATCAAATGGGTAGGTACTCGTAATATCCTCTCTCTCTTTTTGGGCAAAGCACCCGGTTTCGAGTGATACATTTGTAATATCCTATCCAGACATGAAATCTTATACCTACCCTACATATATTTGACTACCTATTGGTATATCGTGTATTATTTTCATACAAGACATATGTATGTATGTATCTATCCCGTATATCACATGTGTACATCTAAGAAGAAGAAGTTGAATGCTATCAATGACGGTCTGAGTAAGTCCTTAAGTAAGTGAGTCCTTAAATAAGATACCTACTTTTTTATTCCACACCCGCACATTTGTCGCTCGCTAGTCGCTACTACACATAATAATTAATTTTCTCCATAATAAAACATTTTAGATGGTGAAGCGTGTGGAAGAGGCATAAGACTTTCTGAAATTCAATCACTTTCGCCAACGTAATGTAACCTATAGGAGGTGTGTTTTATTTAGGGGTTTTCCCCGGGTGTATTTTCCTTACGACTTTTCAAAACATAAAATCCCTAAAAATATACAAGAGACGGATTCTTCACGTCGCGAAAGCTCACAAGAATATTTAATGTAAGTTAATTCTTCCATTGGTGTTATACTAGATTCACATTTAAGTGATTCAACACAAATTTCTGGTAATTAGATAATAAATTTAAACCACCTGATATAATGTGATTAACATTCTATTCCAAGTTCCATAAAACAGGTTTCTATGATGAGCGATGGTGTCACAATTAGTATCATGTACCTTGTATTTTGTAGTGGTAAGTGGAATAGGAAAATGAGGTAGCTGATGTCAGAATGACCTGAGTGCTGATGCAATGATAATTTAATTATAGTTTAACTATTGATTTAACATTACATAATGGTTGATGCACTTAAAATTCGACCTATAAAGTGTATGTGTTTATCAATTTGTATGTGTTATGGTAGGTTACAGGATATGAATTCATGAATACTGATAAGAGCAAATGCAAGGTTTTATAATTTGAATTTTACGATACAAGATTACTATGTGGATATGAGTTTGAAAGCACAAGCGCATATCCTAAAAGAAGAAATACTACTCCTTAAACTTACAGTTTTTTTAAAATGCAGTATGCAATATTTGTGTCGTAAGATTTAAAACATATCGTCAAGAAGTTAATAAAATTCAGATTTGTCGGGAAATTGCTTTGTTCGTGATATGTAAAACACGTACATATTTATTTAGATCTACATTAGTTAAATGACCGTCGATCATCAGGTGAATGATATACGATACTTAGATCATCTAGTCGAAGTGATTACATGTACAATGTATATAACGATATGTAAATAATTTATTGGACTATTTAACGCAGAAATTTGTTCGTGCATCATTAATTAAAATTAAAACTCATATTGCTCAACGAGTGTTCCACTTTAATTGTTAAATTTTATACATTTAACAATCAATATTCAACATTTAAACAAAACGTGCAGAAGAATGCACGCATCGTGATTAGATGTAAATCCTCAATAGGTGTCTTGGTAGATCGTCTGACAGTTAAATAACTTTATGTAATAAGTAGATAAGCAATAGTAATATGTAAGATGTTATAAACGAAACAATAGTCTTCTAGAATCTTCTGTATCTAACTAGTATTATATTATTTACCGATTTACTATAACCGTCTCCAGTTGTTTGTCTGTCTGTTATTCTCAAATCTGAAGAACTACTTAAAATCTGTGTTTTTACCAACCTCGCTTCCTAGATTCTTATACAGGAAGGAGTATGGCAAAAATCTTCGCTTTGTGAAGTCGGTCTTAAAAATTTCCCCCGCAAATTTCTAAGAGCGTTTAAGCGCAAACTTATTGCAAGAGTAATATCTTCGAGTCACCCGGTCAAACTCTGTAAACAGAATATCCTTAAATAGCTAAACATCCCCTACAGAGAAAGTATTTGATTTCCGCCAAAAAATCATCCCACACTCACAAAATACCGGTTTACTTAGAACCCATCGATTGAGAAATCAGGTTAGTTTAGTCGGTTCGAGTGAGGAGAAGTTCCACTTTTTCTGCCTATGTTTTTCAGGTGATTAAATAGGTATAAGGTAGGGTAGTTACGAAAAGAAACGTACTTATAAATATTTTATACGAATAGAAACACGAGTAAGTATCCCAACTACTAATATTTGATAGGGAGGAAAATAGCGAGATGCAGCATTAGTTCTAATCATCATGCTCAAAACATAATTTCCTATTACGATATTACATCATTGTTAATGTGCGTAAGTAGCGTAGCTAGATAATTTCATGTTAATTACTGTTCCACAAATTTGATAAGCCAAACAATTTTCACTTTCATACATTTGCTCCGTTTTTTGATCACCAAAGTTTCTTCACTTCATAAAGGTAGGTAGCTGCCCTAACGTTCTACAATAGTAATACGCGAGTAGTTACATATTGATCGAAAAATAAATAATTGCTTATAATAACCTCAATCTAATATGACGATAGAATCTACAATATTATATTATTATAGAAATATAGTATGCTCTGATACCTATTACCTACTTGGTTTAGAGGCAGATATTATAAGGTAGATGTACGAGTATTTGCAGGCGTATGTAGGTAAACGTTACGTGCGGCTGGCAATACGTTCCCAGGCCCGCGAGGTCACCATCGGATCATCACTTTCCTTTTCATCCAACAGACATACTTTTACATAGCGATACAGTAACTACACTAGACTATAACAACATACTTTGACTTTACTTTACCTATGTACTCCTACTGCAGTACTTATACTAGGTATTATACTATTACCCATAATTCTGGTCTATCTAATATTTATCTAATACAACACACGATTACATATCTATTCGTGTCTCATATTATGTACGTGATGTTTCATACATTGATTGCATTGCTTTGCAAGATAAATATTTTCCTTACCTTTACAGTACTTTTTACTCCTCTTATCATTCTGAAATATCGAGTCTACGATGCCCTGAAATGATATGGAACAATCCATTCGGAGAGAAATAGAGAAAGGCGGCAAAAAACAAAATGCCGAAGAATATCTAACATTAGGCATATTTAAATAAGCTCACTGTTTTAAAAAATGTTGCAGGTGAGTATGTTGAACAGTACGTATAATTAGTTATTACACTATAAATAATTTTATTTTACACGGCCACGTATAAGTTACTATACTTTGTGCGCGTTTACGCGCTCACTGCATGTAATAATAAAATATTATTGTTATGCCAATATGTAATTCGTTTAATTTTCAATTATAAACATTACTAGTTATTATGTTATAATATCTACTCATCTTTGAGAGATTGTTCTAAAGGCAACAAGGTCATGTTATACATGAAGCTTCAATCTCATTTTGTTTAGATTTTGAAAATATATAGTTCCATATCTAAAATAACTACCTAGTAGCTTTTAGTTAATTTTCTCTCTTCAAAAAACGCGAGCAGTATCATACTGATAGCTTGGAAATCGTGTTCGGGTATACAAGCCCAAAACCTTAAAAAAAACACCCTAGAACAATATCAATTTATGGGTTAAAATAATCAGACAATTCAATACTCGAATGTGCAATAAATAAACATCAGTACAGAAAATACATGCTTTATTTCGTGTGATGTGCTGGAAAATATGGGCTTGTGTATTCAAGTAGGTATTTGTATTATCATTCATTCGCTTACAACACTAAATTGAAGAACCTTTGCTTTATTCTTGTATTTTTTGGTTTCCCATACTTCTTTATTCAACGCCATATAATTAAGAAAATTTGAATGTTTTGTACGATTAATTTATCCATGTCTTCGATTGCATATTATTGTTATTTTTCGTGTACAGATAAGAATCAAACGTTTATTTTAACACCAATAATAAAACAACATCATAGTTATATCAGGCAATATAGGTACTTACGAAGGAGATTATTATTTGTGTAATAAGTAATAACCATATAAATAAAAATATCATAACAGATGACGCTTTGGCTTGGATGATAGTTAGTTAGTTAGTTACCTATACTAATCATGTGGGACTGACCTTGCCGATATTATTGTTTCCCACGACTACATTTTGCTTCACTACAATCGAGATGTTATTTAATACCGATATCCTATTCTCTTTAACAATCCTACTCTCATAATGGAAACAGACTAAATATTAAAATAATTATTATTCATTACCTGCAAATACCCTGAATCATTGATGGAATGCCTTCGTGTAGGTTTTCTAGACAATGATGAAAATCGTGTTGTGTCAAAATAGTACCTTCATAAGATAATAAATAATAATATATATCATTCAATGTTCCTTTTCAATCATTTATATTAGGAATTATGATCATCATCAACTAGGCTGTTTGTGTTGTAATTGCAAGGAAACCTTCATCAGAGAATCAGTAGATGAGAGACAATCCTATACCAGATACCAGAACTTAGACAACATTTTTGTTGTTCACCAAAAATTCAAAAAGTAGACTTCTACTTATACCAAAAAACATGTTTAATCGAACATGCAAAAATATTGGCATCGCGTTTCAATCGCTTGTCGACTGCGGTTTCGTTCTCGGTTCATTACGAAAATGTCGATTCTACCTTACATTCAGGAATCTAGCAATTATCTGATGAGAATATTCCTTGGGCTTCATTGACAGAAGTAAATAGCTCAAGGGTCCACAGCCCCGCAATAGACAAGCAAACATATCATGAAACAAAACATTTAAAAAAGCTTAAAGTTTGTGAGACGTAGATATGAAGTTAGGTACTTAGAAATAAATTCTATGAATGTAAGAATGTTGTTAGCGAAATGACGTTGGCAGACGTTGTAGATCGTGAGGTCTTCGCAAAATGTCATTTTCACATATTATTACTTATACTTAATGCCTTCGTGATGTTATACTTATTATTATAATAATAAGTATACTCACCCATCTAATGTTAAGTACCGAAAGTTGGAAATTAAATGATACATCATGCACTTTGTTAATGTCAACAAATCTTAAGCAAAATAATTTGTAAAGAAGGAAGTTATATTTTTAAACGAACAGTAAGTATTAAAATTTCTTTAAAGCAATAAGATCATTGTTTCTGTTACATTATGGACAACATTTAAGAGTGAATGGATTGCTGTTTATCTTTTCAAAAATAAATCTTCAGATATGAATCGTTAATTATTTATTGGATCATGGATCATGATAAAGATATAAATGTATCGGATATGTTAATAGGTAATATTGCTTCATTGATTGCTGAAATTAATTTAATGTTCTAAATTTTTCGTGCACATAATTACATGTTGTAACAATCTCATTTAAATAGATTTCTGCAGTTTATCTTTCTAGTCAATTATCGTCTAGTGTGATTAAATCATAACTTGAAGCTGAAATAGTTATGCCAAAATTGGATATACACAATATTAGTTAGTACTAATGACCGCCTGGTGGGGCCAAAATAGTTGTATCAAGATCGAAGATCGAACATAATGGGAATGATGATATTTTTATTAATAATCGTGCAGAAGATGACTATTCATCAAGTCAATGCGGATTTCCTTTCATTAATTGCCTCCATATCAATAAAACGTTTGCCAAGTTTGTAAAAGCCTACGGCATTTCGTGGGACCATAGGTAATCGTAAACACAAGGCTGATTGTCTGTAAGAAGGGGAAAGGAAGTTTTCCGCAGCATCATCGCCCCCCCTCCACCGATTGCATTGTCCCGAGTTTAGTGGGGCTGCAGACCCTTGGATCCAGTCTCTCAAGTTTGACATTTCAGTTGTGATTGAACCCTCGACGTAGCGCGTCATGTATCGTATACTAAGTGCCTTGTGTTGTATAATCGGTGAGTACTGAGTATAATAAAGCTCCGAAAGTGAATGTTTGTTGTTGTAAGAGTATAGTGCACACGGAGATGCTACCGCGGCATCTGCCATATCATTTATTGGATGTTACGAGTATTACCAACCTACTTTACTCTGTACTTACCTCGTATCATATTATCATGTATTACGTACTTATTACCTATTATATTCCAATTACCTATTATAAAATAGACCCACGATATCTACTGTGATGATGTTATTATATTTGCGTAATGTTGCTAAATAAATATATTATTTTCATATCATATTATTATTATGTGTTTTATATATTACGTAATGCAAATGATAGTTGTACATAAACTGTAAAATTTGGAATATTGAAAAATCAAGTGGATAATGGATGAGTATAAATATTCTTATTTACTATGTTATCTATAGGTGCCTAAAAGATCTACCGAGACATTCGTATGTTTAGGTTTGTCTCAACAATGTTTGCTAATCTTAATAGATATGTACTTATTAGTCATTCATTTATATGCAAATTAAAAAGAAATTACAATACATACTTCATATTTTGTCCAAATCTATTTATTCTTATTTAACATAGTCAAAGGCAAGGAATAGAAAGTAAAAATTTAAAATGACTTGTTAATCCCTAATCAATAGCTGTGTATATATAAATAAAATAAAGCAATTCAGAAAGCCTTAGGTACTTACATTATTCGTAAATTAGACAGATATGTGGACTGAATGCGGTTAGCGGTTAGGAATCTGGCCGGGATGAGATCTGATCTTTAAAAAAGTTCGCATCCCTTCGCAGGCGGGAAAAAGTGTAAAATGCCCTAAAATAAGCCACATTCATATGTACGAGTATTGTCTCGTTGCGCAAAGATAATGTCGTGTGTGTTTTAA
This sequence comes from Ceraclea dissimilis, assembly GCA_963576895.1. Lineage (NCBI taxonomy): Eukaryota > Metazoa > Arthropoda > Insecta > Trichoptera > Leptoceridae > Ceraclea > Ceraclea dissimilis. The sequence continues at coordinate 12,300,762 of OY756359.1, forward strand.
TTCATAAACAGCATTCACTGATTACTGCATTATTGGAATATAGCGTGATGGTGCCTAGATTATTTTTTACTTTTTTGGACCCCCGAGGGCACTCATCCGTTGGACGCATCATCGTTGTTGGTTTTCGGATCATGTTAAAGAATTCATTGTAAATTGTCCCTTTCTAAGTTGTTATTTTTATTAATTACTCGTAGATATGAAAAACACTATGTCTTTGGAAGCTGTTTTCATTTGCAATTTGCATTATTCATTGTTGCTGTAAGTGCCTGAGTGAATGAATGAAAAGATATGTATATAATTAAGTCTTACTTCGTGAAGATTGGATCACTGGAGTTTAAGAGTAAAATTGGGTAATTTGTTGTAAACAAAACCGCGAAGGACTGACTTGTCTAGAATTGAGAAACAATAAAAATAACGCCTTGGAAAGGTATAGAAATATTCAACAACAATCAAGTATTAGTTGATTGTGAGATTATTATTATAATAACGATATAAATATAATTACAGTAACATGTTACAAAAAATCCGCGCATTGTTTGCAATGACTCCGTGTGAAATATTCTATGTGAGGAAATCCTATAATTTTCTTTACACGCAATACTTGTCGTAGGCTTTTGTTAATCTTTTATACCGATAAGTATTCATTTTTTGTGAATGACATGTTGACATAACAATAAATAATATGAATATGTACGTTAGTAGTTAGAAATTTGAATAGAAGTTAAGCTCGGTAAGAGAGAATATGTATAATGATGTATTGTTATTATTCAAATGTTATTATCTACTTATGGTGCTTATTGATTAAATAAGGAAAGTACGATTACTGACTTCTAATATGTACTTGTTGATTCTTTTGTACGTGATGTATGAACGAGTGTGTTATCCTATGAAAGAAATGTTTGGAACGCACCCCCTGAAGCGCTACGTAATAGTGTTTTTCTTTGCTACGAGCATTTCGTACCAATAAAAATATATCCAGAGGGACTATCCATATGTATAATACTCGTATAGTAATTTGAGTACGTGTAATCCGGTGATACCAGATTCTATCTTGCCATTAACGATGTATTCTATACTTCACGATATAAGCTTTTAACTTATTGTGAAGAGTTTAGGAAAGTATTTGGGTTTGTGTTCACTTTTTCTAAAACATTAATTCAAAAAAAATTTACTTAACACCCATATCTAAATTTTGTTGCATCACCTCGTAGAGCATACCTATGTGAGTAAAAATAAAATAACATCTACTTATTGATAATTGACATTTTATTTGTGTACAGCTTCACGAGATATGTAGTTATCCTAGGTAGGAAAATACACGTGTTTTTTACTAGGCAAACTACAAGTATATTAAATTGACATATGTATTTTGTAACGACAGTTATTGTGAACAAGGATACCCTTAGGACAGCATATGGTTTCGATATTAATAATCTTGTACGTACCTAGGTATATTTTCACTCCTCTCGTGTCATGTCAGTTTTTCCTAATGTTCATGATCCAGGTGTTCTGTGCCACCCGGAAGAAGATGGTCATGAATGTATAAAAATACTTTTATAAATTTGGTCCTAAATTGACCCGATGTATGATGAACTTATTTATTAATTGTGTCTCTTTGAGAATATTAAAGTAATATAGGAGTATGCGACTCGATCACTAAATTGATAGATATTGATGTGCAGTACATCAGCACATTCACAGAGGTCTTGTGTTTCAGTTAACGGCAAGAACGAAAGTCCCGACTGGACTATGAGTAGAATATCTCGGATTGAGATCAGAGTCGTTTGTACAAAGAAGATATTTTAACTCTATAAAGATTTCGTATACAATTGTTTTAAATTAGGTAAATAGATTAATTAGGTAAATTTATTTGTTGTAATATTGTGCAACACTACTGACCTGAGAGAAAAGTTAGAAGATTAGCTACTTATCAATGCGTGTAATAATCGGAAACAATACAAATGTTAAGTATGTTAATTAATTATTCATTTAATAATGTACCCACCTACTATGTAAGTACACTGATTTACATAATACGTTTAACTAGACAATGTTAATTGCACTTTAACGTGAACATATTATCTTAACAGATAATATATATTGTATAGTTTCCTAAAGCTATTTATAATGGTATACATACCAATCCGTTAATAACCTGCGAATTTCCTTAAGGGCTTGGTACTAAGAATGACGTCACAGTCATTTCCCACGGCATTAAGGTTCAAAATCGCGCGAACAATCGCATGATGAAATGGTCAAAATAGCGTTTTTTCTATTTTTTGGGGTTAATTTTACGTCTATCAAAAATTCTTCACGGTTATTCCCTAGATTTTAATGCATATTATAAGTAGAGAAAAAAAAATACTCCGCGACTTTCGGGAAACGAGTTTCCGTCTTTCAGTAAAAAGATCAGAGGTGTTTTTCAATTTTTGTTTTGAGAAATCTATACGAGATATAAAATATCTTTTACGGTTCTTCCCTAGATAAATGTTCAATGCATCTACCCTATTTTGTTCCAAAGCATATTTAGTAACGGTTGTAGAGATATAAGGTCTCTTAGAAATTTTTGAAATGATGGTATGCATATTCTTAAGTCTGGCTTTAAGAACTGGCTTATGTCGCTTTCGTGATAATCAAAAGCTTAAATTTTATGTTAGCTCAATACCGCGCTTTTTACTTTTTATTTCAATCTCAAAGACTTTTCCTTACGTCTTTTCATTTGTGTTAGGTTTTTGCTCGTAGTTTTAACTGAAGGCCGACTTCTTGTCTTTAATTCGCTTAAATAATTTTGCTTAGTCAACGTTTAGTTTATGTTGTGAACATTTTTAGATAAAAAAGGGATTTCCATAATTGGGTGGCAGTTTATCACTCTGTCTCTCGTCTACAATGGCTGACTGATTGTGTCTTCTAACATTTTAGGGAGACGTCCTTTGCTCGTAGATTGGTAGCAATATAATTTTTCAGCCTAACTTGCGTCGTCTTCTGATCATTCAACAAATTCAAAACGAGTCTAAACCAGATTCAGTGTTTAATATAATATGCACGTATTATGTGAAGTGTATTGTTTAAAAGACCGTTAAATATTACATACAAACTAAGTACAATATTATGATGTGAAAAGCATTACATGAAATATGTACCTGTTAAAGTTATTTAAGATGATTTACGATGCAGCATTTGATTTACTCATTGGGAAAACATTACGTGCATCTTTATCAATATTATACTTGTTTATATAAAAGGGAAGCTACGAGATTATTATAATGTATTATTTTGTTACTCTCAAATTCAGAAGGACGTAAAATTCTACGATCAAGTATAGAGTAGGGTCAGATGAATTGTATCCGAATATATTTTACGTAAAACAAATGAGAGATACGTTTTTGAGGTAATGTAGATTATTTTCCAGTCTTGAATAAATAATAGAAGGCGCAGGTATGTACTTATGTAGTTCTGGTCCTAGTTTGTAAGAACGTTTTTTTTTTGTTTTAAGTCACATATGTGTATCTGCTTTCTTTATTTACAAAAATAGTGTCAATTTTGCAATCCAGTATTTCTTATGGTGGTAGTGACCTTCGGTTTTGAAAAGTAGCCAAGCCGGCCGAGGAAGTGGCATGTCAGTTTGGTGAGTTTTGTGCAATGTGCAGTCATTATGACATGTTTTTATAGGATATCCTTATATTAGTGAACAGTGAACTATTATATTTTCACAAATATTTCCCTTTGAAAAAATATATTTTGGCTTAGAGTGTCATAGATCAACTGTTCGATGTAGCATTAGAATAGAAATTAGTTACACAAAGGTGGCATAAAAACAGGTTAAATTATTTCAATATGCATGGATGGCTCTTCACACACATTATGTGTGGATGTTAGGGTGTAACTTGGGCCACAGCCTATCCACATTTGATAAAGTGATGTAGGTACACCCGCACACTTGTAACTGATAGTTCTGAACATTGCGAACAATGCCTAAAACATGAATGGTAGGACAAGGTGAAAAGTGAACCTGTACTACTACTACTACTACGAACCTCAAGAGAACACAGGAATGTCACATGGTTTTTTCAAGCATTGCATAATGTACCTAACATTTTTCTACGTCATTTCGAACACGACTCGGTATAGGAACGGTATTTGCACGGCCACACTCGTCCGGAAGTTCAGTTAAACGAATCGACTGTTTCCAAAAAAGCTCCGACCAAAACCTTTCTCTGAATTCAGTGTTACCCTGATTTTGAATTCAGAAAGAGGTTTTGGTCGGAGCTTTTTTGCAAACGGTCGATTCAGTTAACTGAACTTCCGTTGTGTTTGGCCGCGCTTTGAGAGAAGAGCTTCCGCCTGGGCTTAGATAAATCATTAAGAAGTATAAGAATTAGTACGTAAATTACAAATAAAAAAACGATTTTAGGTTGTCATAGATTAACACGTAGGTAATGACAATATTATTCCTAAGCGGGCAAATGCCACACTAAAAAAGATGAAATAACGACTCTTACCTAATTTGGTATAGTAATTACCTAAGCTTTGTACGAGAAAACTTGTGTTGAATTTTAGTGCTTAATTTGTTTATCACAAAATGAATGTAAATTACAAAGGTTGTTTTATGATTTTCTTCAAGCAGTAAATGTAGATACGGTAGGTACGAACAATACCAGATAATATGATATGAAGTAAAACATACCTAATTACAAGAGAGCAAAGTGTTTCGTGGGAAAATCACACTCGTGATTGGTTTTAATTTTAATTTGAACAATAGTCGGGGAACGTTCTAGAATTATTATCAAACATGAAAAGTTTTTGACACTTGCTTTTTTTAAATCATTGGAATATAGAAGAATGGAATTAAAATATTGTACAGTATGGGTGTAGTCAAGGTACGGGTGTATGCGATATTACACAATATCATGGAAAAGGTTTGCGTTTGTATATTTTTATTTTATTTCACATAATTATATCTTTACAACGTACAAACACCTTGACATTTAATTAAAAAAAATGATGCTAAAATTTTTGCTTGAAAATGGGTTTAAATGGTATAAATAATATGGAACTTATTGTATCCCCACCTGGTTAACCCAGAAGCGTAGCGTGGGTGGGGCGGGGAGGGGGGCCCGGGCGGCACTTATTAGAGGGCGGCATTTTTTGAGCAAAATATTAAAAAATCAATTAAATTGTATGTGTCTTTATTATTATCTATAATTAATTATATCTTTTGTATTGAAAACTTAAAGAGAAGAAATGATATTTTTAAGACGTTTCGTAGGTAGGTGTACCTCTATAATGATGGTTCGTTATATTACTCGTAGTATGCTAGTGCTGTATGCAGTCTAGATAAGTTGTCAAAAAGGAGTTAGCGGTTCCAAGTACTATTTTTTGTTGATATCAAATTGAATGAATGAATGAAATAATTTATAACAAAGAAACATCAACACAAAAATACATATGCACATAAACAAATCATCATTGTGGCACAAAGTTACCTCAACTATTCGGGAAAAAATTTTACCGCCTCACTAGACCGAGGTCTGTTCCGAGGCAGTAGATACCGAAACAGTTTGTGTACACTTCTTCTTCTTCTTCTTCTTCTTCTTCAGCCCTCTGTCCTCCACTGCTGGATATAGGCCTCTTCCATATTCCTCCATTCCTTTCTGCTGTTTGCTGCTTGCAGCCAGTTCTTTCCCCCCACAGCGGCTATGTCGTCGGACCACCTTTTTTGGGGTCTTCCGACGCCTCTTTTATTCTCCCAAGGTCTCCATTTTAGTATTTTTGGGGTCCATCTTGTTGGGTCTTGTCTTGCGACGTGTCCCGCCCATTGCCACTTTAGACTTGCTACGCGATCCATGACGTCTGCTACTTTGGTTCTGTTCCTAATTTCCTCATTTCTTATTCTGTCTCTTAGGCTTATACCAAGCATGGATCGTTCCATGGATCGCTGTGTGCATTTGAGCTTTTCTGCGCTTCTTTTTGTAAGGGCCATGGTTTCTAATGCATATGTAGTCACTGGCAGTATACATGTGTCGTATGTTTTTCTTTTCAGGCATATAGGGATCTCTTTATCTTCTAGGATATATTTGAGTTTGCTAAAAGCTGCCCAACTCATTCCTATTCTTCTAGGCAATTCCGCCGTTTGGTTCTCTTTGCCTAGTTTTATCTTATGCCCAAGATATACATATTCCTTTACTATTTCAATGTTTTTACTGTCAACAGTGATGATCTTGTTTTCTGGACTTATAATTTTGGTTTTTGTTACGTTCATATGCAGACCGACCGTTGTGTACACAGTGCAGTATTATTCATCAATTGACCGATCTCTCCTTTTACAGCTGTCAAATTTACCAGCTTTAAAAAACATTTTATTCTAACCTGTTTTTTGTGTGTTTGATTCCTTGCTATTAAGAAAGTTATAACAATTCCTTTTTGTTTTTTCAGGGCTGTCGCTAGGTCGCCAGCCCGATGCTCCACACCACAGCTCCGACCACCTCCCAAATACTGCCTTTTCATGTAGAGATAAGGTTCTTGGAGGATACTACGCCGATCCAGATGCACAATGTCAGATGTTTCACGTATGCGTCAAGGTTGCTGGAGTAGGAGTAAGTTTATTATGTTGATCAATTGAATATACTTAAAATGTTTTATTTGATGAAAATACTTATGTACCTGTATTTAAATATATGATCAAAACGATATAAATGTAATCTATGAAAGGTAATCAATTTTATTTTATAGATTCAAGATTTTCGCTTCTTGTGTCCCAATGGTACAGCTTTTGATCAAGAAGCTCAAATATGTGCAGGCTGGGCTGATGTAGCGTGTGAACCCGCTGCATTATATTACTCCAGCGACAATTTTGATCTTTATCGAATTGGATCAGGTTAGTTTAATATTATATTCACATTAATTATTGTAGAGTAGTATTTATTTATTACGAGCTTCGGTCAATATTATTAATTTGTTTTTGTACTTTTTTCAGGATTTGAAAGTAAGAAAGCGCCATCTGTCTCCGAGGAAGAGCAAGATTTTCATCTTCAGAGAGCAGAACCAGATATTTTAAGTGGAGCGCATTCTTCTAATTTCTTCAATAATCGAGAAGGCAAGGATATTGATGATCCAAAACCAAAAATACAAAACCGAAACCAAGTTGATCAACAACCTAAAAGGAAAGTGGTCAAGAAGCTTCAGAGGCGTCCAGTAGAGACTACAATATCTTATACGACCACAACTCAACGAATATTTACAAATAATTTCGCTGGATCATTTGTTCCAACTACCTCTCTACCATCTACATTCGCCTCATCATCACAAGCTCCTCAGTACAATGCAGCAAATGATTATCAAAAAACCAACTATTATCAACAAACAAAACAAACCTATGAGACGCCTAAACCCACTCAAGCTCCAGTAGAAGTTAAAAAAGTAGAACAAGTAAATTATAGTGATAATAGGTCATTCAGGCAAAGGCCTGAAAACACTCAAGTTTTGGAAAGTAGCACAAATAATTATAATAGCAACCAAAATAGCTATAACAATAACCAAAATAATAACAATTATTACAACAGTAATAATCAAAACAACTACGATCGTACCAGACAACAAAATAGGAGAACACACTCCAATAGGCAACATTCTGATAATAATAACTATTCGTCTACAATTAAATCCAGTCAACAAACTGATAGAGCATTTGTAAACAGAGGCCGAGGACAACAGACTTATCAAAACATCAGGACGACTCAAAAACCCAGTTCAGTTACTGAGACATACAATCAACCAACTGAGAAACAAATACAATATACAAACGGAAATAGTGACAACAAGAAACATTACCAGCAGCTTAATAATCAACAATCGTACAATCAGCAATCTACACAAACCTATAATACTAATAATAACAATTATAGAAACGAGAATGAACAACAAACGACATATAAAATAAAATACAGTTCAGTAATTCCGACACAAACAACTCCACAATACAACCAACAATATGAAAATAATAATTTCAAACAATTTTCAAATCCCGCTAATTACGAACAATTGGATAAAAAGCCTTCAACGAAATCAAGTGAGAAGAAATCACAATATTCAGCGCAAACAAAACAAACTACCGCAGGTTTTGAAAACTATAACAAGAATCAAGGTTCCGGTAGTTCTCAACAAACTCAGGCATCAAGCAGTTCTCAACACACTCCCGCCCCTAAATTCAACACCAATTTGTTGTATGACAATAATCAACAATCTACTCCTGATTATTATTCACAAACAAATCAACAATTTAAAAGTAATCCAAACAAAGCACAAAATGTAAATCAACAATTCGCACCTGTAGTTGTACCGGAGTACAATCAACCTCAAAGAAAATCCACAACATTCGAACAACAACCAACTATTCAGCCATCTACTTATAATCCTGGAAAAAATAACTATCAGAATCAGCCATCTTACGACAAGTCGAAATTGCAGCAACATTATTCAACAACAAAGACACCTTCAAGTGTAATTTATAATCAAAAATATGAACCTAGATCTTCTACAATTAGTTATAAAAATTCTGAATATGACGATGGACAGTACAGGCCAGAATTTTATGAACGTGAAGCTGGTGGAGAATACGATGTCAATTCAAAACAAAATTCCAACAAACGAGTATTTGTGGAACAGAAGGAGGCTCCGGAACAAGAATTCTTGAAAACTGCACACTCAATAAACATTGCAGCAAGTGGCAATAAACTAGCAAAAGAAAATCAGCGTTTGAATGCCATTGCCCAAACCACATCTACAAAACAGCAATATTATCAACCAAGAGATAATCAGAATAAAAATTATTATAACGTTCCTAGTTCTACAACTTCCAGTAACAGTGTTCAGTACAATGAAAATCAATATCAAAACCACCGTGCACCTATTCCATCTGCTGCACCAGCTAAGCCTCAATACAATTATGAAGAAAACCAGCGCAATAATAACTATTTCTCTCAAAGTTCTACTCAAGCCCCTTCCAACATTCAATATCAAGTAAATGCAAAATCTCAATCATCATCCACCCCAGTAGCACCTTTCAGTAATCCACAATACAATGTTAAAAATGATCAGAGACAAAATTATTATTCTCCTAGTTCCACAAATCAACCTGAAAAGCAGTATTTTGAAAACAAAGATTTTAAAAAAGCAAACACATTTTCACAGAGCGCTAGGCAGTACACTCAGGATGTGACTGCATCGCAGCCACCAAGGACGCAACATACGACTGATTCTCCAAGAAGTGTTTACTCAAGCTTTGCAGCAGTTACGAGTGAAGCTCCTCGACCATTCTCCTTAAGAACAGAAACTAGTCCTGTTGCTTCGCAGCCAAAGAAACAACATGTTTCTAAAAAAGCGCCCGCATCGTCTCTGACTAAACCAGTGACATCCAAGTCGAAGGATGTAAGTTATGATTATGCGTACTATGATACATCGGATCATTATTCAGAGTATGACAACATAGAAGAAGATTTTGGAAGAACGTCGAAGAAGCAATAATAATTTTAGTGTTTTTATTAATTTGTTGTGAAAAAACTGATGTGTACAAACAAATGAACAGAACTTTAATAAGACTGTCATTGTAATGAAAAATATATCAAATCAAAGTATCGCCAGTATTTTTATAAGTAAAAAGTTACCATCGCAATGTTGTGATTGAACTCTTTGGATGTGTGCTAAGTGATAATTAATTATTATTATTATAATGTTAGAGAGGTGTCCTACCTAATTTAATGGTTCTGCGTTACATGATTTACATTAATTTATTCTAAAATATCATTGCTTTTATATTGTTATTATTTTTCACAGTTTCTGATGTCCTGACCACTTATGAGTTGTATCATATCAAGAATCATTAAAATATATTATTTTATATAAAAAAACTTAGGTATAGTTTCATTCCTATTTGCTTGCTAAACTTTTAATAGGACAATTAAATTAGGGAAATAATAAGTTTATTTCTCTAATCAATAAATTCATGAAGATATATAAACATCCATCCAAAACTGAAGTAAGAAGACAGCGATATGGAAAGTAGGGATAACTATTTACTACGGAAAAATATGGACCTAACCATGTCGTATACTAAAAACTAAACCAAAGTACCATCTGTACCACATGTCTGTTTAATTTAGTTTGGATGTCCAGCGAAATCTATAATTAAAAAGACTGAAAGCAAATGTTACACTTCTTCTCTATAGATGTCTCATTCTTTTTCTTCTTCTAGTACTAAAATAAACCATCGGACTTCATAATAATTTTTCACCATGAAGCGGTGAATATGGTTTGAGTCTAAGCTAAACCTAGATTTATTTAAACTATCCGTCGAGAGATGTCATTGCACGTGCATTTGTGCGATTAGTTGGGTATATGTAGGTATCGGTGGACCGTCCAAGTATACCTGGGTAAAATTATTTCAGATCATCTCTGTTACTAGAAAAGAACTTCTCTGTGAGAAACGCTCCTTACGATCTACGATACTTAGATACAAGTACCTACCTATTAGTGTCAGCAGTTGCAGCAATCTGCATAATATCAGTAGGTACGTAAATACACATTTTGGAGGGTCAAAATTACAGTTTTTTTTACATGATTCATAATTTTAGATACAGAGTAATATAGAACTGGATTTTATAAGAGTGGATTCATCTATACGAAAATGTGTTTCCTCCAAGCTTTTGCAATAGGTGCACCTTACTTGTCTCACTGGTTACCACGTATACGAATATTTTCAGTAGAATTAGATACTACTAAGGTAATCAAGTACCCAGCGACCAAATAATTGGAAACAAAGAATAGTGGCAACATAATCCAGGTAGGTGGCTCGCCTAATAGTACAATAGCCAGGGGCAATTTGATGCCATATCTAGGAAAAAATATTTACAGGTAGTTATCACCATAATATTTTAATTATATTGCATAGGTAGGTACTTAATGCATTATGTCCGGGAATTAGTTTTATTTTGAGTATCAATTGAGCAGAATCCTAGCTATTAAAAAATTAAAGGTTAATATGAAAACAAAAACGACATTAACATGTATGTAATAGTGGTTGCATCAAACGCAAAATCCAGGCGCACGCATGTACTTACATGTAAATTAATAATTTTAAAAATATATCCAAGGTACTTTTACAAGTACAATTGTTTCATTTCAATTCGATTACTACCGCTTTTATGTACATATCTGAACATTTGTCATGTTTGTTAACGAAATGGATATTCCTGTTTGCTATAGGTACTACATGAAAACATATTGGATATCTAAAAAGTGTGAGTAGTATATTAATATTATTTTATTAATACAAAAGTGACAAGAAAAGTATTTTTATTACTTTGCTTTCCCAAACATTCAACAAGAGAGAAAAGTGTCGTAACTTTTGTGAAAAAAACTTATTTAATTTTAACCCCGAATATAATAATATTTTCCTTTTTACGACATGTCGTCACATTTCCAACCTTCGCTTTCTTTTTCTCGCTATACCGAGTAAGTTCTCAATTCTTTATTAGCGCACTGTCCATATCTGGGGATTTTAAAACAAACTCACAGATATCCGTGTAAGAATAACGGCGAATATAAAAAAATACATTGACATCTATTTGTATACTACTCCTACTTGAGAATGGTGGCGTTCGACTAATGGAAAAAGTTTGAAAACAATCTCGTTCTAGTAATAATAATATCAGATGTATTATTATTATTAGTGAGTACCTAGTTATGTACCACAGACCTAGTAGGTTTAACCATTATAACTACCTACATAAAAAAAGTATTTGTTTCTCTGGATTTCCTCTACATAAAGTTTAAAAAAAGTGGAATGGAACTAAAATTAATCGCTATTCCTTTACGAAAAGTTTCTTGAGAATAAATTGTGATTCATTAATGATTTATAAGATTTTAGATGTTTTTACGTCACACATAAAACTAGAATGATGAAATATCGTTTCATTCTTGAAAATATTCTGGTTCTCTATGCTACACTGATATCACTATAGTCGATTGAAAATCAGAAGTATTTGATGTTGGTATTCCAAGTGAAAAAAATGTGCGATATGTTTTTCAAAATGTGTAGGTATAGGTATGTTTACTCAATTCAGGGTAATCATATAAAATCATGGGGATACTATCTCTGTCATTTAGCCTTCCTATGTTCCTAAGAGGAAGGACGAGACTGCAAGAAGAGTTAAAAGGGGAGTACTTTTTCTTCTTTTTAATAATACCTCGGAGTCTATCAACACAATACATTTCACTAACTATAGTTTGTGAACGTGAACACCATAAGAGTAATATTTTCTGATTTTCAAACAATGTAACTCCAATTTTAGTAGCAGCGTGTTAGTTAGATACATTACTTACATTCGCGTACAGTCACAAAGAGCAAAGTTGGTTCTTGTCTATACAATAAATATTTTCAATACAAAAAAGAAAGACCTCCAATTTTTCTCGCATAGTGTTCAAAGTTGAGTGTTTATAGGGAGAAAATAGGGGGATATACCATCAAAGGTATAAAGAAACTAAGTTTCTTATCGAGGATCCCTGACTAGAATAAAATTACACCTTTATTTATTATCAACCAAAGTTTGTTTTTAATGTACACGGGACACATGTAAAAGTTTTTATACGGACAAAAGTGAGCTTTCATTCCCTGGAAATGTTTGAAGAAATCACAAAAATATGTCACATATTACTGTGTCTTATTGAGATGCCCTAGATGCTAGAGATCCTAGATAGAATGTGTATTCGCATTTGTTATTAATAAGAAAGCTCGCTAGAGGAGAAAATTGTAATAAATGCCTATAACACTACTCAGACACGCACAATTTAAAGATACCAACTCTAAGAAAGTAGTGAATATACAAAAAGTGTGCAATAGCTGCCAGTGCACAACATGTTCCTACCTACTTTATACTCATCAGGTACGTATTGAGTTTACTAAGCTTCAATATGTGTTTATGAAGTGAACGAATACGATTTTGCAATAACTTGTATAGTGTGTTCGTATATAATTATGCAGGTAAATATTTCGTAGAAGTTTCGATTCGGATAAACCTAGACATTGTTTTAATTATTTCAGTATGTTCATTTTAATTAAGTATGGATAAATTTTGATCCGACTATTATAGGAACACGAAATAATTCAAAGTCCTTTTTCCACTTATCTTGGATAAGTTACATAATATATCTTTATGCGATGCACTTCCGCGGTTACATCTCTAGACTGGATTAATGTAAGCCGTGAGCTCTAGAGCATATTTCCAGATAATGAATGTTCCTCTACACCGCATATATTATACATACACAATACACATACACAATAACATCCAAGTATCAATATAAAATGAATTCAGAAAGTAATGAAATCCTTGGGAGTAAAAATGATATACCTATCTGTAAATATTGTCACACCGTAGATACAACCTGAGGTGTCTATAGAAAGATATTTACATACCTACAGTGTATTGTTCAGAAATAAAATACTTCTTACTTAAATCCCTTTAAGGATACCAGACGCAAACCTACCGGATAGTTGCTCGTACCTACCTAGCAATTAACACATGCAAAGATATACAATAATGTTTCTAATTTGCTTCTTATTTCCTTATTTTATAAACACACCAGATTTGCCTGATAATACTGTCAGAGAAAATAATATGTTGTTTCGTCTAGTTGTCGTGTAAAGGCTTTGAATCACCCACTATATGGTCTAAGAAATTGAGAGTTTATGGTGACAGTTATTGGAAATGGTAGTTTTTCTCTTGACAGTTTTGTACTAACGACATGTTATAGGGTGATTGCAAAAGGACCTGATTCAATTTACTGACTACGAGAAGTTTTTTCGTTACAATACCGCGATGGAAAATATTTTTACTTAAACGTCTTAGTGAAAATATCATATACGTTTAACAGAATATTTCTGCTGACTATGAGAGAATCTTGATAACATCAATACAGCGAAATATAATGAAAATAAATAAAATTGGCAAGATGTATCTAATACCAATATTATAAAAACAATCTGGCCTGCTTTCAATGTAATAGAGTTGGAGGAAGAAAAATGAGATTAAATAATAATATTATTATGGAGTATAAAAAGGGTAAATGAAATTAAGTTATTTGGGGGATATTTTCTATAATATACCTATATACCTACTTAAGTATATTTATATGTCTTTGGATAATATCTAAAGTGACTGCGATATCATTATCTATATCTTTATAGACCGCTGAATATGTGGATAAATAAATATTTGAAATTGAATATTAGATATCGTCTATTGTTAAAGTTATTAAGAGCATTGGTGTAATAAGATATAAGCATTTAATACTATTTTAGGTTTTACTATAATATAAAAATCAACATAGTACGCTAGATTAATTGAGATAAAATAATTCTAAATGCGAGCAAGCCAAATGTAAATAAATTTAATCTACAATTTAAAAGTCAATTTAATTAGCTAACTTGAGTTGAAACTAAAAACAATGAATTATCGACGATTTTAAGTGTCTAAAATAAAACACTAAAGAATATTTTAACTATACTCAACCAGTGTTGGGATTTTAAACAAACGGCAAGGATTCTAGGATTAAATAGGATTACGGAAATTTATTCGTTTTACTAAGTAAGCGTAGAAACCGTGGATATTTAGTGAATACTCCAAACGGTCCATGGGGAGGATCGGTTGAATTATTTACAAAAGCAGGAAAATATTCCACACTTCACCCTTCCACTGTGTCGTGTAGTAGGTATATCTATAATACATATTACACTCTATGTAGCTGACATAGGTACTCGTATTATAGCCAATAGATTACAAGATAATCTATTGGGCCAATAAATACTCACAGAAATTATAATTTATCGGAATGATTGCAGTGGGTTATTGGCTGGTCAATAGCAATTTTTAAAAATTATGATTGTGTGAGTTATGTAAAGCCAACAAATCATTCAATATTGCACTGTTCGTTCATTTTTTGTGAAAATGGAAAAATATGCGGTAGGTAATATATCACAGAGGACAATAAAATCATACTGATTATTCGCAATCGATATTGGAATGCCTAGCGACTGGTCTGTAATGCAAAACACAATATCTTTTTATATTTGTATTAACTGTTTATGCGATTAATGGCATATGAAAAAAAGTAATAAAAATCTTGCATAAAAGACATATTGTTTGAGGGATTTATAAGATAGTCTGCATACAGAACTATGAGTAGGTACTATTATATTATATAAATACAATTTTATAAAGAAATGTACCAGTAGGCACTTCTAAGTAGGTAAGTATCTACCTATAGTTCACATGATACAGTATCAAGGCGTAGAAATTCCAGATTTCTTTGTAAATCTATACAAATTATTTGACTTATAAATTCACTGTCTGATTTGATAAATTATTGTATTGTCATCGAAAATTAGTTTGCATACTGAATCTGGAGTGAGTTGAAAGGGATTGTAAAATTTATAAGTTTTTATAAGTTCTGGCGACAGGAGACGTCAAGTTGATCAAAATTGTATAAAATAAATAAACACCACTAATCTCTACTGACTGAAAAACATTTTGTTTAGATAATAATTATATATAGGTACGAATATCTTCGGATCGATTCGACTGATTTTAGAGAAAAAAACTTTGTAAAGCACAGATGTAAGTATATACAAGAGTGAGAATTATTGATAAGAATTTTTGAGTAAAATGGCAATATTGGTGTACCTACGCCACAAAAAGGTGTCTACGAGTTAAAATACCTGTATTAAAAATGAAATAAACTCTTCGTTATATTCTTGCTCAGGTATTTATAGGGATTATATCTTTACCGGTAGGTACCTAAATGTCTTTGTAAACTCTGTACTTTTATTCAATACTTACGTGAGATTGCTTCATTAAAAGGCGAGCTCGTCATCACAATGCTGCAATCTCTTCCTGCTAACCCCGGTAACATTTCATATAAGTATGCTAATAAAACTAAAGAGAAAAATGTAATAAAAGTAAGAACCTGTAGTTTTTTTTCATCTTCGTCTTGTGCTCATAGTACCTATATTATACAATATTAATTATTATAATATGATCATTTTGTGTATCAATATCACAATGCCAACGTTCTGTCTTTCCATAACGTGTACTTAGTGGTCTCAATCATATGTATTTTGTATATTCCTATAACATTTTACTATGTACTATGTAGTGAATAAAACATCTAGATGTTGCATGTCCGTGCCAAGTGTCAGCTAATCCCTAATATTATGTAGATACCAATTCACGATCATAGAAATCCTTATTCACGATATGCGAGTATAGCACACAGTGTATAAACACGATTTATTGGTTAGCCCGCATCTGCAGCATCTCATAAACCACAAAATGGTCAAATAACCGATATTTTATTAAAAGTGGCTACATCCATACAAGGCGGCTATAGACATTTTTTAATAATTTGAACAAAACATGTTACGCTGTTTACTCTTTTTATTTTATTTCCCTATGTAAATGGTATAGATAGGTGTTTGCAATTAAAGAAGACTCTCAATAAACTCGAATAATAATTGTGCCCTAGATAATTGAAAAATCAATTTCTCATAACTACAGAAGTCATTAGTATGCCCATATTACCCATCTCAAAAGGATAAATGATTATTAATTCATGGGCATTGTTGTAAGTTTACTTTCTTATAGCCATAATACTTTAAATATATATTCCTCTAGTTCAGGTATTTGTTCTTATTTCGCATCAAAAAATCCTATAATAAGTTTGAAAATTTCATTAGAAATTAGTAGACAAAGTAAAATATCGTTTTAATTTTTTTAAAGCGAAAAATAATAACAGACTTGAAACACAAAAAATAAAACGAGTCCGTATTCATTAAAATGATAATTGAATCACTTAAACACTCCCAGAGTTGGAGATAATGCAATAAGAAACTAAGGGTATTCTGGAAAAGGGAACAACTTTTTGGTAACTCGTTAAATAAAAAAATAAGACTTAATTGAAATTTTTGTTTTAACATCATTTATAATTAATGTACCTTCCCCTAACGCTTTACCAAATAATAAGAATCGAAGAATTCTGCCTAGGTTTTTTGCTTTAGGTACATTCTCTCATTGTTCTTCTGTAATAAAAAAATGGTTGTGTGCCAACGGATGGCTGCGGTTCGATTGCTGATCCCGACTTACATCACTTTACAACACGAGGTAGCTTAATAAGCTCTAGACAACTAGAGTATGAATACGTTGTATTATTTATAAGGCCAATGTCGAAGACGTAAAAGAAAATTCATATACAAGAAGAGGCAAAAAAGTAAGTAGAAACGGAGAACATAATCATACGTGAGTAAATATTGCCTTTTCCAGTTATTTTAAAGGATTTTAGAAATGAAATAGAGTGTATTCTTTCGAAATCATGTTGTTTTAAAAGACTGATGAAATGTACTCGCGATGCCTAAAATAATATATGTGTGTGGGGAAGTGTAATAAAACCTAATATATTTTTTGGGATTGGAAGTTATATACATGAACTTGTATATCTAATACAATAAACTATTTATAAAGGCTTCTATCGTGAACTCCAGGACATAGAATCGCACCCATCAATTGAGCCAACTCTATAATATGCTAAATATCCTACTGAATTTAATTGGAAATCAATGATTCAATGTCATTTCTTTGGTGACCTTTCGTTTAGTTATAATTAATACTGATATCCCTAAAAATATTAAATTGGTTATGTTTCATCGAGTACTATACAGAAATCTATGATTTGATTTGGTTTTCCACTGTAAAGTGTAAAGCTAATTGTGGACTTTGTCTAATGCATTAGCAATATTCAATCTTCACTGGTGTGGGTAGTGTTAGAACAGACATTATAATATATTCTCATTTGAGACACAGGCGAACGAACATTCTAGATTCAATATCATGCATGGGAACAACCTTATGGGTTCTACCTTCATTAATATTCTGTTAACTACAAAAGAAAAACTTTCATTCCATTTTGTTAATGAACGTAGTGCCTTGTAGAGGTCCTATCTATCTAATCAATACTCGTACTGCAATCTCAATACACACCATACAAATTCATTCCCCATAAGCCTTTAACCTATCGACTGATTTTATCTTTGGAATTAACATCAATGTCTTTCCGGGTATTCTGTGTGGTTCATATAATATTTCCCTTGGGAAATTTCGACAACGAACGAAGGTATATTATATTCAGATGATGTGAAACTTATTTCGTTAAAGATGTCTCAACAAAATTAAATTAACAGAATTTTTTCGATTTAAGAGGCAATATGCTGCCATTTCGTTTCGGCGTTTACTCGTTAACTCAGTCTATACTAAGAGTATCGTCTTGAAACTGAAGACAGTGATAGATGGAAGTATTGACTACAAGTTGACTTACAAGAAGGGTTCACCTCTTAATAATGATTTGCCTAGAAGTGAGGGTAAAGAGGTCGCTATTAATGCGCCTAAGCAACCCGGGGATGTGGAGGGCCTTAAGTCCGCGGGATTTTCCTTCAATGTCCAAGGAGGGGCCGTGGGCGTGTGGCAAAGTCACTGCCACCATGCGACTCTAATCAGGTGCAGTCGCTATACAGACTTTGTTCTGGAAACGTATATTTGTATAATGATGTCCAAGAATTACAATATTTGGAAATGCCTTGAACAAAAAAATAATTTCGAAAGTTCCCTGAAATTTACGAGAAGAATCTGTTATCCGTTCAGCTTTTCAGATGTAGAAGTATTAACAAGTTGACCGTCGCAGATTTATCAGTTTGTTTCCGTTTTATTAGGTATAATTCACATTGTCACTTACATCATTCATATTTCGCACTAATAATATTTATAATATTTTCATACAAAGTTAGATAAGACAATAAAATAAATGATATTTTATCAGGTCCACGTGCAGGGTATCGCCTCATCTTATCCTGCTAATTTCTGTATAAAGGAGTTTCAATTTTATATTCCTCTAATACTTTCCGTCTATTGAGAAACATAACATCGTGTTCAAAATATTATATAAAATTACGAAATAATTTGTGGGTCTGTTTATCGCAAGGATAAAAATCCTACGGAGGTCGAAGCCGTATGAAGTACCAGTACTTACTTACATAATAATATATTACGGAGGAAATACTTAGCAATCTCTGTCATAACCAATACACACGATCATTTTTCATCTTTGAATATTACATAGGAAGCAAAAAAACTCGATATAATCATATGTTAGAGATGTTGGAGGTTCTAAGTTATTTGGATCCGTAGAATAAATTATTATTATGAGATTTTTTATACCATTTATAGACACTAATAAAATAATGTTATCTCTTCAGTCGAGTACGTGAACATTAAATGTGATCCTTAAAAATAGTGATATGAGCTCCTTTGTTTATCAAATATTATTCGTTTTTGTCGTACCTATTTGGTTTGTTTTATAAGCATTAAAGGCATGGCACCAGAAATGACGTCACAGACATTTCCCACGGCATTAAGGTTCAAAATCGCGTGACAATCGCATGATAAAATGGTAAAAATAGCGTTTTTTCCATTTTTTAGGGTTAATTTTGCGTCTATCAAAAAACTTTTACGGTTATTCCCTAGATTTTGACGCATATTATCAGTACAAAAAAAATTATTACTCCGCGACTTTCGGGAAACGAGTTTCCGTCTTTCGGAAAAAAGGTCAGACGTGTTTTTAAATATATTTTTTGCGAAATCTATACAAGATATAAAAAATCTATTACGGTTATTCCCTAGATAAAGGTTCAATGCATCTACCCTATTTTGTTCCAAAGCATATTTAGTAACGGTTGTTGAGATAGAAGGTCTCCCGTTTTTACAAATTTTTGAAATGTCGGTAGGCACACACTTAAGAATTATAAATGAAGGACTTACATGCAACACGGTTTGAATTGAATAGACATTATAATGGATTTCTGTAGTATAATGTAACTAACTAATTTCATGAAGTGGGAGATCAGCTGTGATTACAAACTAGATACGTAGAATTTGGAATGAATTATTGCCCTAAATGTCCTTATTTATCTAGGTATATGCAACGTATAGAACGGGGATCCTAGGATTGGTTACTGGAAGGATACATCAGCCAAGTAGGTAGGTACATTAATTATATTCTCATCGCAATGTCGGGCTTCACCATATAGGAATTATACGTAAGGCAGTGGATAATATAGAATTTACCGTGTAGACGAAAATTTGTGAACTTGATGGATTTCGAATATCTGTAGTGTCGAGAATAAAACAAATATTTTACAATATCAATTATTATTTTATACGAATCTTCTAATTTAGTGCAATCCATCAAGCACATTGTCGAAGACTATTCTCTGAGAGCATTCCCTGGACAATATGCAGATATACCTAGGGTTTTATCTTGGTGAATTTTCAATTAATTCGATTTTTCTTAATGAAAATGAATATGTAGTTTTTCTACAGTACTAAATTACCTAAAATATTGTCGAAATTGACTGTAATTTTTGTATCTTAAATAGACCATTATTGTTTTATGATATTATTAACACAAAGAAACAACTTATAAAAATAGATTTAATTTAATAATTATCTGCCGATATGAGAGAAAAAAATATTTTTAATAATTAACGTATTGTGATGGTTCATGCTATTCCGAAATCAACAAAATAACTTCAGGATTCCCGCAATGCTCGCAATATTTTTTTTGTTTTTACTTTATTAATCACAGATTCATCTGTCTTCCGCGATTTTCTCTTTATATCTAACTCTAACTCTTGAATGAATCATCAGTCTTGCATTGGTTAAATAATTAATCCATATAGAGTTAAATATTCTCACTTCACAGAAAAGTTTCCTGATCGATCCACAACACGTTTAACATTACTCGTCGTATATAAAGCTCCACATCATACTGTTGCAGCCATAGATATCACGTAACCATGTTGGACCATTTACCTGCCATACGAGAAGTGAAAGCGGTTGGGAGTATTTGAATTATTTATAAAATTACCTGGAATCAGATACATTTCATTACGTGTCCGGTTTTGCGGTGAATCAGTTCGGAGATTGAGGTCAGTAAACGGGGGAAAGATAATCCTCGAAGCTTATTATGTCGACGTAATGAAGGAACACTATATGTGTGTGTAGGATATGTGTTTCTCTGCGTTTTATTTTCCTTTAGGAACCCCTATTTATACAAAATCAACCACGTAGGTAGGTACTCCACCAGTATAGCCCAGGTTAAATTCAGATGTTAATCTTTTGCGCGGATTTTTTTATCCCTTTAAATAGCGGTTTCCCCTGTCATTCGTAATATTCCTTTTATTAAATAATACTTAATTGATGACAGTTAAGTATTATTTAATTATTATTACGTATACTTTGTTGAAGAAAGACATACTGAACATGTACAACAGGAAGTACAATATATTATAATATAAATAATATAGCATTTCTTAATCTATGATGTTATACTAAGTTCGTAATCATATAGCTTGTTTAAAATAGTTTAATTTGGTGTACGTATAAGAAAAAAAAGTATAACTAACTAAATCACTCGTTGCTCGTCTATGGTTTATGAGAACATACGCATAAAACAAAAAAAATGAAAATTGAAAGATTTAATAGGAAACTACAAAATTGATAACTATTCATATAATGTGATTGCACTAATATACGAGTACTTAAGTTAATGAATAAATGACTACAAAGACGAGATTGATGCTTGCACTGAAATTTATAAATTTAAGTAGATTCAATGGTGTTCCATCTGCTAAATGAGAATAAACGAAAAGTTTATACTTAATTTTACTAACTTCGCCCTGTATCGAAAGTTCCTTGGGAAACTGTCACATGTTTGCGACCGACGTCTTGAGCGCCGAACTTTGAAACTTTTAAACTGTTTCAGAATAATGCCTCGATTAAAAGAGTATACAAGGGTATCTACCGTACGACAAAATACTTATCGGCTGAGGAATTTGTTTGAATTTATAGATGGGTACCTTTAACTTGCAAGTACTCTTATTAATAATATATGGCCTCCTTAAATCTACAGATTATACCGCTACAAAATAATTTGCCACTAAAATGCAAAATATTATTTTGAGTAAAAGTATGCCATTTTGTATTTATTGTAGGTACATGTAATTTAGCTTTCTGGCAGAATTTTAATTCGTTTAGGATAAATATATTGTTATATTGTAAGAGAAAAACATGATGATACGGTTGGTGATTAATTTCTGTTATAAACCCTGTTGAGAATACTTGATGATAATGGTTATTAAATAATTTAAACTAAATTACCTGAAATACAATAAATTCTGAAAGAGAAATACTGAAACCCATTTTGTATTAACTTTGAGGAATTTGTAAAGCAAATATTGTTGAAATATTCACCTTATCATTAAGGTGATTGTTGTGTAATATTAAGAAGTTGATACCGGACCGAATGAACATTACGTTACAATAAAAGACCACAATAAATGAGAAAATGAAAAGACGTCGTGTATCCTTTATGGCAGCCGTAAACGTTTTCCTTATTCTATGAGAAAACTCGTTACACGCGTGGTTGTGTTGCCATTATGTCCCTGTGTTGGTGTCATTATGCCATTGGAAATAATTTACTTCTTGTTTTGTAAAGATGACAATATCAATAATACATTTATTTGTAAATAGAATCTGAACAGCTGGAAATCTGTAGTGTGATGGACATGAATAAAATACAACGAAGATCATACTTTTACAGATTTCATTGTACATAGATACTAGTAGACATTTATTCTTCTATACTCTATTAATGCTCTTGGAAGAGAATAGAAAATTGTTATATAAATATATTTAGTTTTTTTAGTCAATTAATTTCAACCACATTATGTGGCAAGCTTTTATTGAACATGGAGTTGGATAATAATAATTATACATGAACAAGAAGTAATGAGTGTGTGAGCAATATTTTTACAAATTGATATTAAAAAATAACTGTAAATTTGGGATCCATTACTTATAAGGTATACGAGAGAAAATTACACAAATCCATGAAGAAACTTAGGTTTTTCTTTGGTGAAAAATGGCTGATGCCGGAAACGTTTATGTATTGATTTTAATATTTTATTACCCTCGTGGCTTATAAATTTACATGTTATAGGAAAACGAGGTGGCAATTTAAATAGAATATTAGAGTAACGTTAAATTTAAGCAAAACCAAAATCAAATATCTCTCGGGTTAAAGTATGGGTAACATTAATCAGAGAATTTCTCATTTATACATATATACGGAGGTAATTAAAATATAAGTAATTAATAGGTACTCAGAAACTAAGACAAACGGATGCTGGATAAATCCTTCTTAATAATGCTAGGTAGGTACTTTTCCACTTTAAATCAAGTTTGATCTTTTCGTATTACTATATCAATTCATTTTAGAACCATTGTTTTGTTAATCACCAAGAATTTGAGTGATTTTAATACAGGTAAACCAAAATAATTCAAATATAACATTGACATGATAAATTTAGGTATACGAGTATAATTAAAAAAGTATAAGTCGAATACTTTTTTCAAACCAAACCACCGAGATAGAGAGAAGAATAGGTCTCGCATAGGCGGCCTTCGGGAAACTTAGTACTATTTTTCGGAGCTCTATTCCAAATTCCCTGAAGACTAAAGTGTTCGAGCAGTGTGTTTGCCGGTCTTCACATATGGCACGGAAACCATGACCTTCACCAAATTGTCTGCCAACAAACTGCGAATAGCTCAAAGAAATCTGGAGAGAATAATGTTGGGCATTAAACTGCAAGACAGGAAGAGGAATGACTGGATACGCAGCCAGACTAAAGTGACTGATGTGGTTGAGAGGATAGCGGTGCAGAAGTGGAGGGTACATTGCAAGAATGCAGGACAACAGGTGGACGAGAAGACCGCTGGAGTGGAGACCAAAGGGCGACAAAATATAACAAGGGTGACCACCTACCAGATGGATGGACGACATAAGGAGGTTTGCTGGACCCCAGTGGATGGGAATCGCACAGGAACGGGAGAAGTGGAGGAGGAGAGGGGAGGCCTATGTCCTGCAGTGGGAAAACGCGGGCTGATGATGATATAGTTATTTAGAGATATCAAAAAAACATATAATCTTTTCACTCAATGTCCACGTTGAACAAAGGGCAGGTTTTATTGCCAAGGGTCAATTTCTGCCAATCAACTACAAGCATCAAATAAATTTAAAGTAACTGAACTAAGTATGTAAGTAGGCAGGCACTCAGTAGGATTTAACACTAAACAGTTTGGTTATTCCCCTCGTACGAGCGTATAATGGAAGAAACTGCGTAAAGTTTATGTAGGCAATGAAATTTAACACCTTGTTTTCTACAATATAATTCAAAAGTTCACAAAAACCTCCTAAATATAAAAGTGCGATAATGATAAGAGTTTACGCTAACCCTTTCCAAACAACAAGACTCCCATTAACCCCTGCGAAGACAGGAGGGGACAGATGAACTTGGAGAATTGCTTAAAATTTTAAAGCTTTTCTTATATTATATTCCGTGAACATGATAATATTCTTGTGAACCACTATCTCCCGTACAACTTTATGAAATACGACATGAAGATAGTTCCACGCGGCCAGACATCATCTTGAACGTTTTATATGGGGAATTTATAAAAAGGAGGGAAGTTATATTATGAACTAGCAGTCCAAAGTGGATGTAATAAGGTTTAAAGAGGAATGCAGTACACTTCATAAAGTTCTCGGCAAGTTTTTAATAGAGAATATTGGGGAGGAGAAGAATGAGTGTTTTAATGTGATCATCTCCATAATGATGGTGTTAATGCGGTGGTTGAGCCTTTTTTCTCTCATGATTCACAATTTTAATGTTTTATGTTGGGAATTTCAGTATTAAATTATTACTCTTCTGGAAACTAAGACTTTGAATAAAATTATAATAATTATTTGCGTTTACTGCCGAAAAAAATCCTCTCAAATTAAGTAAACATAACATGAAATAAGTGCAGCCGTACCGCCTACAACGAGTCATAGACGTCGTATCGTAAAAAAATTAAATGTTAGAAACAGTGCGGTGGAAAAACTACCCTATTATGAAATTTTGTGGTATGTGCGTAATTCTAAGCCGGAAATAATACCTGGAATTAGACTATTATTGTAGTGTAATCCGTTATAAGAATAGAATTCTATAGAATTTCTTTTCAGCACTGAAATATTGCTTCGTGAGAATATCATGGCCATGGCACTTTAGGTCTCCACAAAGATAATTTTCCTGTAGGTTATATGTAGTGTAGATATCAAGGTAATATTGGAACCTTATTGCCCGATCCCACCAACTACCACCTAGGAAGCAGACCCCTAAGGAATTTCCATACAAAACCACAGATAATTTGAGTGATTATTATAACTGTCATAACCTTTAAGATATAAATCCATACAAAATACAGCATGCAGCTACTTAAGTGAGGGAGATTCTGGGCCGAGATATTTGGCCACCTAACTAAGTAGAGCTGCATGTTGTATTTTGTATGGATTTATATCTTAAAGGTTTTGACAGTTATAATAATCACTCAAATTATCTGTGGTTTTGTATGGAAATTCCTTAGGGGTCTGCTTCCTAGGTGGTAGTTGGTGGGATCGGGCATATGTCTCTCTCTTAAGAGAACATATTATTTGTTGAATGTCGTGCTACAGCAAGAGTCCTCGGTATTATTAACCGCTACCTCCATTATAATTAAGTGATACTCGTACCTTTAATCTTCAGCGTGTCAACGACCGCGCAACATAGATTAGGCACCTGTTTATTTTTCGAAAAATTTACGCGAAAGCACGTTCTATTATTTCGCTTTTCCTTTCAATTATCATCGTGCCTAACAGTAAACTATAACCAGCGTCGTTTTGTACTTAGTTTAATTGAGTTGTAAATATAAAGCGTTTAAGAGTAAGCCATAACAATAATAGCGTCGGTGTAATATAGGCGCATGTAGGTACACTGTACAGTGTACCTACATGCGCCTATATATTCACTGAATTATTACACAAGTACAAGAGTGTTTTTTTTATTATGCGATGAAAAACAACAAGGTTTATGTTATAACATCACAATGCTTTCGCATGAAATCCTAGAGAACATTTATACTTACCTTCACTAATTAAAAATATATGATTTCATTAAGAAATCTGTTATTTAAATTAATTAATTTATTATACGCTATCACAGGCTTCTCAATGGATCAGGTCTCTGCATTTTAAGCAGTAAATTATTAATATAATTTTTGTGTATTTGGAATAAAGTTTGCATTGAATACCAGTTCACAGTTCATTAAAATTTTAATTATTTTTTGATACCGGAGTACAGGGCGGATCGTTTTATCATTCTGTTATACCTACTCGTATTTACGTTGATGTATTATAATATATGTATGATTGTGAATTTTATTGCTTGAGTGATAATATGTTTATATATAAGCATTTCTACATATTATATGAACCGTAATAAAACTTGTGCTTTCATGGAAACACTCTTTTTTGTGCTGAGTTTAATGACGCTGTTTATACCGCAATTAACGTTAAGCGTGTTGTTTTAGTGCCAAGACCTGACCTACTCTAATTTGGGTTGAATCACGAAGCAGAACGTAAATGGGAGAAAATTTAGACATGTCATTTTTGTTATTTACTATATTTATTTAAATACATAAGCAAAATTATTTTGCCTTCATATTTGTGATTACAAGCTTTTCTTCAATTAATCAAAAAAGTATAAAGTGTTAGACTGATCCCCCACAACTGACTAATTTACATCAATTCACGTGGAGCTCCTTCTTTACATTTGTTTTGTTACGTACCTACATTAACATTAACAATGTAGGTATTATTATTATATTATTGAATGATTCACATGAAAGGTTAAACTTCATTTTTTATTTGATCTCTCTTTTGAGGATTTGTATTATTGTTTAGACTCACCTATATTCTCAGAAATCACATTGAGAAAGGTAGAATAAGCTCTAAACTAATAGAATATCTATTGTACTTATATCTGCTCGTGGAACCATATAATTTCTCAACTACATTATATAAAAAAGATTTGTAATGTCAACATCGGTGTAGCTAGGTCTTTTATCTTTGGTATTATATTTATTCATTATTATAAAGAAACTTATTCTTTCTAAAGAATACCTACGAGTACTAGGTAGAATTGATTGACGATAAACAATTTTAATTCAATACCTTCATGGTAGGTGGGGTATTGTATTATAATATATTAAACCTTTTGATTCCATCTCAAAGAAAGTCATTATCTATTTTTCATTAATACCTAAATCGAACCTTAGCTACGAGAATATTACTTTCACATTATAGATATAAACGGTGAAGCATGATGCCCCAGTGCCCCCAGTTCCCCCATTTTTGTACGTATATAAAAATGGAATTCATCCATCATCGCCCATCTTCAGTTTTAAGACCCTAATCATGGATTATATTTTTCATGATCGTGATTAGATCAACTCTCGTTTATACTATACTATGCTACGAGTATATAACAATATTAAAACATTTACGTACAATTTTTAGTTTGTGAAATGAGAATCTCATTAGTCTACTCGTAAGTTTAAGAAAATCTACGTATACTCGTATACACAAAGCAGATTAAAAAACCGCACGCTTCTATCCGCGCTCTCGACTCCCCATGAGAATGCTTTTAGTGGAAGCGAATCTTTGTAATTTAAGTCAAAGCTCTCACCAATAAGCCGATTGACAGGAAAGCTGTATTTACTAATAAAAAATAATTGACGTTTTTCTTGTGAAATAATAAGATAGGACAATATATAAACTTTTAATATAAAAAAAAACCTTCTGAATGGGATTTATTTTCTTTTCTTAAGATTACCTACGGCGCATGTGTAAAATCGTGCTTTTACGGAACAAACGTAAATAATTGAAATAATACGGTGGTTGATTTGGATGAGATGGTGCGTGCAGTAAAACGTCCTTTGTGTCCTCAATCTTCCTTTATTCACATTGTAATGTTATTTCGCTTTATACAGACATGTTATCTGAGCGGTAGCCTACAAGAGAAAGAGAGCCAAACCGTTCTAAACAAGGATTGTATAGGTGGCACTGGTTCTAATCCTACATATTCCAAGAGGAAAAAGTACTTGCTACATAGAAAGAAATGTAATGATACCAGTTGTTAAAATGATGCCATATTAGAAAATAAAGTTGACCTATCGGAAGAAATTGTAAGCTTGAGTATTTATACCTATGAAATTTCCCCATACGGAACTCTCATATCTTTATATATTAAGTATCTCCTTGTACAGTGTACAATAAACCTAGTTGGATTGCAATCCAGAATGTTCATTGTTAATGAAATAATACGAAAATAAATACACTATTACACCTTATTTTACTCGCACGAGTATACTCTTCAAATGAGCGGGTTTCCTAAGAGAGAAGTGCCAGGTTTGTATCCGGCGCTGACGATGTATTCTGTACTTTACGAGCTTAGTGTAATTGCGCAGCAAAGTATTATCGGTATTTTCACATAAAAATGATAAAGACCTCCTTATGTACCTACACCTAGTATTTACCTACCTGAGTATCCTTTGATAAGTATCCTTTGGCAAGTATGTTATGGAAATTCAGTACTTTATTATTTATATACATCATGTATTAATGTGGGAATAGGTATATTCATTGTAGTTTATTTATCTATATTGTCCTTCGTCATATCTGAGCGATATTATGATAAGAGATTGCTATAGAAATGATACAGCTACAAAATGAGAAATAGAAAGATGGAAATATTCTCACGGTTTCTGAATGAATAGAAGGGAAAATTATTTGATAATATTATCATGCCATGCGCGCGTTATCTTAACATTATATTTAGGTGGTTAATTAAAAGTAAACATGTGATGCCTTCAGGATACAGGCAGGTACCTTATTTCAATTACACTTTTTAATTCCTTTTTTATTTACAATGAAGTAATAGTAAGGTACGCTAAACTCTTTAATGTGAATCTATGTATATGTAATTTTTCCGTCACCAGTCGTAAGTTGCGTTTTTTGTGCGTTGGATACAGAGAGAATAAAACTTGACGACACAATCTCTACGATCTTTCTATATTATATACATTATACATAGGTATTGCCTATTTGGATAGGTGGAAAAAAACAGACTTATTTAAAAAAAAATCCTTTGGCAGGCCGCAGGCATAGGTAGATTTCATGTGATTTATTTATTTTATTAATTTTAAGAGTACATCTGTACATCCATATAATAAAAGCAATCACAATATCATCAGCAAATAAACCAGCGAAGTGATGAAGTAGTATGGATTTAGTTTATTCCTTGATGATTTTCGAAGTACCTAATCCAATAATCAAATTATTTTAATTCCACTCATAATATCGATTGGTACCAGTACCTAAGCACTAGAAATTTGAAAAAAAGATGTGAGTTCTACTCGTATCGTGAAGCACTTTTCTAAGACAACAAACACGCTGGTACCTATGCGGTAACTACTTAACTAGATCTTTCGATCGACCAGTGTCGTCCAAGGAATTGAGCTAGACAAAATCTGTAAATTGATCTGTATTCCTTATTTAATGCCCTTTCATACGATACCAGACACGGACCCTCACAATCATTCGATCCCCTCAGAATGATTGTTTTTGTATTTAAAGCCTTAAAAAGTGAACCTTCCTCTTAGTGGGTTTAACCCATTCTCATATCAGTTCATCTACCACTTACCAAAAATCTACCACCCAAGTTTCACGTTTCTGCGACGCATAGTTTGGCCGC
This sequence comes from Ceraclea dissimilis, assembly GCA_963576895.1. Classification (NCBI taxonomy): domain Eukaryota; kingdom Metazoa; phylum Arthropoda; class Insecta; order Trichoptera; family Leptoceridae; genus Ceraclea; species Ceraclea dissimilis. Next base: position 12,330,586 of record OY756359.1, read on the forward strand.
AAACGTGCGCACAAGAAAAGGGATATATATATGGCTTATATATATAAACTTTTAAACCAAGGTCGGATTCGGGTTCTCCTGGTCCTAATTAGTGATCCTGAGTAGAAATTTTTCAATTCTGCGACATCACGGGAGAAACGAATAGGTAGAATTCCTTTTGGAAATCTACCTAAAAAATCAAGTAGATATCAATTGATTTGCATCAAGCACCCTGATTCAAATTCTTATAATTTAGTTTGGCTTCTACCATTTTGCAAATATCGATATTTTGTTATAAGGATGTATCTATATCAATATGCCTGCGTATAGTTTGTAAATGTAGATAGGTAGGTAGGTATATAAAGAACAAGGTTTCCTTTGAAATTTCCCGAATAACTCTGACTAGATTTTCTACTTACACCGGAAACGGATAATGTGAGGCTGTCAGGAAACTCGCTGAAAGAATATTGAAATGTCGATAAAACAAGAATACTAACATATTTTTCTTACCTTATAAGCGAATATAACAAAATATAGTGTATGATTTTCTGCTACAAAATATTAATATTTGGGGATTTTGTGACATTATATGTTATGTAGATCCGGTATATATTTACTTATTATGTAGGTTGTACTTTTTATTCAAAATAATGTTTTGAACATGTTAATAATTTAAAATTTTATTTCATTTATTAATGCTATGTTGAAGTCAATTCATTTTTTTTCATTTTCAAAATTCTTCTTATCTTTCTTCAATATTTTACACATATGGTTCCTTAAAACTATACATGTTTCGAGATACCTCCCTAATAGAGACAAGATTCGTGTGTGGGGAGGGATCCTGCATCTATATGTATTGTACATAAATTAACAAAGTACTTAATTAAAATACTGTCACTACACTATTCAAGAAAATCGACGGACAAATAAATATTCACTTTCAAAAATATTTAATTATTGATTAACACAATATTTTTTTCTTATTCCTACACTTAGAAGCATATCGAAAAGTCTTCTGAAATATTCTGAATGTGATACCCAACACATAGACACATTTTGTAAAAGTTGCATATTATTTCACACGCGATGAACTAAGGTAATTCATGTTTGAAGGAATTTGTCGTCTTTCATTCAAAATAACATTAATCTCTTCTTACATAAATCTATTTTGCACATGAGTGATCAAAATAACTCTCGGCATGGCGTTTCCTATACAGTCAGGTACTACGAGAATATTTACACATACATTGGTGCCTGTAGAAGAACCAGTGGCGTACCTCTCTTGTGTGTTCGTAATTTAAACTTCTGTAGTAGATATTGAAACATAACCTCTGCTTGATCAAATGATTTTGGAATAAGTCGACTCTTTGTATATGATTAATGCCAAGTTTGAACTTGTAAAGATTTATTTATTTAGATACCAAAGAGATGTCTTCTTTTTTTTCAGGAAAGGAAATCTATTTTTATGGAAATTCGTTAGTGTGTGCCTAATTACTATTTACCTTGATTCGTATAGGCATGCGTGCTGATAAACAGTTTAAGAGTAGGTACTAAATATTGGCTAATAAGTAAATAAACGCAGCCATATATAGTTACTTCGTCGAGAAGACTGAAGAAATCGGACTTATGATTTCATTATGGAAGATATTTGTCTTATACGACGTAGGTAAAGCAACATTAAATATCCACATAGTTGATTGAAATGAACTACTACTTGTACTCAAACAATACATGGGAAATACTCGTAGTTTGTGAAAATAATTTAAGTTTGCTTACCTAATGCTTTTCAAAAAAATATAAAGTAGATATGCTTTAAAGTTGGAGTAGTGACATAAGTAGGTATGCACAATTATATATATATATATATATATATATATATATATATATATATATATATATATATATATATATATATAAATATATATATATATATATATATATATATATATATATATATATATATAGATTAGAGTTATTCAAAATGAAAAATTCTCATAATATTCTTTGTAATGCGAGAATTTATCGAACATAATTTTAAATTGGGTTTTACTGTAAATGTAAATCAAAATCAGGCATGGAATACCTAGAGGTTATAAACGCATTTTGTGACGCAATTCCGGTAGATGTCACTAATAAGGAAGAAATAAAAATCGTTTTAAACAGTCAGAATTGAAAGACAAGATTCTCATACATAGGCACAAATATTTTAACTTTAAAGGTGCCTTATTCTTACATAAGTATTTTTATAGTACAGCTATAGCACTATTATAGTCGACGAGAGAAACGGCATGAATAGATTGTGTATTTGTTCCAAATGTTGTACACTGGAAAGATGATAGGAATTCTTTTGTAGGAATAGAAAATTCTTGTCCTATGAAAAAGTTGGAGCAAATAGATTTATAGAACATTGTAGTTTCTCTACATGAAAGTTAGTGATATTCTCCTGACTTTTATACTTACTACTAAAGCTGTATGTACTTAGATGCCATTAAAGCTGGTAAATTATATTGTCTGAGTTGACCTAGATAATTTTTGTGTAGTACTGATACTTAGCAGCTACACATTATATAGTGTATGGCTGATTCCATCAGATTACCTTCTTTTTTAACATTTTGCCATAGAAAAATATTTATAGTACTTAATAATACATTAGATAGACTAGGTATATTTCAATATTTAAAAAATATATAAGAAAATATAGGTACGTATTAACCAATACCCATTACATACTAGATATTAATCCATTGAATGTAAATTTTGGTGGACTGTTTTAGTTGGTTGAATAGAAAACCAGATGAAGACGGAGTTCGTTGGTTTACCATATGTCAAGGCAGAATTGAAATGACACAGCAAATATAATATCTATTTCAACTTCCTAGGAACTCACATAGATTGATATACGTGAATATTAAGGCTATTCAATAACATGACGAGGGTATGCTTGTACTCGTACACTACATCAGTAGTAGAGTAGTTGGTGTTGGGAGCTTGATATACCTACCCCCGTTTTCACCAACTTTTACCTAAGAAGGAGACCCCTAAGAAATTTCCATACAAAAACAGAGATAATATTCTATTTTTTGACACGCAGGCCTACCAACCACACCCTAATTCCATACAAAATGCAACACGCAACTCACCTACGTTAGGTGCCCAAATATCTCTGCCCAGGCTAGGTGAGTTGCGTGTTGCATTTTGAATGGAATTAGGGTGTGGTTGGTAGGCCTGCGTGTCGAAAAATAGAATATTATCTCTGTTTTTGTATGGAAATTTCTTAGGGGTCTCCTTCTTAGGTATAAGTTGGTGAAAACGGGGGCTACACCTATAGTAAAGTATTCCTGGAGACATACTTACTTGGATGTTATTAAGTAATACTTAATACATACTCGCACCTACTATAACAGTTATACGAGGCACACATGCAGCCGGCAGCTTAGCATCGGCACAATTAATTAATTAAACCTCGCACACCCCTTATCGTTAACATTTGACTAGGTCGGGTGGTCGGGCCAAGGATTACGGATATAATTTAGTGAAAACCCGCTGTTATGCGACACATATTCTTAAACTTAATACCCGATTCAACATTTAGACTTATATAATTCTTCTTAGAAATCTCGCCTAATATATTTACCTACATGAAATAACATATTATACCAAATTCAATAGATTCTAGAAACGTAGGACCCCCGTTATAATTTAACCCTTACTTATTTTATACGTTTTCTTGAGAGTATTGAAAGAGTCATTAAGGGAACACCCTCCTCCACCACTGAATGTTTCAGCACTTCCCATATCATGCAGGCGTAAGAGTCAGTTGTTTATAAACTTCCATAAGACGTTTTTCAGATTTTTCAGCAATGGGGTTTATGAGACATTCTGAATATCATAAAAATATTCGCGTAAAGGATGTTGTTGCAATGTGTCAACACATACAGTCTTACTGGTTGTCCCATTATTGTGATGGGATAGTATAATATGTACTTGTTTGGAACAAGTACCTGCAAATAAAATACAATGACATAAATAATACAATCTGAAGCCTTTAATAGAAATACTGTGGCTGCGTGCAAAATCTCTAGGTGTGGTAATCTTATAAGTAGGTATGTCTGAAGTGAGATCATGGAACCAAAAACGCAAAACACAAGTATCCACTACAAGTTTTGTATGTCTTCTAGTTTTCCTCGTCAGATTATTTGTGTTTTCCAGCATCATGTTGTTTAGCCACATATAAGTGTAGGTGTAGGTGTACTATATATTCGTAGAATTGGTGTGTAGGATTTCAATGTTTTCATACACTTTGCGGAATTCAATGGCAGGTTTACATGATAATATTCAGTTGTATTATGGTTTCAATGAAATAAATATAATATGTAAACTAATTCAATATTATCATCCAGACTACTTCACAAACATTTTCATATGAGGTATTATTTCTACCTTCTATTTCAGATTGATTTTTACTGTTTGACAGTCGCCTACTAAAGGCGCCAACTTTTTCTTGAAATATCTAGCACAAGTATATCTACCTCCATGACCTACCTAAGTCTCTTTTTGAAAGGAAGTCATTGATTGAAGTATTATTTTATTTTGTGTATAGTAATCAATAGTGATTAGTTGGCAGACATTGCCTACGGTAATAATAGAAATATTTTGAGAAATATATTTTTCCAATAAAGATTTTATTTATTTGTTTATCAATCGGGTTGCCTGTAAGATATTGCTTTTGCAATAAGTCCGCCTTTTGGCACACTAGCAAGATCTTATTTTTGTAACTATGCATATTTTTCTTTGGCCAATAATGATTTATTTATTTATTATTGATAGTATATATATATATATTTAATGAATAAATAAATAAATGAAAGAACAGATATTTTAATAATAAGAAACCATTTTACTCCAGATAGTAGATACCTACCTACATTATTCGATTTAGGTACGTGAATTACGTAATTTATATAACATAGTAGCATATAACTGATATAACAACTACATAATAGAAAAATATTGTTTTAATTTCACCCGGCGAAGCTCCACAATGTGTGCTTGTGTCCGGGATGAATACCTTTTACAATGACCTATACCTACATTGTTTCTAAATGATTTTATTTAATAAAATTAAAGGAGAATACAGTCAATTACGTTCTTTTTACATTTTTAATAAAAGTTATTAATATTGGTAATGGTATAATATGTTCTCGATGATGTTCTTTGAAATATGATGACCTTTGACACTAATGTAGCCAATGTATAATATCTATCCGGATACAATTACACTAATGACAATATCGTGTTAATTACCTATCAAACACATGTAAATACATTACCTATTAGAGGTATAGGTATATTTGGTAAATTTAGAAGAGAAGGTACATCTAGTGATGTACGTAGTTGAGATGTTGTTATTATAGGAAGCGTTTAATTTCCTAACATTGTATATCGTTTAAGTTGGACGTTCCTCCGCATCCAACAAAGTGTTCACTGTACAGCCAAACATTAAGATAACTATAGCAAAAGGGGATCTTTCACATCGATGGATCCCTCTTAAATTACAAAGCAGTTGCTTTAAAACCTTGGGGCTTACGTACACACTGAGAGAATGTGCTTGTACAATGTACATGCCAAGGTATTACTTAAATCTGCTATTCATTAGTGGATTTTACTTTGATCTTTGGAACACATATCTGCGGTGTGATCCGGTATCTTGCTTAAATGCAACATGGAATATAAATATGGGTAATTCTTTTAAAGTGAATTTACTAATATATACAAATAAGAAATAAGGAACTGAAAAATGAGAATAGTTTATCGTAACCTTTTTTGTTTGGCCTCGCCTTTAACCCATGTATTTGAGATCGCTTCTCCTAATTCCTTGTCTTTAACCTCCAAGTATTTTTGTCTTCCGCATCCTCTGAACGAAGCCTTGCCTCCTTTATATATAAGGCATCTACATATATATGATCAACACTCTGATTGGTTTTTTGTGTCCTACTCCTATGCACTTTTATATATATCCTGTGGTAGTCTCATAATGTGTTCGCCTTTACAAACTAAGTAGGTACATATGCCATGTTTGTAGAGGCATGACAAATAATATACGAAAAATCTTATCAAATAATATGTCGCTCAGGTGTCTGTATAATATACGAGTTTCGAGTTATGGTCAAAATACAATAATATGAAGTGACACTTAGAATCGTCATCCTCCCGAAGTTCAGAGATATACTCGACACTCGTATTTCTTACAACTGTAAATTGATTCTCATATGATTTATTACGTTGGTTGCTCTATTTAGCTGTCAGTAACCTAGGTCCTTTCAAGCAAAAAATATCAGTTACCTCCGTGGCCTCACAAATCATATACAGTAAGTAGAATGTTTCCTGTGATACCCTTCTTCTCATATTTCTCATATTATAGTGGGACGGTAAACTAGATAGGTACCTACCTAGTACCAAGTACCTATATCATTATAAGTAACACATATACTATTACGCAGGACCCGGTATCTATGTATAGCAGGATGTACACATTTTATACATATTTCTCGATAATATAATCTAGTGAAAACTTCAAGTTTATCCATCACTCTGTATTTCTTTCAAGGTAGGGAATGGTAATTAACAAACTATGAAGTAACCCGTCATTAAGAAACTCACCCTCAATCATATTTCTAAAACAAATTGCATGTTAAATAACGCAGTTTTATTTGTTTTTTAATAGAAAAAAGTGGTGTCTAATAGGCAATATCTTTGTGATGGTCAGATTATTAAAATGAGAATATGAGAATTCGAGGTTTTAATAAAAGCGGTGTTGTATGTACCTACCTACTTGGCTTCTTGAGAGATACTAAAGAGTCTCGTTAGAAAGACGTCAGTAAAAAGAAGAAAATGTGTAATAATATTAATAATAATGTCTTCACATTAAGTAATAATGACATGACTCGACACCAACTTAAGTAGAATTCTCTCTCACAAGATCTTTCATATTCCCTCGTAGAATCTCTGTCAAAAAATATGTAATTTTTCACTATTATACACGCTTGAAATATTTTAATTCTTAACGTGACTTCCTTATTTTTCAATTTGTATCAAATGTCTATCTGCAAACAACTTGATGTAATGTTACCCCTGGGGGTAAGAATCTTAATTGATTTTAAAAATGGTGGTTTTAAAGCAAAATAAAGGTTACTGAGGTAAAATCTAATTAAGCTGGAGCATATCTATCTTATTATTAACGAGCGAAAGATAATATTTGGAGACCAAAGTTCCAATCAAGAGTAGGTATTCACTATGTTGTAGAAAAGGGGGATGTACTCGTGTGTGTGGAAAATACATACCTAGTACCTATTTTGGTCTAAAATTGATTATTTTGCTTTCGTCTAACATTTTTCTTTCGGTTTATGGTAACATTATTTTCATCTTCTTGTTGCTTTCTATACGATGATTGAGATGAACATTTTTTCTTCTGTCGACACTAGCAATTTGCTTACTGTGAAGTGTGCAGAAAATTACCAATTTGATTTGCAGTCTTCACTATATACGAGTATGTTATAATCAATCTAATAGCGGATCTGTAAAAATAGAAATCATCCCCTGCAATTAATTAATAAATAATTTTTAGTTAATGCCAACGTATACGTATCTACATACCTTCTTGGTTTATTTCTAGATTTACATACATTAACCATATACTATTATTATCTTGAAGTGGCTACCTATAAGAGATGGATGGCCACAATGATATTGCTATGTCACGTTCAGAATATTAGAACTTTTGTGGAAATATAAAACTATTGTGTATTAGTATTCCAAGTAGCAGACCAGATTTCTTAGAGCAATAATTTAAGACAACATTACATACAGTATAATATCTACGTATATGTACCTACTCTTACTACAAGTAATATTATTCTGAAAGTTAACTTAAATCGTACGAGAAATTTAGCAATCAACATTATCTATTATTGTATACAATTTTACACTTCGTAACTGCAGTATTTAGAGCACAGATATCTTTTCGAGTTCTGGTTCGTAACAGTGAAATTCTGGTTCAAATATCGGCTTTCACAATACAGAAAACTTACTTTTATATACAATTATTCACTGTGTCTTTTAAGGTCCTATATACTGTCATCCGGCTTGGGCGCCCTGACATGTTCTCAGCCAACACTGAGAGAATTGTCTTGAAACTGAAGACAGTGATAGATGAAAGTATGGACTAGATATTGACTGTTTTGAAATTGCAATATTTGGAAATTCCTAGAATAAAAAAATATTCCGAAAGTACCCCTGAAATTTACGGGATCTGAGGAATTTCCGTTCAGTTTTTATATATAAAAGTATAATCTAGCCAAAATACTGGTTATTATAATCTTAACAAATTGACTGTTTTAGATTTTATAATTTCTTCCCAGGTTTCTTTTATAAAGGTATAATTCACTTTGTCGCTTACGTTATTCTTATTTCGTGCTAACATTCTCATATGAAATTTTAAAAAGTTGAAGCGATAATAGAACGATTTTTGGTCAGTGCATATATAGGCCTTTAATACTGATTCATATTTTGTAGGTCTACGTAATAAACATAAACTTCGCTTTTTTAGTGAAAAGTCATCATGCCATCCAATATCAAAAATTAGGGTAGTTTTAATTTGTGTTGCGATTTGATTCCGTCTCTGCATAATGTAGTTTAAGTTGTTTTGGGAGTCTCTCTCAAGTTCTGGGCAACTAGTAGGGTAACTTGGCCGTGTTATGGTCTCAGCAATGCTTTGTTATTATTGTAATAATTTAACCGCAGGTGACAAGTAAAACTCTCACGTTGCATTCAGCAATGTAACAGAACTATCCGGAGTGCGGAACATTGTTACATTATTTCATCCCATTATTTCATTCTCACAATTCGCTCCCTAAATAGAAACAACCCCTCACATTATAGCTACCTGTTTTATTCACGTCTTCTCCTCCAGCGGTTATTTCTGATTTCCAAATTATTATTTTTTAATAAAAATGAATTTGGGTTTATCGAAATAAACTCAAATACACCTTTGTACACTTCACAGTAAGCTTGAAAAGCTTGTGTCGTGAAGTGGAGTAGGTCAGCATCGGGGATCGAACCCGCGCTCACTGGATTAACAGTCGAGCGCGTTACCAACCAGGCTACCGACCACCGCAATTTTCTGACCATTATGAAAATCTTTCCTGTTACATATGGGTATTTTCGAGGTACCTATACACTTTTAAAATGAAATAAAGACGACGACGATTAATTAGAAAGACGAAATTTTGGTTTCGGTATTCAAGCCCGAAATCATATTGAAACATAAATGGCAAACTTTCAACCTTAAAGCTCCCGACCCAGCTATGATGTCACGGCGATTTCTCACGGCATTAAAAGGTTCAAATTCGCATGATAAAATGGTAAAAACAGCGTTTTCTCCATTTTTGGGGTTAATTTCGCTTCAATCAAAATACTAAGTAGGGTTTTTCCCTAGATTTTAATGCATAGTATTATTTATCAATAGAAAAATATTACTCCTCGACTTTCGGGAAACAAGTTTCTGTCTTTCGGAAAAAAAAGTTCAGAGGTGTTTTCACTTTTTGTTGAGAAATCTACACAAGGTATAAAAAATCTTTTACGATTATTCCCTAGATAAAGGTTCAATGTTTCTACTCTATTTTTTTTCAAAGCATATTTCGTAACGGTTGTCGAGATCTAAGGTCTCCCGTTTTTCAAAATTATTAAATGTCAATGTGCTTACTCTTAAAGGATATTAATCCTTCAAAATAAATAATAAATTATTAATGGATTTAGAGCGAATAACGAAAATTATTAAACTTATATCGTTATGACGATCAATCTAATGTCAAGAGCCAGTTTATTTACATCTGGCTTTAGCCTTTTACATATAGCTTTCTATACATTTCCAATGAATTCAATTATAAATACTAATTTTTAATAGTCTCACAAACTCCACAGAATAGTAACTTGATGGCTTAATCTTTTTTGATCTCCAGAAATGGATTTTCAATTACCCAAGGACACACCACGCCCATTCGGGTGATTTCTTCCATTTGTTGCAGCTTGCGGAGAATGAAATATGTTAGAATCTATCTTGTCCATTGATTATCATATTAATATCTGTTATTTCGGGGAAACATTTATCCTAAATCCATATTATCTTAAGATTCTTCGTAGGATGAGATCGATGATGAATATCTGCAGGCACATATTCAAAATACAGTAATATATTTATGATTTAATGAGATATTATAATATGATGGTGTGTAGGTTTTGAATTTATTACTCGAATAAGAATACCTTAATGAAATCTGTTGCATGGATGCTGAATTACATCATTACATAGATTTTACCTCCTTATGATACGAATATTTTCTTCTCCCATACTTTTATCCTTATCTGTTGGTAGACATTTTACTGTCGGTATTGTAATGATGTATAAAAACAGGCGAAATATTGTAGCGTATGTATGTGTATAGTATAGTGTGTTTATTGACAGAAAAGCAATAAATGTCTTGTGAAGAGAAGAATTGTATATGTCACGATGTCTCCACACCGAATTCTCCCCTTTGTTGCTACAAAAGTATTAGTTGAATTAACATTTTACTACGTTTTCCTTCGTAAATGGTGAATTGGGAATCGCATTGCTGGCAAAAGATAAACTAAAATAAAAGGAGTGTTTCAACTATTTTAAAAACACCATTTATCGCTCTTTATTGATTCTTATATTGCATTTTTGTATAATTTATAAGAATTCATTTGATGCAATATCGCGCTATATATAGAGTTTTTCTGCTATGTAGGATGACGAATTTGATTTTGCTCAATTTTGCCCAGTTAATATTGTATAAGTAATTTTATATATATGTTCGGTAAAAACGGCCGGGTGTTCTAATTTTTTGATATTACATGCTTTTATTGGAAATATGCCTAATATGAAAAAATACTCCCTAACTTCATGTCAGTAAAAAATCATATCTGACTGCTATCTAATATATATTTTGAAATCTTTTATTTTATAAACTGACACGGTGTTTGCTTTAGGAACATGCATACTGGTAATATACAAATCTTGTATAAAATGAAACATGGGTTGAGCAAATTAAGCCATCTGTTTTGAATGGTCTTTTCGCTGTCATAAAAGTTGTAAGAATTGCAGTAAGTATACAAAATACATCCCACTATATGTGTTTCTAGTATAGGTATACATATTCTTATAGCAATAATATATTTTCGTGTTCTGCGTTAAATTGGTCGGCCGCGACTAATCGACAAAGTTTGTCCCATTAGAAACGAGAAAATAAATAACATACAAACTTTCATAACAGTTTTTCTAATTGATAACTTACTCCTTGTATGCTGCAGAAGGCGACGAAACATCAATTTGGAAAAATTGAGAAAGGAAATAGCGGAAAATTGCCGCCATTTATATTACTCGGAAATAGAAACTTCATGTTTAAAAAATACAATATCCACCATGCCAAAGTTTTCCTGAATATTAATTCCGAAGAAAGAATTTCAAATAAATTGTGGAATAAGTACGAACATTTACATATTATAAGGGTGTATAAAAAATATGTAGAAAACATACACACCTAACTTTATACCTATATATCAAATGTGCATTCGCTTTATACATTCAGTTGTATGTCCAAATAAGTACACCCATAAAGTTAAGAATCTACCTCGGTTTATGAACATCATTCGTTCGGGTAATGAACGATATGTCGGCCAATCGTGCAGATATTTCTGGTGTTCCTTCTCGTGTCTGTATCCTGCCAAGTAGCTCGACCAGTTGCTTGATTGGCTAAGGATACAAAGAGGTTAGTATTCTTCTTTGTTGACTTATGTTCCGAAAATGTGACGTCACATAAAATTTTCACGGTTCGGCTGGTCACAGTTTATTTTCGGGTGATGCTTCAGTTCGTGGGCAGAGGCATTGTACGCAGGTCGATTCAAAATTTGTTGGTATTGTTAGAAGCTAGAGGCGTTCGTAACCTGGGGTACCACTGTAATTATTATTTAATTATTTCGTCCTACACTTTGGAGTTAGTACGGAACGTATACAGTAATAGCTGGAAAAGCCCCCTATTTTAACTAAATACTAACCCCTCTCTCCAAATCGCTGTTTTAATATCGAAACGACGCGGGGTCAGGAAGATCTGCTGCTTTCATTGGTTTTAAATGTTATGATGTTCTCTCAATTGTGATGATATAACATTCATAATTTTGATTCATGGAAGGTTTGTTCATCAAAATAATTCCTTAAATCTGTCACCTTTACATTTACGTTTTTGAATCATACATGAAATAAATGTACCAAAACTTAATATTTTATAGATATTTGTGCGACCAAGTAGCGGCGCGTTTCACAGGTTCAAAAGACAATACATGAAATATCACATACCGTAACTAAAAAGAAAATAGGCAATAACCATTCATTTTGCTGGGCAATATTTGTAAGGATTTGAACATCAATAAGGACAGATTATATATAAATCATTGTAAAATATGTTCATGCGTCTTCAAGCCTCCTTTCATTTCCCACCCTTCAATTTCACAAGCCCCTGAAGCCTTCACCCGCAAGAGTTCTCATCTGATTCATCATGAGCGATTATTTGTAAAGGAATGTTGACGTATGACTATACCTAGTAAACGGTACCTACGTATATAAAAAATTTACTGTATGGAAAATTGTTTTCAGTATTTTAGTATGTAACATTGCTTTTACGAGAAAATTGGTTTTCGCTTCCTTTATCGTCGACTTAATTCACCATAGAAAAATCATTTCTGTGATCGAATTGAATATTATTGTTTTGTAACTGACTTATCTAATATTTCTACCTGTGTCATGAAAATTATTTGTAGGTAAACTTAAACAAACAACTTAATAAGTTTACGTTACACTTGAAGGTACCAATGATTTCATAATAATCTCGTACTTATCAAATACGTCTCAATTCTACGATTTTAGGACATAAATTTATTACCTATACGTCTACTTATTTTATTACAAACATAAGAAAATCTAAAGAAAACCTATAATTATTATTTCAAATACTTTTCAAGTTACTAAACAAAAACAAACTTGATATTATTTTTAAAATCGCAACATTAAATTATCCCGATGGTGGTTTTCCATTTATTGAAAAAGCAATATCCTGAAAACCGATCAATAATGAAATCTGAGTGTTTTCTCCGCTGATGAAACTGATAACTGATGCTATTTCTTCGTGGTCCAATATCAATACTGGAATTTATTAAAAGTGTGGCGCTGTCGGATTTAAAATATCATTTCAGTACGAATTGTACAAAAAATCTATTGAAATGAAAAACATTTTAGGTGAGATGAAGTAAGACATAAAAACACATTATTTTTTACCTTTCTATTTGATGTGTAAATTGTTTGGGATTCTATTCAATTCGTTTCTTTTGTGTTAGAGACTTTTATTAATTTAAAAAAATCTCCGTTCAATATATTTATACCTATCTGTATTGAGACTTTGGATGTAGATTTATTTATTTATTTATACCCATTGTTAGTTTCTGCTTTATATTCTGTAATGCTTACGATAAGAATATGGGAGACAACATAATGTGTAACGTTTTTATGCATGTGTTGTTGTTCGACTATTTGAATTAAAATTACCAAGTTCAACGCTAGTCTAAATATTGTAAATCCTAATAACCAATCTTCTTCTTCTTCTTCCTTCAGCCATCTCTCCACTGCTGGATATAGGCCTCCTCCATTTTCTTCCTTTTTCCTCTATCTTGAGCTTTGCGAGCCCATCTTCTACCCGCGACTGGGATTATATCGTCGGCCCATCTTTTCTGTGGCCGACCTACTCCTCTCTTTTTGTCCCACGGTCTCCATTATATCACATCTGTATTATATCAATACAAATTATCAAACCTGTAAAATTTGTTTTCTTCTTCACACAAAGTTGCCTACGCATAATCTCGATTTTTTGGCCGTCGGTACTTCGTGGAAGATCATTTATAAGGGGAAAAAAAGTAAAACTAAATATTTAGATTAAAATCCACAAAAAAAATGGCTTTAGGTTTCGCGACTAGTATTGGAGGATTTGTACCCTCATCATCAGGCGATTGTGAATAAACTTTATTTTTTATTTTTTTCCGTACCTAATCATATTTCCCATAGAAAAATGTATCTACCTATATGCAGATATAAAAAATTATTATGAATTATAGTAGAGACAAAGAAGAACTTGTTGGTTAGGCAATAAAGAAAGTACTTGTAGATAATTACAGAGTAGCTTTATTATCTACCACGTAGGAGTGTAGGAGAAGCGACTAAGTATCTCCTGGTGGACCGCTACAGCAGGTGGGTACCCAGTACCCAGTACCCACTTCCCACCTTTACCTCCCATAGTCTTGTCCTTCCGGCACCGTAGCCCCGTGCGAGGCGGCAGGATGTCGCTACGGTATCCCGAGCTTCCTTCTATCTCTACATCCGATACCTAACTAAAATAATCGTACCAGGACCGAATCACACAATTCCCAGGCCAACATTATAATTATTATTATTACGTACACATTTTAAAACCTATCTACTTAATAGACCTTCCAGAGAATTACTCCAATTTATCATAATATTTACGCACATTTTAAATTTTGTGAAAGGCCAATGTTTTTTTATGTTAATTACATTCCGCAGAAGGAAGCCTGGATGGTGTATGCGGGTATATTAAAGGGAAATTAATGAGAAAACCTATTTTGATGAGAAAGACGTATCTCTATATTCTATAAGTACTTAAATATACCCAACCACTTATTATCGCTGGTATTATATATGTTATGCTTATCTGATGTAGGCTTATTTATTTACAGTACTTAGGTACCTACTTTACTAATCAAGATTTTTATTGTAGGTATGATGTAAGTACTTTGTTCACACGAAAAATATTCCTTTATAAATATTAATTATAATGTATAATAAATAATAAATAGTATAGGTATATATAAAATAATTTTCCTGTCTTATCCAAATCCTTAATTTAGGTGAGGTAATCTAACTGTCTAGTTAATGTTACATCCAAATTCATCATCAACGTTAATTATATTTAACAATCGATCAATCATCCGAGAATAAATACGCCAGAATTATTATAATGCTATACATAAGTAGGCATCAGGTAGATCTCGCTAGAGAGTTGCTTTGGGTAAAATTTGTCATAAATACCTGACAGGTAGGTACTTACTTAAGTTACTGTACCTTGGTGTATTCCGGCGCGTGGAGGTACAATAATGTTCATCTTATTCTTGGAAACCGCGTTAAGCAGTATCTATCTAGAACAAAATTAATTTCGAAAGATTTTTTTTTATTTTTATTTACCTTCATAGCATTTTAATATCTACAGACATTCTTTCGTCATTATTTTCCTTTTATTTCAATCATTTTACAGAGTTTACTTATGCTTATTAATAATACTACTCTCTTTGATGGAGATACGAAAATAAATGGAAAGTACTAGATAATTATTCATTTTCTCAATGTGAAATTTTACTGAGTGTAAACAATTTAGGTAGGTAGGTACAGCATATAAAAAGTGTAAGGTAAATAATAAATGTGATTGAGCAATAATTATTTTATTACTATTGTTACCTGGACATATTTGATAATGTACGTGGATAATTAATTTTCGAGAGAATCAGTCTGTTCCAAGTTGGCAACTCCCTGATATGTGTTGAGATTTCTAATTAGAATTTACCTACCGCGAGTGTCTATCTCAAATGTTTGGGTGGTCGTAATGGTTTGTTCACACGATGAGATCTAATTATTTCAATAATAATTTTGAGCTTGCAGGGTACAGATTGTACACTCATTTTAGATCTCCGTAGCTCTGTATCTCAGGCTAAACTGCATCTAGCCGCCTCCAGCAACACGTCTTATGTTGTTTGACCACCTTGCCTGAGGTCTACCAACACTTCGGGCTATCAAAAACGTCCGGAAGTTTAGTTAACTGAATCGACCGTTTGCAAAAAAGCTCCGACGAAAACCTCTATTCTGAATTCAAAATTAGGGTAACACTGAATTCAGAGAGAGGTTTTGGTCGGAGCTTTTTTGCAAGCGGTCGATTCAGTTAACTGAACTTCCGGGTACGTGTGTGATAGCCCTTCTTCTGCCCGTTCTAGGTCACGCCCATAATGAAATAGCTTTAGACTAGATAAAATAGGAAAAAATGTTTCTATTTTAAATTTTATTTTGGAACATTGCATTCTACATAACATTACATTACTTTAACGTTATAATTGTCAGTTGATTTGCCTTGCTGGTATAGTTCTGGGTGCGTGGCCAACCCAGATCTATATTTGATAGCAACCCTATGGAATACATCGGTGACTCTGATCTTTTTTCTACCCATGTGTTGATTTTTGTTTTCTTTTCTATTTCTTGTTTCTATTTCTGACTTTCGAACAAAATAACCAGCTTCCTCCTTTCCATGTCTAATCCACTCCATGTCTCTTTGTGTCGCTGATAATTTATGTAAAATTCTGTAGGTGACCACAAAAAAATCGCTACTATATTAAACTGGAATGAAAGAAATACAAATTACATAATATGAACATCGTTATGATAGCTGCTATAAATAATGATTTAAGTTTGAGTTGCGACTAGGTGTGATTCTCCCTCAAGATATCACGAGGATGTTGTTTCACTTAATATTGAATGCGTGGAATTAATATTATAACGACAATCTATTTCAGGACGCGAGATAACTCGTACCATTGCACATCTAACTGTGCGGTAGAATATTATAGTGGTGGGTGTACCTAATATTATATTATTCAGTATGAGTATTGAGTATAATATGCATCTCTACCACTCGCATCATATTATGTGTACTACTGTACCTATACAACCATGTATTCATTGTAATTATACTAGTACTCTGTCGATGAAAAACGAATGTACGATTGTTTCGTAATACCTACAACATCAGCACAATATTATTATTATCGAAATATGTAATAGATCTGTTGTAATTCAGTATAAAACAAATAGAAAAATAATGGGAACAATGCTTTATGGAGCAGGTGAATAAATAGTTTTATAGAAATGTGCAATATATTAATTAATTAATTGAATTTATGTTGGTATTTTGTACTGTTGACTTTACATCTACACCTACGCATAAATCTCTGCGTAATTAGTTATGCATTTTTTATACAACTGCCTTTGTTTTTAAATTGATTAATTTAAATTGAAGAAGTGCCATTTTATTGCATTAAAATCAAAACATAACATACAGTATCATTCACCTTATTAACAAAATTATAGGCAATAATTTATAAGAACATAAATCTGGTAAATTGTTATAAAATATAAGAATATTTATAGAGATGTCTATGAAAGATTTATATTAATAATTTCATTATAAGCTGTATTTTAGATAGCTAACTGTCTAAGAGTTTATGGATTACGTTCGAAAGAACCTATAGGATATCTAAGTATTTCGTATTTTAATTATTATTAGATATGGTTATTGTCTACATACTTAGTCTACAGGTACATTGTATAAATATACTAAAAGTAATGTTAGGATCATATTACTTTACAATACTTATATGTTTTAAATTGTATTTGGGTATTAACAATATTTAGTCGACGTAAAAAAATATTCCTCAGATAATAATATCACGGCGTAATGGTTGGATAGAAACTGATATCTTCTCCACGTTTACTAATCTTATGAGGCAAGGGAGATTAGTTGATAGGAGAGGAAGATAATCTGAGGACCCATAGGAATATGAATGTTACTCGGCTTTCGGTTAATTAGGTTTCTCTTCACAATACAATTATCAAATTATTACATTTAAATGGATGCCATTAACGTGTGATTACTTTACCATAATGGACTATATAACATATGATTAATAACTTCACGTTGAATTACTATAGAGATTTTTAGAAACAAGGTACGTACCTTAGTTTATTATGTGTATTAGGTATTTGATACATATCATTTCAAGTTTAGGTTTAAATTTTATAGGTACTTATTTTTAAAAGAAAAATTAATTTATTTATGAATGTAGAATTCTTCAGCCATGGGGAAAATGGTTGATAAAAATGGATAGAATAGGTAGGTACCTATATTATATATTAAATGAATGTTTTGCAGAGCGTGAGTGGTAATTTAACATCATCGCGAATTAATTAAACCAATTATTTGAACGTAATCCAAGTGAAAAGTTTCATTAGAGGATAATGATATAATCCATACAGGTATACCTACTCGTACCTACACTAATGTTTCCAATAAAAGGGTCTCTTATTTCAAAGCTCAAAAGCATGGCTAAACTCAAAATACACAAACACAAACACCCACACACACATGTACACACGCAAACCTTCAATTATTTTTGAGTTCGGATAAGAGTAGGAACAGGTAACTTACCCAGATATTAAATATGCATAGTCTAGAAAGGTATTTAAGCTAGCCCAATATTATCATTTTGTCGCTCTATTGTTTGTGTATCAGAGCTAAGGCCAATATCCGAAACATAAATTGCACCAATGACAAGAGGAGATTAATATTGTCTCCACTAAATCTTCAGATATCTCGCAGCTTCGGCGTTCTCTCCATTCACTTCTCTCGTATTTTATTTATTTCATTTTGTACTTTCTCTTCCTACCCACCTCATTGCAAAGCTTTTTGTTTTATCTTAAATAAATACATTAACAACGCCAGGAACATTCTAATCGAATAAAACGATAGTAAACGTTGCAACTAAATTTATATTTGGAACGTTCAAAAGGATTTATAAGCATACATAATTACATCAAGGCAAGAGTTTATTTAATAAATTTATTATTAGATATTGTTGTCAAAAGAGTTGAAAGTGTCCAATGGAACTTTATGGTATTACGTATTTGTTCTGTATTACACAAATATTTTAAATGTAAAACGGCTAATGTATAGCCATTCTTGTTTTTATGAAGTTTCAACTATTCGTCTTATTATAAGTTTATAAACATTAATATAAATTATGTCTTATACTTTTCTAAATACCTGCTATTTTATTTCAACCACCAATACAATAATGAAAAGTCAGAAATTGGAATCATGTCATTTAGCTACGTTTCTTATTTCATTCTTCAGCTGTAGAAAATACAGTGGAGTCCTTTACAATTTGAAATTAGATAAAAACTTTTATCGTTTGAAACTTTGTTGAACTTTGGGATATCTAATCGTTATAAACTCTACTAATAAGAATTAAGGTAAAAGTTGCTGGTTATTTCATAAAAATATTTTGAAATAATTGATTTAGAAGTTTTGAGATTAAAATATTATATGCCTACCTTAGTTGATTATATTTATGACCTAGATTGGAAATCAAATAAAATTTTGTCATTGAATTACAAACCCAGTTATAATTTTACCTAAAAGAACTTACCTACTTGTAAAAAAGCGATTCTATCACAATTGGTTCTCCGATAGTTCCCATCCGTTGATGCCTCATGTTCATGGAACGGCATATGCTTGGTGTTAGTCTCCGGGATGGGTAAAGAAATGAGGAAATTAGACGGAGATCCAAAGTTGATATCAGCCGTGTGTCGAATCTTAAGTGGCAATAATGGGTAGGACAAATTGCCAGGCGGGGTGACACCAGGTGGGCGCCACGAATATTGAAGTGGAGGCCTTGGACTCGAAAGGCTTCCAAAGAGATGGATCGACGACATTTTCCAAATCGCTGGGGGAACGTGTTTGCGGAAGGGTCAGAGCAGATACCAGTGGAAACACTTGGGAGAGGCCTATATCCCGTAGTGGAGGGAAGAAGGCTAAAGAATGCCTCAGACACCTGCTGCCTCGGATAGTTGGACAGCTGAACTCCCCGGCAGGTGGTAGGTACTTAGGAGAATTAGTCCCCTGGTCAGAAAATGATCGCCTAACCAACGGTCGTAAGTCTAGTAAGTGACCATCCTAAACTGTACATTAGTTGAGAGACTACCCAATCGATTTAGATTTTCTCGTATAGGTACCTAACATGTCAAAATTGAAATCATAAAATTGAAGTCTAAACTAAATCATTATACAGGGTGATTGGTTCCGCTATTCAGATATTTTGAGAGGTGATAGAGGATGTTCTAAAACGTAGATCTGCCAAAGGGATGTCATCCCAATTCTTAAGAGTTGCGGAGTTACACCCTTTTAAAAAAATTCCACCCCCGACATCGACCACCATCACATTTCACTGAATAACTCTGATGCTATGAGTCCAAAATTGATAAAAAAATATTTTTATGTCTCGTAATAAAACAAGCTTTTAATTGATGTTAAAAATATTTAATAATAATAATAATAACTTTGCTAAAATTAAACACAAAAACAAAATTTCATTTTTTTTTGTTGAAAGATTTGACAGTTTTAATTTTTTTTCAATAAAAAATTACTTCTTCGCTACTGATTATACCTCTTTTAGTACTACGTACCTACAATAAACAGGTAGTCAGTAGCGAAGAAGTAATTTTTTATTGAAAATGTAGTTACAAAATCGAAGATTTTGAAAAACTGGCTCAAAATATGGATAGATAATGTTCAGCATTTTTATTCACAAGGGTCTAATGTATTTATTAAAAGAAAAAAAGTACTAGTTAATTATAGTTTTTATTGAAAAAAAATTAAAACTGTCAAAACTTTCAACAAAAAAAAATGAAATTTTGTTTTTGTGTTTAATTTTAGCAAAGTTATTATTATTTCCAAATCAACTTTATTAACACAATAGTATACAAAATTTTTTAGCTCTATATAATACATTCGTTTAAACCAAATAATATATAAAAACATGTTAAAATAAAAAATTACAAAAATATAAAATAAATAATAGGTAATAATATTAATACAAAATATTAAATAAACAAACACATCACATAGAACTAAAAACATTTTACCATACTAATGGATGTCCCCCTCTCCCACGATGTGCACTAGAATGCACTTATCATGAGAGAGTTTTTAAGAGCTATAGAGAGAGGAACCTTCTAACAATCCTGCAAGATGATAGTAGGACAGCCTTCTGCATGGCGTATTGAAGCCCACCATGCAATCCAAGCTTCTCAAGATTTACTTTGAGACTCTTAGGAATGACACCATTTGTGGACATCACTATAGGAATGATGACAGTGGAAGGTGTTCTCCACATCTCCATAATTTCATGAGCAAGATCAAGATATTTGGTAATCTTGTCTTGCTCAGCCTTATGGAGATTTTCATCATGTGGTATAGTGATATCCACAATATAGGTCTTTTTTTCCCTACGATCAACCAATACAATATCCGGTCGATTAGCTGGAATTGTACGATCGGTTTGTATTGGTCGATCCCAGTACAACTTAACAATGCTATTTTCAAGCACCGACAATGGTTGATATTTGTAATATTCAGTTTCTTCATCGAGTAAACCGTATTTCAAAGCCAATCTTTGGTGAACTATTTTGGCAACCTGGTCATGTCTCTGCAAATATTCAGTGCCACACAAAAGAGAACACCCCGACATAATATGTCGTAATGTCTCTCCCATCTGACCACAAGCCCTACATTTATCAATTATATTTGGTTGTTTCATAATGAATTTTGCATAGTTATTTGTTACAATGACTTGATCCTGTATTGCACAAACAAAACCTTCGGTTTCACCAAATAGATCACCAAACCTTAACCAATTGATTGAGTCTTCAAAACATACATTTGTAGATGTCAGAACTTGGTGAAAACGGCCATGAAGAGATTTACTTTTCCATATGTCTACTCGATTTTCAACTGACATTGTCGGTAGTGAAGCACCAGGATTCGAGAGACATAAAGGTGTGTACCTCAAATCACAATCTATCAAGTCCTCATAGCCTACTTTACTCCTATGAGTTACAAAAAATCTCTTTAAAGACTCTACCTCATTATTATGTAAATTCTTTAAATTAAGTAATCCTCTGCCACCATTTTTGCGAGGAAGGTAAAGTCTCATCATGGAGGATCTAGGGTGATGAATTCGATATCTTGTCATTGTAGTACGCACCTTTCTGTCTAGTGTGTCTAATTCCGTTTGGTTCCATTTTAAAATACCAAATGAATACAAAATTACTGGAATTGCCCATGAATTAATTGCCCTAATTTTATTATGTCCAGAAAGAAGTGATTTAAAAATTAATTTGCATCTAGAGATGAAACGCGCTTTTACAATATTTTTTAAAAATACATGATCAAAACCCAGTGATTCATTTATTCCCAAATATTTATAGGTTTCATTTAATGTAAGATTTGGTAAATTTACTGTGTTATTAATCACTTCATTTGTTTGTTCGATAACCCCTTTTTTAACATTAATTATTGCACATTTATCCATACCAAATTCCATTTTGATTGTATCACTAAAATCCTTTGTTACTGAAATTAATTTATTGAGATTATTTAAATTTGATGAAAATAATTTTAAGTCGTCCATATAAAAAAGATGAGAAAATTTACAACCACCCCTTTTGAGCTGATAACCACATTGAGAATTTTCAATCAATGCACTTAAGGGATTCAATGCAATACAGAACCAAAGCGGACTCAGACTATCACCTTGGAATATTCCTCTATTTATGTCAATCGAATCACTAACATAACCTTCCGATGGCGTTGAAATAGATATTTTTGTTTTCCAATTAGACATGCAATATTTTAAGAAATTAATAATTTTAACATCAATTTTGTAAATTTCCAAAATTTTTATTAACCAAGAATGAGGTACCGAATCAAACGCTTTTTTATAATCTATCCACGCCATCGAAAGGTTACGTTTTTTGTGCTTCACTTGCTCGCAAATAACACTATCAATCAGAAGCAATTCTTTGGTTCCACGAGATCCCTGTCTACAGCCATTTTGCCTGACCGATAAAATGTTGTTGGTCACAGAATGATTTTTGATTTTATTTGCCAAAACAGAAGTAAGTAATTTATAGATTGTTGGTAAACAAGTTATTGGCCTAAATTGATTGGGTTGAGATGCATTATTAATTTTTGGAATCATATAAGTTATACCTTTTGTAAAAAAATTTGGGAGATTACAATTTTCTATTGCCAATTGAAATTGTGTAGCCAGTGTACCATGAGAATTTGTAAAATATTTTAACCAAAAATTTTGAATACCATCTATTCCTGGAGATTTCCAATTTGGTGTATGTTTAATTGCAATAGTTATGTCATCAGAATTTATATCTAAATCTGTCATATCTGGTAATTCAGACGATTCTATTTCAATTTGTTGTATCCAATTAGCTTCTGCATTATGTTCAACAGCTGTAGACCAAAGATCTGACCAAAATGCAGTCATTTCATTTTGATTTGGAACTGAATTTATGGAACAATTTTTGCCTTCAATATTTTCATAAAACTTCTTTTGTTTATTAATGAAGAGATAATTTTGTTTGCGTCTTAGTACTCGTTTTTTGAATCGTCGGATCCTTTTGCTTAATGCCAAAATTCTTTGTTTGAATTCATCAATTTTCTCTACTATTTTTGTGTCTAAATTTCTAATCACATTAATATTCGGAACATCAAAAATTTTTTCTATTGATTTTATTATTCTTTGTCTATTATTTCCAGATTTATAAGAATAAAGATGTCCCAAATATGATCTTATTTTATTAATTCGTGATTCTATTCTCTTTTGCCAATAATTATTAGTTGAATTATTATTCTGTATAGGAGAATTTTGTTGTAATTTTAATCCAGCTAAATGACAGCATGTTGCTGCAGCACAATATATAATCTTATGTGTATCAGTTAAATTTTGACTATTTATTAATTCATCTATAATAAATCTATTAACATCACGTATAATTTTATGAAATTTTGGTATATTTGGAAATTTAGGTAAACGAGGTCGCAAAATAGGATCAATATTACCATACATCAAAATTATCTCTTCATATTTGCTTCTGATTATGTTGTACTGTATTGTAGGGAAATCTTCATTCTCTAGGACAGCCTCCGATAAAAGTGAATGTGTTTCATCCTGAAAATCTGTACGATTTTCTGAATGTTCAACAACAATATCATCAGAAGCAGTCCCAATAGAATGAAGATCTATCTATCTATCTATACCCTCACGCCACATCCCTTGCAGGGTAGGCAGAGAGGACAGAGCGCCAGACAGCCCTATCCTTACACACACTCCTAGCTTCCGTCACATTCATGCAATTAGTCATACACGCTCTCCGATTCCTTTTACTCAAAACGCGTCCATCCTTGAGGATCTGGTCGACATGATCGGACCAGGTCAGTCTCGGACGGCCGCGCTTTCTCACCCCTCTTCGCTCATTCAGATATATCTTTTTTGTCATCCTGTCATCATTCATTCTCTCAACATGCCCAAACCATCTTAGTTTGTTTACTTTCATTCTTGTCACTACACCAGTCTTGCAGTCACTCATTTCCCTAATAACCTCATTCCTTATCTTATCTCTCAGCGTTTTCCCGCACATTCTTCTTAATGACCTCATTTCTACTGCATTCAACCCTGATTCATCCTTCTTCATCCACGTCCACGTCTCACTAGCATACATCAGGGTCGGCACCAAGACAGCATTGTGCACTAGCACTTTTGCTTTCATAGACACATTGCTACTACTAACAATCGGACCGAGCGCACCATTCGTCCTAGTACCGGCCAGCTTCCTTCTTTCAATGTCTCCATCACAGCGTCCATCTCTAGAATGAAGATATTCTGACTTAAGAGTCTCAAGATCAGGATCGGATAATAATTTATTCCTAACTATTACACGAACCTGATCAGCCAATCGTTGTTATTAATCAATTATTATTAAATATTTTTAACATCAATTAAAAGCTTGTTTTATTACGAGACATAAAAATATTTTTTTATCAATTTTGGACTCATAGCATCAGAGTTATTCAGTGAAATGTGATGGTGGTCGATGTCGGGGGTGGAATTTTTTTAAAAGGGTGTAACTCCGCAACCCTTAAGAATTGGGATGACATCCCTTTGGCAGATCTACGTTTTAGAACATCCTCTATCACCTCTCAAAATATCTGAATAGCGGAACCAATCACCCTGTATACAAGCTCGCCTTCCTCGATAGTATTTGGTATGACGAGTATTTTAGTTTGGATCTAAAATCGTTATACAATATACATATTACATGTAGGTATACTACCATTTGATTTGTTTTTGAATTAAAATAATAATTAGTGTCAATGATGATGGTGGAGTGTTTTTATATTATGAGATTTAACTGAATCCATCTGCTTTCAATGTAGTCGCAGTAAAAGGAAACTCAATATTAAATTATTCACATCTGGAGACTACATAGGTAGCGATGTAAGTAAGTAGTAGATATTATGTATAATGTTATTATGATGGTGATCTAGTAAGAAATACATGGGTCTATTCTATATTATTATCATCTCATCGCCACACCATTTCTCCTTGGGTGGGCTTCCATTATAGTAATATTATGTATATTATCCACATTAAACGTACATCTATAATACTATACTAACTATAATAATATGCACAATATACTTAGACACTTTCATATTATGAACTAACTTTTCTCATACAGTCTCAGTAATATTCAAGATTTTACTATACATTTTTGTGAATAATTGTATGTATATTATAACGCCGCCATATTCCTTAATTAGGTGTGATTATATCCATTATTTTAATAATAATAATAATCTAGGTATACTTTATGATTAATACGCCAGACAGCCGAATCCTGAACAATGATTTCGTCATTTGTATGTATATTAAGAAATTTTTCAGTAGATATAATGTAAATAGGAAAATAGTAGCTTATTGTTACGTATCCAAAGATACATTTTGTTAGTATGAAAGTGTTATGAAATAATCGAGTAATTCATGTTTGCTGACCCTTTTTCAAATGGTATTTCCAGACTGAAAATGATGGAAAATAAGGTTGAGAAAGTAAGAATAGTAAAATGTCTTTATTCCGTGATAGGAGAACATTGAAATTTTTAATTTACAGGAGATTCCTAGACTTCATTGTTGTGATGTTATTACGAGTATGTACGTCGGATAGCAGTGATATTATTGTTCCACATATTTTCCCAAGGTATATTGGCGCCATTTGTCCCGGATGCGATTCCTATATTATACACCAACCAGCTATGAATAAGTATATTATTACTACGTACGAGTATTCACATACCAATTCTTGTTTGTGGCACGTATTCACATACATTGACGTATTTGACATCTTTGTCTCCACTGTAACAATGCATTTTTAGAACAAACTCCTTTGTCTCTATTTATTATAGTTTTGCTTTGGTATTCTGCTCCGAGAGCGTTGATATTTCCATGTTATGTTTGGATGAGAAACCAATAAAGTTAGCACTTGTCTCAGTTTCCTCTAAGCTAAATATTGCTGTATATACGAGAGATACCCATTAGAATTAGAAGGATGAATAAAGTAGGATAACTCTAGGCAATCGGGGAGTTACTCCAGTAATGGAAATAGGTCACAGTGATGAATGATGATTCTGTTAATGATAAAGAATGTTATATCAAACTATATATGTCCATATTAATAACCACATATAAATTTTAATATCAATACCACGTTACTAGTATTTACTTAAATATTACAATTAGTTCAAAGACAATTGGTGCTGGAAAAAACTTCAAGTTCAACCAAGTACCTATGAATAAAGATATTACTCGGGTGTAGAATAGATAGAATATAGGTGCTCCCTATTTACTTATACATCACGGAGAGAAGACTTTATCCATCTTTGCTTCATCACTTTATAAAATTGATCATGTATCTTCTGCTTGCTCGCAGTATGGACCTTATAGACTCAAATTTATACGATGATATTGATCATAAATCGTCATTACGTAATTCGACCCTCTAAAAATTGAAATGCTAACATGATTGTATTTCAGCAGAAACGGTGTTGTAATATTATACAATAAATTAATGTTACTCGTTATGTTTGACCTACTACTACCTAAGTACTTACCAGCAATGTTGGACATACGGAAATTAGCGGTTAGTGGCGTCTGTTGGAAGAGGCAATAACATGTAAAATATGTGATCGAATTCTGCCCTTTTTGGGTAATAACGATTGTTAGCCTGTGATAAATATTTACTTTAATCAAATATTATAACACCGATATGTTAAACAAATAAATGTTTTAAACAATACCTAATGGAAATTATGTTGCGTAAAACTAATTTGTATGAAAGCCACAGATTCATTACAAATATTGTAAGTACTATATACCGGATTATAAAATCTATTATTATTAGGTATATCATAATTTGTACACAGTAAATAATGTGCCCTTTTTTTTATTCATAATTAATATTCTAAATGTTTATTTCGCATTCAAGCATTTCTTCTGGCATTAGGGATATACATACGTAGGTAGATATATTTATACAATATCTTAGTACCTACCTACTGTAGAAACGTAGAAGTCGCATATACACAACATTAGAT
Organism: Ceraclea dissimilis; assembly: GCA_963576895.1. Classification (NCBI taxonomy): domain Eukaryota; kingdom Metazoa; phylum Arthropoda; class Insecta; order Trichoptera; family Leptoceridae; genus Ceraclea; species Ceraclea dissimilis. The sequence goes on from OY756359.1 coordinate 12,358,083, forward strand.
TGATACATTTATGTAGAGGATAACAGCAGGCGGCTTGTAGGTGCACTTAATTGAACTGATGTGACGTTGTAGTATCGAGACATAAGCTGAAGTATCATAGGCAAATGCAACACAACACAGGTACTACAGAATATGCTACAACATCTAAGTATGTAAGATTTTAATATATTATGTAGAAGTCTTTGTATATAAAATAAAAATATTACAACAAGGAGCTAGTTATATCTGCCGGCATGATGGTGTGCGCTTTATAAAGTACAGAGAGTGCTAAATGAATTACGCTAATTTACATCAATTTATAACAGGTATCTAAGTGTTGTTAGTAGGTCTAGTACATCAGTAACTGGAAAGTATAAGGCTGTAAAGTATATATTTATACGATGAAACTTCTGCACAGACAGCCTAATGAATCTGAGGCACTAAAGGTAATATCAAAATTCTGTTCAGGTTATTGTAATTAATTATAGTTGCCCGGTCTCCCACGTCGAGTGGCGAAAATGGTTCACCGAAGAAACGCATCAAGCACAAAAAGAACACATTGCGCGTGTTTTTCGATGAAAATTACCATTACCTTAGAATGATAAGAAAATCATTTTTATTCCTAGGAAATTATTAGTTGTTGGAATATATTTAATTGTAGATTTTGGCGATACTCGTATTAGTGTTTTTGCGGAAGATCTTCTTTTGCAAGAGATGTATTATGCAAAGGGTCTGGTTTTTCTGTGTCATTCTGTATAAGTTGATATTAGACGCTTCATGAAAATATATTGCCACTTTCTGAGAAACCTTTTAGGAAGGCGCTTCTTCACAATTTCCCGTGTTTTCTTTCTATTATCCTGCACTTCGTCATTTTAAAATTTTATAAATCTAATGAGAAATAAGTAGCTTTCATAAATTATACGCGGGAATATAATTTTTTTATCCTCTTCTGCATCAGGCCATGTAGGGAATTGTTTTAATTTCTAAAATATAAAAGAAGCTATGGAACTTACTTTCAGGAAAATATTTAAGATTTTGTTTGTTTGACATTACCGACGCTGTTGATAGGAATCAAATAAGAAATCATTATATTCTGCGAAATATGATGGATAATAGAACAAACATGAGGTGGTCGGTAGCCTGGTTGGTAACGCGCTCGACTGTTAATCTGGTGGGCGCGGGTTTAATCCCCGATGCCGACTTACTCCACTTCACAACACAAGCTTTTCAAGCTTTCTGTGAAGTGTACAAAGATGCATTTGGGTTTATTTCAATAAACCCAGATTCATTTAAAAAAAAAGAATTAGAACACCATTTGTAACATCTTAAACAATTAAGTATAATAACGAGAATAAATAAAAGTGTTTACGAGTATTTTTACTTATATGTCTTTTGAATAAAATACTTAATTAGATATAGGTAGGTTTTCACATCTTTTGTTATATTATTTGTTTTATATATATTATTTGTATACCTAATATTAATTATATGAAATCACTTTATTTGGGATGAAAATACAAGAATAAAAACTGATTTCAAGAGATATTATTTATTTCACTTTTTGTCTTCCGAATTGCTGTCTCTCAAGAATATAACAGAATATTGTTTCAAATAATAAATTGAAACTTAATAGATTATTTTTTATATAATATTTATAAAACGTATTACATGGAAAACCATTTTTTTCATTAACAGAGTTTTTCTGCATTTGGAAAATTTCCTTCCGGATTCAAAGAAGGACATATGTTTTTATAAAATATACCTTTTAACTTAGTTAAAAATGATCGGGCGACTAATACCTGTTTACTTAAATACAAATAACTCGAAGTTAAGTTAGTGGTAGGTACCTATAGGTAAAATATGATAGTGGTAATAATTACAATATGTGATGGACGTATATAAAGTGGGTAGGATTATGGTGATTAATAGTGATAAATGGGATAGTGGCGAGTGTAATATTGAATTAAGGTCTATATAGTGAGTAATCTAATAGGTGCGATATACTTACAACACGCATATACTTACAACTCGCATTATGCATTAACATTATGTAATACAAAATAATAAGGTAATACAAATAAACAGTTGAACCACTCATACATGTAAATACATCATCTTAATTCTAATACAGATTTTCCTCTAAATAGCAACTAACATTCTTTTATGTAAATAAATGTTCTACCAAAGGCGAACATTTTCTTAAGCGTGTACACTTGGCATAATGTGTGTTAATTTTCCTTTGTATAAAGAAAACAAAGCAAACTTTAGCCCCGAGTAAGAAATACAATTGTACAAATGCACTAATTACCCAAAGTTTCCAGTAAACAATAACGCCTTCCAGAAACTTTAAACTGAGTATTTCTTGTAAAATAAATGTAATAACTTGCCTGTCAACTTTCCACTTGTAGCGAACGCTGCAAAAATGAAATCAACAAATAAATGAAAGACAAACGTATTTTGTTGTGAATTAATTCGTCTCAATAACAATTGGCGATTATTAAACAATATGAAATGATGACTATATTTATTTATGTATGTAGATATCCATAGAATATTAGTAAATACTAAATTGGCTCGTATAACACACTGCAGTTTGTGTATTTATTAACATGAGTTAAAATCCGTTTTCAATATAGCATGACATAAAATAGCTAAGTGTGTGAGTGCTTGGATCTGGTTTAAGTATCTCATTAAAACTTGGTTTTCTTTCTGTAGGTACTTCGCTCATGCATCGTGTGTAGAATGTCAAGTGGTATAAAAAGCAGGCAGTTCATTTTCTATTACTACTTCACAATGAACATTACTTTATCAAATACCACCAAGTCATGTTCAGAAGAGAAGAAGACACTCTCCTTTTACTACAATGGATGTGGTAATAATAAAACGAGTTGAATGTTTTCCCATGTTAAGTCACCAAGTCCTTCTACAGTAGTCAGTAGTACATTGTTACTTCTACACATTATCTAACTTTTATTATAACTGTAATTATACTTTACAAATTAAACGCAGGTAATCTATCCAAATAAATGTAGTTATTGTCGATTAATTAAGTAATCTAATTATAAAATAGAAAGATGACTTTTAAAAATACTTCCATACAACGTCGTGGCTCAATTAGGAGTTTAAGTATGAGCTCCCCGAGCGTTGTCAGGATATTGGTGCCCCACTGCGAAAAATCCTTTGTTTGTATGGAAATCTCTAGCTACCGACTATTCTCCAGAGAAAACTTTATAGAGAGCAGATTCCACTTCAAGCGAGTATCTTTGAGACATTATGATGTCGGTAGTATTAGTATACCTACAATGCACATTTAACAGTGAATTTATTATGTACGTACAGTATCTATACAACCTACATTATTTATATTACAGAAGATAATATAATACATATACCTTTGAATAACAATATAAATAGTAGGTACCTGGTACATAAGCACAAAAATAGGAAGCGTACAAGCAAGATGCCATGTCAAAAACTGCTATTGTTATCAGGCTAAAAAAGTAATTCTTTTGAATGCGCAGGTACGTAATGCAATAATTATATTTTATTTGGTCCATGTCCATTGAATTGATATCAGTTTACAGATATCCTGTAACTGTAATTAAAACCTAGGTACCATATCTAATAAGAGTTGGCGACAATATTTTTTTGTAAAGATATTGAAAGAATAACTTATTAATTGCCAGATATAACTTTTAAAGTTTGTATAGAGAAGTGGAAACCTAACTAATCGAGATTTATTGCTACAAAAGTATTGTATTTAACTTGATCGAGTGCAGCGAGATTTCAGTATTAATTACGAGTAGGTACCTATATTATTATATATATATATATGTATTGAATTGCCATTTCTTACAATGCCTTGAAATTAAGAATAATACACCTATCTATTTAACAAAATATTGCAAAGGAGAAATTGCGAGTAAGTATACAATATACGTTTATCAGATACATATGTATGGTGTAACAATTCGTAATTCTCTATCGGTGTGAACCTTCAAGCCCATGCGGTATAACTAGAGACAGGCATATTCTATTGATGCGATCAAATATGTAAGTAGCTATAAAGATAATTTTATTAGGATACCTTTAAGTTTGGTTTGGTTTGCTTTCTGTTTTTGTTTAATTGTTGATATGTGCTGTTATAACTGTTTGTGCCCATGTGATTAAATAAATAAATAAATAAATAAAAATAGTTAAAATTTAAAACATCTTCTTTGCATTAGTCATGGATTCCAAAACCCGTTGTTGCTTAAATACGTACGTAATAACACAATCAGATATCATGTAAGTGCTTAGTTCACATTCGTGTTTTTTAAAATAATTGAGAGTTTATACACAATTCTCGGTTATCTTGCTTTTTCCTTTAACAAATAAATAAATAATTATTAAATCGGAGAAGAACTAATTTGAGAATCTTTTCTGTTCTCGATAAAAAATTTGATTTGAAAATAATTCCTAGTAGGTATCATATTACAATTATTACGGTAGGAATAAATTTTAATGACAAATTTATTATTTTGTCGTATCTCATATATAAAGAGCGTCTCCTTTTTCCGGACTGATATAAATTACACCAATCTGTATTCCTGTAATTTATTTGAAAATGCGTTTTTTCGTTCTCTCACTCTCTCATTTTATTAATTGTCGTTCACGAACGCTCTCTGACACAAGGAGTATTATTTTTATAGTAATTAGAAACAACCTTGAGTTAATAAACATCAGCCGAGATTATTGTCCATTAGATAATAATGAAAAAAAATCTCAGAATAATAATACAACAAGATCTAAAACAAAAGTAACCATGATATTTATTAAGGACCTATAAATAGAATATCTTACAGACCCGAAAGAAATTTAGTCACACAAATCTTACCATGTACCTATGTACCAACTTAATCGTCAACCCTGACTGATAAACTGGTATCTTATAGTAAATAATGAATTAAAAAGGTGATATTTGGACCAGACGGATATAATGGAAGATACTTCAAAATATCAGTGCACAATGACCACTTTGTTTAGGGATGATATTGAAATTCATCAAACACATCACAGCTTTCTTACGAATTGTATCTAAACCTTCTTATATAGATGCGAGAACCTAAACTGTGGGCACACTTTGTATGCTACTCGTAGATAGAACTTGCGAACAATACACATTTCCCAGACTTATAAAATTTCTTCAATTAAAACTTTAGATTTGATGACATGTTTAGTTTTCCAGAAATAATTGTTATTACAAATGCGAAGTTGTCGGGATAATCAGAATTAGTGGGCGCTTATGCATGTTTAGTTTAGTTGTAAGTTTACCATAGTTTATTTACAAAGTACGTAATACAATAGTAGATACCTATAATATCCGCAGTAACAACATCCTACATTACCTATTCATGATACTATTATATCTGGGACGGCGAGATAAGAAAATTCATGTACTTACTGTTATTTAGAATTAAATTTGTCTTATGTAGATTAATAATTTATTAAAAAGTGTTTTTTTTTTTAAATATGACTTACTGAATCCAAATATACAAATCTATCTGCAAGTTTTCATCAAAATAATGACACTGAAAACCATCCACAGAATGTCGCTAAATGCGGATAGAATTTCAGCCGTTTCAAAATATTTGCATAATCTATCACGGGCCTGCACTTGTTTGCGAGTGATCTTAATCACATATATAAAATATAACGATCCTCATTGGATACTTTTACAATGGATGTTTTAAGGAAAAATGACGAAAAATTGGTGAATTGGTGAAAAACAGACATTCAAATAAAATTAATATCTTAGAAATGATTTCGTAAATGAGTGTAAAAAGTATAGCAGTTTTATTATGTTTTTATAAAATACCACTGGGTTATCTTATGTCTTGATTATATGTAGGAATGGATTAAAAATGAAAGCACATAATAATAATTAATTTGCCTGAAGAAACGATGTCATATGAAAAGGACGATGGATACACATTTCAGAAAAAAATGATTTCCCTAAGGGATTGGTAAAGATATACGTCCTTAAATGTGTCACAGGATTTCTCCATTCATGGAATGATTAAGTATCAATAATTAATATTGTTTAACAAGGCTTTTTCATCAAAGCTTCTTACGAAATATTTTATACCTTATAGTAGGTATCTGGTTTATATTAACAGGACATCTTATATCAAGAGCATTGGTCCTCAGATTAATGGCATATTTTGTTAACTTATATATTCTTGTAACTGTCTGTAATTTACCTACTTGTAAGGTGTATTTTTTATAAATAATATTAAAAAATCTTACTTACAATTATCTTACAGTATCGAGTGGAAGACCAGAGGGCGAGGAAAGAACAAAGCGGTATTGGAAAATGGAACATCGCTATGAAAAGTGTGGAAGAGCTTCTTCGTATGTTTAGAACGCAGAACTTTTTCTCACGTTGTATTAATATCAAGGGATATGACATGACAATTAAAGTAAAATAACAAGAAATAAAAAAAAGGAGTACTTATATGGTTTGCAAAATAATCATTATAATGTACATCTGCCTATTAGAGAAGATTGAGCAAGACAAATAGTTATATTCAAGTAAGAGATTTTGTTATCTACTAGTAGGTACATAACACGAATAAATGCACATGAATTTTGTAGTTTTTTTTTGTAGGAATAATTATTGTTATCAGCGGTTGGTAGCTATGTGTAACCTAACCGAACCTAACTATAGAAAACAGATATTATTATTACCTATACCAAAATGATTTTAATTTATTATACCCGTATATTCCATACACACTCCTCGTGATAATAGGTAATTGTGCTTGGGTTTAAATTAGTTAAATTTATATGTAAAGAAACGTAATAAGGATTAAAAACAGTCCGTACCTTGAATTTCTTTAATGTGAAAAGAAAAAAGGAAACCTTGGGATATCAAATTTTAATGTGAGATAAATAAAATTCCCAAGAAATCAGGTTTCGGTTTAATAAAAAAATGCACGAGTGTTTGTTCGTGAAATATAACCGACATTTCGAACAAACACATTTCATTCCATTTTCAAATAAGCTGTCGCCACGAGGCGGAGGGGTGGGAGGGGAGAAGTTGGACTGAATACCTACTATGACTTTTCCAGCGCTGGTGCTGGTGCTAAACGGAGAATGTAAGTATTTTAACTAACAATCACAAACATGGGAAGCTCTATTTCCATTATTAATACTATAAATGTTAGATGATTTAACACGCGAGTGGTGGAAATGTACCTATGTTTGGTTGTATATTTTTACATACCGCCTCATTAATTTTACTCTTGTGAATGACTCTAGAATTCTAGTTTCTAGAATTCTTTGTAATAAATGTAAGCGTCAAAGGAATCCTAATGAGTCTAACCTAAAAATATATTGAAATTGATAGTTTGGGAACTAAGGCTTTATTTAAATAGGTAGAGAGATGTATAAGGATGAAATGTATATTTCAGCGAAACTCACCTGAACCACACCACGAAAATAACCACGAAAAATGCCACCTTTCACGGTGTGGTTTCTCTGCTGGTTCACTTGTCGGAGTGATGCGGTTTCTTTTTACATATTCTGGCTGATTTTTAATATTTAAGCGAATAAATTAACCACCAAACCACACGAAAATATGCCAAAATTGTAATAAAACCGAAAGGAGCAATTTTACGTCTCGTTCTAACAGGTGTGTAATACTAAAATTGTGCGGTTAAGCACATTACACTCTCGGCACAGTTGTATGGTGGCCGGCGTAAAATAGTTCACATATTTTAGTTGGGGATGCACTGTCATTAAATAGGCGATCGTTATTAAATTACTTTATGTTTTAAAACGGATTTTATCAGGAAAATAAACGTTTTTGTAAAATATGAGTAAAGTTTTATTGAATATAGTGAAATCCAAAGAATCAAATCATGTTATTGTATAACGATCTTCGAGAATGTGTTGGTACATACAATAACGCAAACGTTTATCAAATTTAAGGTTTATAATATAGAATGTTATATAGAGGGAATTATTAATGGGCGCCTTATGAGGCCTTGTACACCTACATACACTGAATAATTAAATACTCTCCAAGTTAATACCAGCTTATAAAGTATATACCTATAGCTATTTATTGTAAATTTATACCTATAGACAGAGACTAGTATCTATTGTAAATTTTGAAAATCATAATTATGATTTTCATATCCTATCACTAGCGGATCCAGGGGGGGGCTAGGGGGCTGAAGCCCCCTCCAAAACCATGAGTGACAGTACTTTGTATACAACAAATCTAGGGGTTTCGGCCCCTTAGCCCCCCCCAAAACGTTGAGTGACAGTACTTTTTACCATGTGACGACATTCAGCCCCCCCCAAATTGAATCCTGGATCCGCCACTGTATCCTATCGTATTTGTCAGTAACAAGGGGGGCGGTACGCCCCGGGCGCATTATCAGGGGGCGGCGAAATGGAACGACATACAAAAAATATAATATACGCGTACGTAATAAATAAAAAGATGAAACAATCCAAACATGCAGAATGAAGAGACTGCTTAGGGAGAAGAAGACTAAGAACTGTTTGTATGTATCATCACCTCCAATCCCGGATCCAGGATTCAATTTTGAGGGGAAGAGGGGGGGGGGGGCTGAAGGCCCTCACATGCAAATATGGCCTTGTGGTATTAAAAATATACAGGCGATTTTTTTGAGACTGGGTGAAGAGGGCCATGATACTAATACCTATCGTTTAATTTACTAGTATTTTCTTTGAATAAAAAAGGCATTAAAAGTGAGAAGTGAATGAAGTAATATGAAACACACAGTAGGCTTAATTAGCGCCGCAGATGTTTTTTTTTCAGTAAAATCGGTTAAATGATACGATAAACGCAACTGATTTAATTAGCCCCGTAGGCGATTTTTTTATCGAACTATATAGTAGTTTTAGAAAATTCATGACATGATAAGAAAACGATGTGGTAATAGTGTGATTCTTCGGAAACTAGTTGTATATAAAATACTGTCACTCATGGTTTAGGAAGGTGGGGGGACTTCAGTCCCCTAGCCCCCCCCCCTGGATCCGCTAATGATCACCTCTACTGATTACTTATGATTCCATATATTTATTTATTTAATTTTGGCAATATATTACATGGGATGATTTGTGTATGATTTTAAAATGGTCTAATCAAACATTAATTCACCACTTGCCTACTAAAAAAATACGCTATGCACAATGTGCACATTGCACGAAGGTACGGATCGTATCACATTGAGCTCACAATGAATACAAACGTATATTTTTTATTTATAAGCGTGTAGGTAGGTACGTGCGCAGGCATATGTACATATATTGCTTCCTGTACATTTGTGCTGAAGTACTGAAGTCAATTTGTTGTATTTTTGGGGCATGCTTTTCATGCAGCCTGTTCATATACCTATACCTATACCAGATACCTAAATACTCTTTATTGATCGATTGAAATATGAATACAAATAAATCGTTCAATGTTGCAATATTGGAAGTCCGTTTAGCTATCCAGAGAATCATATAGTGCTTTGAACTATGTTTAAGGTTTATTCGTACATACTCATTACTCGTATCATAATAGTATATACTCTAATGTATTCTAATATTTACTTACCTGCTACTACCATTATTATATGTCAAATGAACCACTTTATTTTGATTTTGTGTTCAGCTCGTTTTAATTATCTAGAAAAGGAACCTATTATTTGCTGCAAACTAATAAAAAATTCTTTTATAATTATACAAATTATCTCGTGAAATTTCCACTCTATATAGGTTAATGTATTCATCAATTTTGAGACTTTCTTAAAAAAGAACTCGACAAAAAATGAATAAAAGAATTCCGTGCTTAATTTCGCTATCAAAGGATGCCATGACAACCCTTCCATGGCTATTCTGTCAATAGGCTGTTAAAATTCAATAAAAAAATGTAACGTAAATTTTAATATGTGCAAGCGAATGCTATGAAATTTCATCGGAAATTGGTTTTGAAATTTCAGATGTCAAACCGAGTGATACAAAATATTTTACTTTGTTTGCGGAAAATATCTATTATGGAATATTGAATGTATCGACTAACTGTCAATATTTTGAAACTATGCAATTCATGAAATTTACTTTTAAATTTTATTTTAACATGACGCATCACTTCAACTGAACCGCAACATTTTTCGAAATATGTCAGTTTTAACGTAACAAACTAAACAAAATTGTTCACTTCAATTCTATGTATCTCTATTTCATGAAATTGATATTTGTTCCAGAAATAACTTTTTTTTCAAGAATGCTGGTAGGTAAGTCATATTGTGTGGTCCACTGCAGTGCATTGAAAAATGGAGATTGGTTACCAAAAATATATACCTAATTTTTGGGACGTTTTTAACCATAAAATATTAGAATGGTTGAATTAACATCAGGGACGATAGATCGCCGCAGGGGTGCATGCACTCTGCATCCGTCTTCTCGCATAAATACGAGAAATAATTTATGATTGTTTTCAATAATTTTCTCAAAATTCTACATTGGCACAGGAATATTATTAACAATTAGCAGTTATCTTTTGAGAAATGATTCTAAAGTTAACTAAACTAGAGCATGTATAATGAATTATTAAGCAATTGGCTTTCAACTAAATAATGTTCAAAATCCTATATCGAGTGTTTGTGATTGAAACACCCGAATTCTTGGCGTCTATAAACTAAAGAAAGAAAAACACCTTTCCATAAAAGTACAGGTAGGTACTAGGTATATCTAAATAAAAAGAGTAGGTATGCAAATTATGACAAATAAAAGGCTTTGGAATCATGAATATTTATTAAGGCGCCGCTGGCCCATGTTTTTGTCGCGTCTATTTATTTACCTACTGTTGTTATGACATTTTATATTCTGATTCTATGAAGAATATTATATTTCGCGTAAAGGTATAATGTATTCCTATACTTATTGTAAAAATGAAAAAATCTATGGAGGAGAGACATTGTTATTTTTATACGAATAAATTAAGCTGTATTGACAGTATATGTATAAGTATTTACCTACATTTAATATGGATAGTAACAAGTCAATTATATAACAGACATATCGAGAAAGTCTATATCGACTACATTTTTACCTTATGACTTTTTTGCTCACTATTCAGTTAGGTACCTGAAGCATTAGTGTAATTAAGGATAATACCAGTACCAAGCAGGTAATTAAAGTCCTCTTCTCTTAGGACGAAAATGGTTGAAAAGTTGTTCAAATTTTAAACATAATTATTAGGTATACTATTTCGCTCAAAACTGCTTTCATAACTTTTTCCGCTTTGAGAACAAGGTTTTTCGTTTTGCCTCCTTATTCCAGAAATACGAGTGATATTTTTGCAACCGTCGTGCAATTATATGTAGATAAATACTCGTTTTATTAATTGGATTGTAGGTGATCAATCTATACATTTTAATTTATTTTTAAGTATTCTTTAATTGATCACTTAAAACTATTATACACATGTAGTAGCAGAACAAAATCAATGTGGCAGTACAAAGTCTCTAATTAAATAAAGCATAGCTAGTAACAAATTTTCGTATCTACAATTTGCCTACGTACAAAGACAGAATATTTTATAGAATGGAGATAAATTTGCGCTTTGAATCTACCAGGCATTCGATTTGCATTCTCATTTCTTGACGATAATTCAAACTCGCTTGATGATACTACGAGACGGATTGTTCGCAAATGGGTTCTCGAAACAATCAGGAAGTAGCTGCTACTATAGTGCTACTTACACGTCTAGGTTTATGCAGATTGATAATGGATATAGCAAGTGCTCTGTATATTAAGTGCGAATTAAAGATTTTTCGTATTTAACTAGAAATGTGCTGATTTACCTACTAACATAATACACTTCAACAGTCTGATACGCGAGATATTAACGTAGTAATCTATATGATATATTAACACCTCAACATATGCAGAAGGAAGGAAGAATAAAGAATATTAAGGATATATATTATTATTGTATTATCTCGTTTACAGACGATAAGAAGATTTTATAGTCATTTTTATTAAGAAGAATATGAATAGGTTCACCCCGAATACACGATGTGTTTGTATGTGATGTAATAAATTATTTTCTCTTCATAACTTACCAATGTAGTGAGCTGTGTCAACAAAATAATTTCAATAACAAATGAAAAAGCTCTTAAGGAAGACTATTTTGTTGACTACATTTGGCCGGCCTTTTGTATTCTTGGCACTTAGAAAGTTTGCGAACTTTTTATCGCGCCAATGTAGCCAGTAATAAAATCTCATCTGTGGTAGAACTCGCAATAAACTCAGTTTAATGCACCTTACAAGAAAAACCTTTTCTCTATTAGCGTCTGGAAATTCGAATGATTGAAATATATTGTCTACTTTTATAAGCACATCTGATTTAGCAACCATTGATAAATTAATTTTTCAGAAGAGGAAAAAGAATTCGTATAGGTAGCTAGTATCAACCATGTTTAATTTTGCCGGTGGACATAACGACTTACAAATGTGTTTCCCTAATTTATGACCTATTACAAACTTTCTTATTTAGCTGTAGTCATTACATATTTCCGACAGGTGACATGCTGTGAGCCTTTCAATGAATCACAAGACCGTATTTTCCTAGCATTTATCAAGCGTGGGTACCTACCAGTGGCGAAGACTGGATTTCTGTAGAAGGGAAGCCGGGAATATATTTTTTTACTGTATTATGTCAGATTAGATGTAGTGTTTATCTACCTACCTGAATCTAAAACGTAATTCTATGGGAATCGAATTCTTAGGACCCTTCGCCACTGCTACCTACCTTATTATATTTTATGATTTATTTGAATATTGGTAGGTATAATTTATGGGTGAGCAAACGATATAAAATATTCACAATTTTGTGTCACTTATTGTGTTATATGAACAATATAAAATATCTAATGTATATTTATCGATTGAAACTATTCATTACAATATAGAAATGATTTTTTTGGTAACAGCGGTGACATCGGTGACGGGTTCACCAGAGTGGAAAACAGTTACTGATTGCGGTAGAGAAAAATCTGACGGTAACAGAACGCGGTGGGCAATGAAGCGACTAACACGAAAAATTCAGTCTAGGGATTTATATACTCGTACATAAATACTACACGGAATCTTTCCTGGTAAATAGTCTTTCATCTTTGATTTCTATAAAGCAAAATAAAACGTTTGACATTGCCGACTTCCCGTTGCACATTTCATGCTTTCAATCTTTCCGACCAATAACTCTATTTCAATTTATTTTTCAAAGTTACGAGTATATTAGTTACACAAAATATCGAGTGGTTCAAGTAATATCCCGTTCGCATAATGTGAGGCATAATACCACTTACTATGTACAGAGTTTCAAAATTAACATATATTTGTACCTTTAATTCTTTGTCTTTTACATTGAAAAACATCGAAATTATCCATTACAGTTAATAAAATACTGAAGAGTTCAAATACGATAAAAATAATCATACGATCTAGATATTTTGACGATAAGGAATTCAGAATATTTTTCAATTTCATTCAATTACGGGCAACTTTTCCATTTACAAATTTCTCTCACTCGGAATGCGATTTAAAACTTTTGATGTTATCTCGACAGAGGAGAAAATGTCAAAGTTTTTACTGGGAATGCAAGACAGAGTCGCTAATTAATTAGATTTTTTTTTGTAATTATTCAAACAAAAGGGAAATGACATATAACTAATACCTTTACCTACATTATAACTATGTATGTGTATAGGTGTGCACTCTACAAGTCTTGTAATTAGCTCACTCACATTAAATATAATTATAGTTTAGTGACTTTAGTGCACGTTTCTAATGAAAATAGACTTAAAACGTAAATTGCATTACCTATGGGTACTTAGTTACAGTACTATACTTACCTATATGTCATGACTTCTTACATTACATTACTTTTATTAAGGTAAACATGTGATAATAAAGATACTTATTTTTTGTATTTTCGGCTATATATGGAACTAAGCTTACAATATTAGTATAATTAAATTATTTTTCATATATTCATACCTCATTACGTGTAGACTGTAGGTAGTGTCCACTAATATCAGTAGACATATTTACGTTCCTTTAATGGATTTAAAAATTGCCATGAAATTAATTGCATTAATTTTCTATTCATTTCTACATGGCCTACATTACCTATACATATTAATTTATTACGTAGACATAAGTAGGTCTGTACTCAAAAGTACTTTCATTGAGTTGTTATCCAATTAGTGAAGAAAATGTTTATACAAATCTAATAACGGTGTAGGGTGGTTTGTCAAGTAGGAGATTGGATTTTTATAATTCTACTGAAATATAAGATGTAGATCGTAGGTAGGTATGTATCAATGTATCTGAGTTAATTTAATGCGTTGGCTCCATTCTCAAGTCATTGAGTAGCTAGCGTGGTGATTCATAAATCGTCGTTCATCACGAGTTCCAGGGGTTAGCCATTTCCCCTTTGGCCTCAGACCCCAGACCCCCTCGGCATAAAGCGCCACATCTGATTAATGCGGCCGGGGTGAATAATAACCGCACGTAAGAAATGATTAGAGAGCTCAACGGAAACCTACCTACTCGTAATACCACCTAGAGGTACCTACCTACTATAGTAGACACTTGAGAGGGAGACAGACATGAAAGCGAACGAGAAAGACAGAGTAGGAGAGATATATCCGACATTTATTTCCCTTGTGGTTTTATTGTATGAGAGTACGACTCAATTATAAACAATATTGACAAATATTAATTAACAACTAAGTATAACGCTCTGATGTTGGTATCTACATCGGTTAATTAAAGTGGGCTTAGAAGAACCTTTGATATGAGGAACTGTTGAGATAATCATTCTATGTAATATAAGAACATTTGATACTAACATTACCTATGTGTACATTGATGCCCCTACATCTACGCACATCCCCTACATAGGTATACATCGTACACAAGCTACTTAATGTATTATTTGAAGACTAAGCGAAAACACGTTCATTAATCATAAGTTTGTTGAGTAATTTTGAATTTAATTTAAAATAAATCTCGTCCGGTATAATATTCCTACCTACTTTATATAGGATATAGGATTGGGATGAGATAATTATTATTATACTAATTTGGAATGGTGGAATCATTGGCAAATATAATTAGTCTCGATTAATTACATCTATTAAGTAAGCATGTACCTACAAAGATAATTTTCACAAGAACTATTTAAGATAATCTATACTTACCCACTTGAATCCATGCCTTTTACCTATTGAAAATATTCGTGAGAGGGTTGTAAATAATAAAAAAACATAGTTCCCAACTTACTGAGGTAGCAGTATTAGATACGGAAAGATAAGAGCACATGAATCAGTACAAACATTATAAATTAATGTTAAATATTTTGAATAAAAATAAATCAAAATACTTTGTTTGCCATGTCACAGTGACCGATGGTTCCGTTTTTTTACCTCAAAGTCTTTCAGACTTTTGATATCGAAGGGATGACATTGATTGACGTCTGGGTTCCAGCGACAAAGGAACTATAGTAAAGGAATGAAAAAATAATCTTGACAAATCATGTCGGTAAACTAAACGATATTTTCAGTTAGGTAGATAGTATAGAAATGTACCTACCTATTTGCACGATTTAATTTAACATCGGGAATATTGAAATGATCAGTCACGTTTCTGTGAAAAAATACTTCTACTTCTTCGTCTTCTTGCTGATTTGCCGATCTGTTTTCCTTAGACTACTCATGCTCAATCCCACCAACTACCACCTACGAAGGAGAGCCCTAAGAAATTTCCATACAAAAACAGAGATAATATCCTATTTATTTAGTTATGGAGCGTCCAAAATTCCATATGAAATGCAATATGAGACTCATCTAGTTGGGGAGATTCTGGGCGGAGATATTTGGGCACCTAACGTAGGTAAGTTGCATGCTGCATTCATATGGATTTATTGCAGGACGTAGCTCTATAACTAAATAAATAGAATATTATCTCTGTTTTTGTATGGAAATTTCTTAGGGCTTTTCTTCCTAGGTGGTAGTTGGTGGGATTGGGCATCAGTCATTTATGATGAAATTAACTTCCTTTCACTGCTTCGGGGGTCTTTCTGATTCGAGTCTACGGAAGAAAATTCCTTGACTGCTGTGGACACCACTCTATATCCCTGGTCATTCTGTTATATGGTCATTCCAAAATCTTTCTCCGGTATCTGCACCAAATCTTCAATTCCACAATTATATTCATAAAAGGGAAACCTGGGGTCTATAGCTTATTTGCTTTTCTTGTCCTCGAGTGCTCTCCTATTCTGATATGTGATGAGGCAATTCTAATAAGCGCGTAGATATTTTCCGTCCTTGTATGTTTCAAGAAGCTTTAGCTTCATAGACACCAAAATTTTGATTTAATTATCTTGTCTCACGCAGTGCCAGGTCCATCTGCTTCGCGTAGGATAACGAATGAGTTATGTTAGTTACTTTTTAATGTAGTTGGATGTTCCATATATAAATGTATTGGTTAAATTAATATAAGATATACCTACTAAATTTATATCCCTACTATCGATACGGAAAAACGAAAATTATTTTTACGTGTCGCGTGTAAGTTGTAGGTATATTATTTATAATGGTGTAAGGGTTGCATTGTATAGAATGTATGTATTTTATTATTTGGCTGCAATCAACAAGTTACAAGCTAAAATTGCGTGGTGGTGACAGTATCAATAAAAAAGATTTCATTTTACATAATGGAAACGTGTCACAGCACAGCGTGTGTGGGTAGGTACCTCTACTACCTATACGCCATAATATACTTTATAAGAATATCTCATCATTATTCCGGGTAATTTTAGTACAGACAAGGGTATCATCTTACACGAATAATAAATGTGTCTGATATTGGAATTCGTGAAACACTAAACCGCAAAAATCACAGAACAGCATTTTTTTGTTGTTAAAATATCCATAGTACTATTATTATACTCACATCGTTATATATAATATAATTTTTTTTAGTAGGTGTGTCGCGATTATGTATCTTATTTTTAAAAATGTGGTAGCAGGACTTAATAACCACCTGGAAAATGGCATTATGCCACTGTACCACGCTGTAATTATAACTACGAGTATGTATAAGATATAACTTTTAATAAGGTAAGTAATAAATGAATTTGAACAGCTCATTGTGAAGTTCTTTTTTCCTATTAGAATGACAGATTCGTTTGCAGTTCCTTGAGTATAATGTTCGTATAGAAATATTATGACGATTCTTTCAGGAATGCATTATATTCACCACGCTTTTGCTGTAATAAACTTTTACGATTATTTTCTGAAGTGAAATGCCTTTGCGATTTGAGCGGCGCTGTGTGTAAAGGGTGTTGTGTGGAAACGGATCATCGTGACAGGTGTCATGTGTCGTCTTTAAGGGGATGTTTGGGAGTTACCCAAATTGTGGAGTATTCTGTCTTTTGGGTAACATTAAGGATAAAACTACATAAGTAGATTCAAATAATTCGCCTCCCCTTGGGTAACCCCAAGGGTTGAAGGCTTTCCAATAACTTTTTATGTACAAGTTGGCAATGACACATTTTTATTAAATATTTCCTTATCAGTTGTGAAACTTTTATCTCTATGGGTGTTTTGTCGTGTTTAATTTGAACTTTTAACCTTAAATATATCGATGATATTAATGTTTCCCTTATGCAATAGATTAATGGAAGGGTGATCTATTTATTTTCCATTTCATATTCACTATTCAGTGTGTAATGGATCTAATCATTGCGTTGGTATAAGGTAGATTTTATCTATTGAATCTATGTAAGTATCAAGTTACGTATTACGTCTATCAACTATGATTTCTAATGGGTTATTATGATTTATATTCATCCATTGTGAGTATACTAAAATTTTAAATACTTCATCGTCTTGTTTTAATCTACGAGTATGTATTGTTGGTGACTTTTGTCAATCTCTCTTTCTCGTTTATATTTTAAACAATAAATTCAAAATATTAAGATTTTTAACTGATGGCACATGCTGGAAGTCTACTTGTAATCTAAAAAATATAGGACTATTATAATGAGTTTTATGAGAGTACTCATCATAACATGATGATGAGGAAGAACATCCCGGAACACTAATTGCGCGTAATAAAAGTTTAAAATTTATCTAGATATGTTATGTCTTTATTTTGACTAAAATTCATACTTCAGACACTTTAGAGTAAACATTGATTGTAGGTACACAACCTAGTAAGGGGTTAACTTGAACGTAAGGTTTTTGTATCCAAAATTGACTCCATTTGAAATATGCAAGAACATTGTCAATTTACGAACACTCCATTATAGACAACCCGCTGGGACACAATATTTACGGCGGTTCTTATCTTCCCCCTTTCCATGCTCCAACAGTTGGTCCCGGCAGTTCTAGTTATTGAACCAGGGCTGGCACCCTCATCGTGAAAATTTCCAGGTCGTATTTTTTAAAACCTTCAGATTTATATTTATATTCAGTTATAGATAATATTGCGATAGACAAAACCTCCTGAATATTTTATTTACTTTTAGTCGTATAAAAAAATCAAAATAGTTAGGTGAGTAGATTGCATACCTACCCACGTCTGATTGTTTCTTGGAATAAGAAAAATAAAGATACAAGGGTATTATTTCATGTTATTTGTCCAAATTATTCTCAAGGCTTCTATCATTTCTTGCAACTCTTGCATCATGAGCTGATGATTGAAATAGAGATGTCGTGTTCATTATTTCATACGGTCTATATAAATAATTAACAATTATTTTTCGCAGCATCTTTAAGTATTAAGAACTTTTTGTATTTAATTATTGTCGTTTCCTTATGTGAGCGTCATCTTCACCTTTATGAGTTTCTTCTAAATACCTTGGTCGAAATTTTGTGACACTTGATGTCAACAGTCGGTTGTTTACCATAGAATCAGAAAATATAGGTGTTGGTGGTAAAGACATACTATTAAATAATAATACGAGTATGTTGACGATATCATAATTCATGGTTCACAATATACTTTATGCTCCGCGCATATCTCCCTAATATTCGTTGAATGACGTGAACTTCTGAAAGGAATCTGTTAGAGATGATACTATCTCCAACATTCTACATTGTGATAATATTCAGGTGTACTACTTCCATACTGGGTGTGTAACAGAGATAAGATGTGTGAATATTAGGTGAGGTATACTTGGGTACTACACGTTAGTCTGTATCAAAATATTCCTGGAATAGTTGTGGAATGATAAGGTTCTGGCCTTTATTGGATCGTTCATCGACCGAAGGCTTAGTGAAGATAGTTTTAGTGGGGCAAGTCTCCTAATAGTTTCATACCACCCTCTGCCCCTGAGTCATTATTTCACACACAAACAGGTAAGGGTTTCTCAAAATGATTTCTACTCGTATATAGTAAGAAATTATTATTTATTGCATACACTATTTGTTACAAGTAGAATGGTTACATATATTAAAGTTGTACTAAGATAAATTGTAAAATCGCCTACACATATTCAGTCTAAACCATTAGGTAGATATGTATAATAGTTTTTTGCACAAATAAAATGTTTCATTTGTTAAAATGAAATGCTGAAAGGAATGCTATAATATTATGTTTACGCAAACATTAACATTCCCTAAAACGAATAAAATATTTGTGAAGAATTTAAGCTCATTACGCAGTAATATTAAAATTAACTCAACGGAAGTATTAAGAGAAAATGTATAGGTACCACACGCTCTACATTTACACACATTGCGATGTTTATATTATTAATACGTCATGTACCTACCTAATTTCAAGTTGAATTTGAATAAAAATGAGATCAAAAGTTTCAAAAATACAGAAAAAAATTGTAATACCAACATGAAAAATATACGGGCTTATGTTTAAATATGTACGCATGATTTTTTTGTTTCGATATATTATGTTACACAGAATTAAGCATGAAGGCTAGTGATGTCTCCCCGATATAATGTTATAGCATAACTGGCAAATATCTCTAACCTTTTAAGAAAAAAACCTAACTTTATAGATGTTCGAAAAATAATTATTGCGGTTCATACTCGTAATGGGTGTGTTCCGAATATGTTCTTAAATGCTATATTGGTTTTAGATGAGTTAATGTAAATATTAATATTGGAGTGTATCATATAGTTGTTATGTCGGTGTATCTAGTTAGCAGGAGTGTATAACTGTATACGTTGTAGTTAGCGATGGAAAACCTTTAGTCGGTATGAAGATTGAATACTTGGGAGTAAGAGAGATGGAGAACGATAGGTTGAGGAAAAGAGAAGAAAATTGGTATAGTAGCGGTATGTTTACCTCAGTTAATGACCACTCCCTGGGGTTGTGGGGAAAAATAAACTTTTGGGATCCTTTCAAGAGGATTTATTCAATCTTCCAGAGGCATGGATGAGTGCTCCCATCCTTTTTCCACTCGACGCAATTTCTTTTCTTTATGCCTGTGATAAATTATATGTTTCTTCTTACTTGTATGTACAAGCCTAAATATTCTCAATATCCTAAATTTGTATAAAGCAGTTGTGTCAAATTACCTATGTAATCAATAATATAGTTTCTTCTGCTATACTATTTTTAGGATAGATATACTTAAAAATTGAATTAGTGCTTGCTAGGTAGGGTGAGATAAATTAGTTGCTCGGCTTTTTCAAAATATTTCAACCAAATGAAATAGTATAGGTATTATATAATATGCATACAAGATGGAATGACGGTATGATGGACCCTTCTCAAGTATTATGAAATCGCTTCCTCATTATTTGTAGATTAGGAATACCCATTTCAATCAAGAGTAAAGAGGTACCTAAACGAATATACCCAGTACCCAGTACCTACCTATCAAAAGTTTCCTTATCATTTGTGGGTGTGTCTAACGAAATAGAAAATTCTTATCCAAATAAATACATTCTAAAGCTTTTGAAGTAAAGTAGGGTGATGAATTATTTTAGATTTATTTGACACATTGTCTTTAATAATTACCATAAATATAGGCACTTGCTTAATTCGAAACGATGAGTTAACTGTTGCGGTGAATGAACTTTTAACAAAACCACAATAAATATTAAGTATCTGCCCAAGACAGAAGTCTGTGTAAAGTCAACGGGGTGGCGTATGTCCAGAATTGGAAACAGAACGGCTGAGTAGAAGAAAAAGAAGATATCTAATAGTCATAGCCTACGATGTTATAAAAATATATTTATACAAAGATGTTGATATCTATTGACGTTTTCCAAACGACGTAAATAATAATTTGTGAGATATGCCTACTTACCTACAAATGTATAGATTCCCCCTATAATTCTTGATGAAGACGGAGTATCAGAGACTAATAGACAAAAACATTAACTGACCAAAATGAAGACACAAGACATGTCAACTATAATTGACGCATCGGGTTTTATATCGCCAGGGGAATTTACTTCTCCCTTCTTGTCAGATAATTAATTTTCCAGTTGGTAATATAACATCATTGTTATATGTCACGTATAAGTCATAAAAAATACAAAAATAGCTTGGTCTTTTGTCTTTATACAATACTTACTTACTTACTTTCCGTGTTCGGATGCCTCAAATCAAGAACCTCCAATATTTGCCCACGTGCGGCCCTGTCATTCGCATTTATGAGATCTACAATAATAAATATTATACCTATAGGTACATTTGTTGTTGGGGGTAAATTGAGAATATTACAATACTAATTAATTGTGATGGTAGCTCAGTATTTGAAATTTTATAAAGTAATCGAAAATCGACTATACAGCTTCCGGCTCTTCCCAAAAATAAAAACGGTGCCAAAATACAAACGTTTTGATACCATTTCCGACGTTGAGGGAGCCACGACACAGTAGCAGAAAGGCTTCCAATCATTCCATCAACGTTGGAATAAGAACATCGCCAGCCAATGAAGTATTTTAACGGAGACTACTTCAGATTTGATGTAAGTTTTATTTATTTGTGTGTAAAAAATATTCTCTGTATTTATTGATGACACCTTGTATATTTTTACAGAAGTTTTGAGAAAAAGTAAATTCCTTCAAGACTCTAATACACTTTTTAATAATATGATGTCTTTTAATTAATGATTCAGCAATACTAGAGCCCGGTATATTATTTTGGTATTCAGACACGACAATTTATTAGCCCATCGTCTTCATTGTTTTGATAAATATCGACAATATGATGATTATGCTACTTGCATGTAAATAGAGCTTAATTTAAAATTAACATAGAATTGCATTCCAGGAAAAATGTTTACACGAATGACCCAATTTACTTTATCCACTTGCAACGAATTGCTCCTACATTATAACAATAATAATATAGCGAATAGGACGAGCATCGTATGGCGAACTGAATCATATGTATTATAATACTATAAGTAGTACGTTATGGTATAAAAGTATTTATAGTAGTTAGAAGATAACTCTTATTATGCGTAACAACAAATCCGAACGGCTTCATTGTTTTCGCAAGCATGTTAATTATATTTATCTATCATTGATGAAATGTCTCTCGGATCACTCATTGGCTAAAAAGCTGATATACACACAGTTTATTTACACTCAATTTCTTTAAGTAATAAACTTAGACACTTTAGGTACATTTGTTGAAAATAATCCTTTGTTTTAAATATGTGATTAATGATTAAGAATCTGACGACATATTTTTCACTTCAAAACGGTGGTGGTTTATGGGTGGAATACCTAAAATTATAAAAAAAAAACGGTGGTGGTGATCTGAATAAATCTGAATAAAATCCTTCTCTCCCTGCCATCGCATATATTGTGATTAAAATGGTTTAATAAGTAAGTGATAGGTAAGTACCATAAAAGATGTAATAAAACATTATACGCAATCTATGAATCTTTATCATATTTTGAATTCAGATGTTAGAATTAAGAAAAAAATAATTTATCGGGACAATTAATTCGAGAACGTTCTAAACCATTTACCATATGGAAATTTTCAAAGGAAATTATTCTCAGAAGACTACATAAAAGTAATATAGAGAACATATATTATTATAGCACAATGTATGGCACAAGGTTTAGCACGTATTATAATCTAACTTTATAACTTAACATATTATACCCGATATTGTAATGTTTTATAACGGCTGTAAATCTGGCAAGTATCAAGCACCTAAGTAATTCTTCTTACATTGCAGACTGGGTACTTCGACATTTAAGTATTGTGTATAAATTAAGTAATAAAATTAAATATACCTACATCGTATACCTGAGACAAAATAAAATAACCATTTTTGCTGCGCCTATGGCAGAATAAACTCTAATTTAGTCAAAAGATCGAATTCTAGAAGGAAAAGTTTTCTTAGTCACTTTTTTTAGATAATCGCCTAAGATATTTTTGATAGTAGCTACATAAGCAGTACCTGGTTGCAAATTCTATTGATCCTTTCCTACAGCCTATGTATATAAGGATTAAGTTTTAAACTGTATTAGGATGACCACAAAATTAAAATACTCATTTTAGAAAATGTACAATTATCTACCTATTGCTGGATGACTACGTAGTAGTTCGTGTTGTTTGTAAATGTGAGTAATAATATTAATTAATGCTTTCATAAAAAAAAGACTTAAAATGCCATGTGCCGGCGGGCTTTATAATTGAATGTACGTGAGTACCTGGTAGGTGCACACGTGGAAATTTTATAACCAAAGAGAATTTGTTCTGAGTATTTTATGTGTTCAACTTATGTAAGAAGTATTCACTCTCTTGTAATTATAGGTAGAGGAACTTATGTATTATTATTATGTAGATAAATTCATTTATTGTACGAAGCTACGAAGGAAATAAAGTGTTCTTCATTACACGTGGCCACAAGTATACTGGAAGTATTTCCTTAGTTGAATTAATAGTTTAATGGTTTTACGTGTTAAAATTAATATAATTTACCCACTTCACCTACATACTTGTACCTAGAAATATTATAAGTATAACCATTCTTCATCAAACATTATTTCTTAATTTTTGTGAAATACAATGACTTATATATTATAATGATTAGTACCCAAACCCAATACTAGCCTTCACGTACAAATGGCACGTAATATCCTTCTTATGTATTACAATTACCTACCTTTGATACCTTGCTCTATCTTCACAGGAAACGTGCCGAAGGTATCGACGAATAGTTTGATGGAATGAAAAGATAAACAGTAGATATACTCGTATGTACCACATAAACATCAATGTGTGCACCTGTATAAAACTTAATTCGGCTTTCTGAACGTAGCATATATATAAGTAGGTAGGAAGGTACCTATTATTATGAATAAGTAATACATACCCGGTGTAACACAACCGGTGGATCAACCAAATCAGAATGGTAGAGGACCTCAATACCTATCGATTTAACCCCCATGTATGTTCAGCGATTTTTTGTAGTTTTCGAGTTATGAATTTTTTTCGTATTTTTTTGCCAAACCCCGACTTGCAAGACGTTATCGGTCACAGAGATGCCAATTATTAAGATAAATACTTGATTTTTTTTCTAGAATAACTAAATAGTGTGCCTTGCAGATACAAAAACAATTATGGATCCATCTGATACCATAACGCTATAAAAAAATGTTTAATCTCAAAATTAGTCACAATTGAAAATTTTAATAAATGTTTGAGGACGATTTAAAAAAAATAATCACAGAATAATTTTTTTTTTAATTGCTTTTAAAAACTTGCCAATTTTATAATCTATGTACCCTGTAAATTTTATTGAGCTAGCTTTACGGGATCATACCTAAAAATTGTTCCAAAGCAAGAAGGGCGGTAGTTCACGAAAATAAATTTTGATGAATCTCTATACAAAACGTATGAGGAGAATGTTTCCCAAAAAAATCATAAATTTATACCTACTATTTTCATACTCGATTTTTTGATCTTGTAGTCGAAATCTAATAAAATAAAAGGCAATAAAACTATTCAAAGTCTGTACGCCTGAAACATTTTTCTTAACATGCACCACATTTACAATATGTCAATTAAAGATAATGATGTATGCCTTTAACCCTATATTATATATGTATTAGAAGAATTATAAATAACGGTGATAATATTAATGTGATAAGGTATTTGACCTTCCCCATATCGTAAACATGATGAATGATAGTCCATACTTCATCCCTAACCTGAGTCCGATCCAGTGATTGCCCATTGGATCGGCTAATAAGGATCAATTGTTCTTAGCGGCCGTCAGGCGCTATTATGTAATTTGACCACTTTTACCAAACTCCCTCGTATTATTATAAGAGAAAAGCCATTCTACTATATTATTCAACGAGATAACTTTAATATCTTCAATGGATGGGCTTTACCATGGAAACTAATTAGTGTTCGATGGGACCTTCCAGAATGTTCCGGATTATTTAATTAATGTTCTTTGAGGGTCGGATATTGATTCCACTTCTTTTGTCAAAATTATATCTTAATTGTAAGGAGTGTCAGATTAGAAGACAGAGGCCATTGGGGAATTTGGGAAGATGAAATAATTTTAATAAAGAAATAGGGGAAATTATAATATAAAATTTGTAATACAAATCGTATCCCACAAAGAAAAGCAATTTCGGATTTTGTTTCCACTTAAAAGATTAAGAAAGGTTGAAACGTACCCTCTACTATTTTATGAAAAATTGTCGTTTGATACAAAATTTTCATCGAGCATGCTACTTTTGTGTTGTAGTTTTGCAAAGAATATTATCTCAAAACTACCCATTTTATCTCACAATGTAAGACATTTTCTGGAGGATAATCTTAGCACTTTCATGCATTAATATATACATATAACATTAAAAAGTAAATATATGCTAATGATTACTCATAAAGAAAATTATGCTGTACCAATTTTCATTTAAAACTATTATAAGTCGTTTATAAAACATTTTGTAAAAATAACTGGGGAGTTTGAAGTAAAAAACAAAAAAAAACAGTCCAGTATTCAATGATTTAATCATCTTTCCAGCATCTGTTTTGAGCAAAAAGCTCTAGTATGAAAAAACATGATTTCCCTCGTAAATTGAATTTCTGTTAAAACACTTTACCCTTATGCTAATTCAATCCTTTCGCACGCCTCGACAAAACGAAAAAGTCTCATAATCTGACATCAATATGAACAAACAACTAACAAGATTCTTGTTCTTCGCTCCAAACATAAAGAGCGGGTCTGTTCTGTTAACAAAGAGAAGATTCATTTACATTAATACATGCAAATTTATTAACTCCTTTATACTCCAAACTTGAATTTGATTTGCGAATCCTTCACGGTGTTCATGGCTTTATTTAGATGAAGTAAAAAACAATCGGATTAACATAATAGTAATATAAAGGGTGGAAATCTTCTAATAATATTTGTTTAACTTATTTAAAACCATTCCTTGAGGGCAAATTACTCTAAGAACGTTCAATTTGTTCCCTAACATAATACTATGAAACTTTAACAAAATATTGTGGTTAAAACTTTCAACGAATTGTTTTAAATTTTTATATTAATTTCGGTAAAGATATCGCTAATTGACATTTAAAGGTTAATTCATTTTTCATAGACGACAATATTGGTTAATGAATTTAGGTAAAAGCAAATACGCGGATATACGAATACGTACCTATGTACATACTTGGAGATTAGTATAGAAATAAGTAAGAGATACCTATGAGGACACTACAACCAGTAAAAATAAAAAGGAGGTTCCATATATTATAATATATTACGTATGGCTATTAGTTCTATGGTAATAATAATTATCGTCAGAAATAAAGTGCAACAATGATTCTACACTTTGAGAAGTAATTTATGCATTCTTCAACATTGAATATAATAACCAGTAATAATATAAGATGTGATAAAAGTCATAAAAATGAATGATAAAAGTTTTATGGACATTAAGAATGTTCACATAAAATATAAAATTACTGTAAAATGAGAAGAGTTGTGAATGAATCTTTGCCAAAATATCAGAATGATGTTTCAATAGCTTCCTTTCAAACCTCTAAGTATATAACTTGAAGCATCTCATTCAGCTAATGATTCTAGGAAAGTGACTTCATAAACATTATCTGACCCAAAAGGCCAAACTCAACCAACTTTGTTGACTTAATATTTTTATTCCATCTTCCTTAGTAAATCTTAAAACTATTATATTTAGATTTTCTAAGTTGGTGAGTGTAACCTTGTGTAAGGACATTTTAACTTAATTCACTATTTAAATAAATAAAATATAATAAAACACTGTTTTTCTTCCACTAACGTATTTATTTAATTATAACGTTTTCAAACCTAACGGTTCATCTTCAGTAACTTAACTACTAACAGTTTTAGGTTCATGAACAGTTAGGTTTGAAAACGTTATAATTAAATAAATACGTTAGTGGAAGTAAAACAGTGTTTTATTTTATTTTATTTATTTAAATAGTGAATTAAGTTTTTATATTTACATAATATTGTTTCCACTTATTCTCTTACATTTCTGTCATGTGTCAGAAAAACATTTTGTAATTTAATAATTTTATTTTTAATAGGTAGGTACCTGATATTGTACTAATTGAGATGACACTAACAACACAAGACCAAGATTGTGTGAAAATTATACTCAACAATAATATCTAATGTATTTTATATAGCGTTTAAATGTAAAAATATACAAAATACACCTAAATAAAAACTTTTCAATGCAATAGGTACAATATAGTATATTATACTCCTTAGATATTTTATCAATTTTACGCGGAGGCATGACTTTGCCAACACACTTCTCAGTATTATCAGCCAGAAGAGTCTACATATTATCATTCATGATTCACATATAAACTCATCAGCCTAATACTGGGAAAAATTCACCTATCCAGATATCACGGATATCACAGGATTAGGCTCAGATGCGCGGGGCCTAAAATACAAGCATTGTGCCTGAAATATCAGTATTTAGGAATCGTCTTACAATATTGCAAGTATTAATAATGACCGATTTTTGCATTTTTATGTATAAATTTTCCGGTAAATCTAATTTTTTTAAATTGTTAATTAGCGATTTTGGTATTATACCTGTAGCTGATAATACTAATGGGATTATATATACCGACCTAGAATGCCAAATTTTTTATTTCACCTGCTAATTCTGTATATTTACGAATTTTTTCTGCGACGGTTGTTTGAATAAATTCCTGCTTCAAAATGTAAACAAATATTATTTGGATCATAATATAGAAGAATTTGTCAACATCCGTTTTTAGTTATATAAGGACATAGGTTTCTTATTCAAAATTCAGAGTCCCTATTCATACTCCAATCAATTGAAGATCATCGAACCTTTTGTGGTCTTACTTATCTTCTGACTTTGCCACTCATGGATGACTGAAAGCCATAGGAAATAAAGTAATGAAATTATTCGATATGAAAATTTATAATCATTGAGATTGCCTGCATTCAAACATAGGAGTTACACATCACATAATACGTTTTTTGATTGCAATGTTTCGATGGTAGTTATTTTTAAATAAAATATAAGCGTTGCGACTTCTGATGCTTTATTTTGTAAATTAATTTATATCTATAATTCTCTTCTCCTGACGTTCGTTGAGTTTCATTTCATTCATGAGTGACTTTTGTACTTTGCGAGGTGATACCTCCCTTCATTCACCCCAACAGGCTTACGTTTCTCCCTAATTGCTTAAAAATCTATTTTAAGTGCAGAATCCAAAAGATTCGTGGAGCGTTATTATGAAAATTCCGTAGCAAATTTTCCTCCCCGTACTACAGAACTCCACACCGCAGAGATTTAATTAATTAAAGACTTACTCGTAATACAAATGAAAGCTGCCTTTATAGCTTAAACCACATTATTATTATTATTATCCCTATGGTGATTTTTCAAATCACTAGGATAGTTTTCATTCGAGTCAAGATAAACTTTTTGCGGTCAGTATAGGGAATGTGCGGCGTTGTTTCACCCCGCTCAGTCTAAATCAAGATCCAAGGGTGCTGTATTCGGTTTTGCCGATACTACCTTCACAACCGCAGGCACGATGGTTAACTTTTAATTGGATGGGATAGTTTACACAATACGAGTAAATATCTACCTAGTTACACACTCTTACACACACCACAATCTGGTCTAGCCCATGGTTGATGGATTTTGAACGACATTATATACCTAAATAAGCACTAGATATATGTAAGCTTTATTTATTTATTTGAAATACGTTAATGATATTTTTTTATTAAAGGCAATATACCCGACAGCGAGTGATTTATGTTTTAATGATCATGTAAATATAAAATCTACTCCCTAAACTGGAATTTCCTTTGACGCAGAGTGAGCAGGAACATATTATGTATATTTTTTTTATCTTTTATGCATTACCCATATTGCTAAATTCTTTTATTTACCGCGATAATAGAATACTGGCAACCTGAATAGGTATTATGTATTTTATTTATTTATTCTTTATGTGGAATCTGAGATAAAAATACAACAAGAATAGTAGTCACTGCTCACTAAGGCGAAATTATCTGTAAGTCGAGATTTTTTCTTCGGAAACTGTTTATTCTTATTCTATCGTATATTATGTATTCATGAAAAAATAAAATAAAAAAAAGTAAAATGGTGCTTTGAAGTAAAAGAGTTGTAGTAACATCTACCAAAGAATACCAAAAAGGTCGGATTCTTTACGTAAGCTTTGTTTTATAACTTTCATAAATTTTTCTAAGTGCCTAGATAGATTTTGTACGTAGGTAGTTAGGTACGTAAAAATACAGGTAGTTAGGTAGCTAGTAGGTATTAGTAAACATAAACAAGGTAGGTACACGTACGTTTATATTGAAGAGGAACTTTTAAAATAATATTATGTACTTTTACATAATAACTTTTACATATTTGAATATCTAGAGTAGAATACACATATCTCAGAAGCGTTGTTGTGCATATTTTATGATACCCCCAATATTTAAAGATAAAATTACCAAAGAAATATTTTAAAAATCTGAAAGAGAGAACGGTATAGTGTCCTTAGCCATTGATGTGTATACCGATAGGGCAGTTACCTAGTATATGTAATTTTGTTGGGATGATGCTATTGTTTGTCAAAAAGTGGTAGGAATACCTATATGTATGTATTTAGGACATAAATTAGCACGCCTCTAAATCCAACGACAATACTTATTATACGTATGAAATTCAAAGACATGAAAGTGTTGCGCACTACTCAGGCATTGAAATTCAACATCATGTAGTAGTGTGGTCCTCTGACATATCAGTGAAATATTAAAAATGAAGATATTTGGATGAAAAGTTACTTTATTTTATATATAGCAGTCAACTCACGTCCCAATTTCTTTTTTTTACTTTACTTTTTCCTTTACCTTTTCTAATGTATCCCATGCCTCGCTTGTTCTCTCTGTGTTTTTGGGTTTTTCATTTTATATACTTACCTGTTAATAATATATTTAAATGTCATATTTAAGAGGTTTTCTCAAGAAATAATACAAAATAGGTATCCGAGATATTTTTCTTTACCTACCTACAATATTATATTTTCTGTGAATTTTATCCCAGACTGTTTTATATATATGATAGGTAAATATAAAAAAATAGTATTAGGTTTAATATTCTTGTTTGTTTTCAAGCAAGGAAGGTAATATGATTTCTAACATAAGGTATAATATAGAGAAAAGAGTAGATGTAATGATGTTTTTGATAATGCTGTCATTATAGGAACAATATTATCCCAGCTGTTTTAAAATATTCAGAAAAATTCATACATTTTATATTCATTGGTACATAAATAAAAATCGGGTAGGTGCCTATACCCACTACTAACGAGTATCATAAATTTAAATTTACCTACCATTTTTTCGTGTTTTAATTTCAAAATGCTAATTATTTCGAGTACCAATTGACAGAGGATACATTCGAATACCAGAGAACTGGAACAGATACTTAAGTAGATACCTAAGAGCGGAAATTCATAATTATTAATTAACTTATCTTTGAAGCTCTCAAATACCGCTCCACTGGCAAGTATGATAAAATAATAATTTAACAGAAAATATTTCATCTATTTCTATGGAAAACCGTATCGTTCTTTTTATATTGCATAAACAAATATAAGTACTGAAATTTAGCAGGGATGCGAAATTTGTATTTATTTTTTAATATGGTTGACATGTAAGTATACTCGATTCACTGACTAAATGAAATTTTATGCTGAATTTTCATTCTTCGATCAATTGACAGAACCGAACATAGTACTTGTTACGTACAACATTTGGCATTTTATGAGAATCAGGGGTTCTGAATATAAAAATCCACACACTAACATTACCATGCACCTACAAGTCAAAACTTTTCTCACGAGAACTGTCTAGCGTCTATTGATATCGATAGTTGAATCCCGCAACTCTAATTGTAGTTCCAAAATAATGGGTCAACTACGTACACATTTAATATTATTACAATACATATCTACCTACTTATCGTTAGTCGACCAAACTATATTCAAGACAGCGTATCCATAGTCCATAGATACCTACCTAATCCCTTCGATAACACCAACTATATATGTTCTAAACTATACTTGGTATATGTTGTTTTTAACTGTATTATGCACAGGGGTCTGGATTGATAAGTTTCAAGATATTTGACTTTGGAAGAATGTTTTGGGTTGAGTGTTACGCGATTTTCAACAAACTAAAGCTAACATCGTGCCATGATATTAGGTCGCGAAGTAGGTACAGCTAAAGTTATTATTATAGGTGAAATACCTACCAATCTAGGTATATTTATACTTAAAATTACAGTACTATAATTAGGTGAGCATGTATATTGCTAAAGGCGATGACACCCCTTACATGTCGATGATGCTTCTAATTCTTCATTAAAATATAAAACATCAACAAGTATTATTTACAAAGCATGTATGTTTTCGCTCATATCATGATGAACCGAAAATCAATAATATTTAAAATCCTTTGATGTCTTCTCGACCGAAACATCGATGCCTACTCAACTTTTGCAGAAATAATAATACAAATAGCTGCTAGTATTTGTTAACAACCACAACAAGTTGTTTCAACAATAATTATTTAGGAAACATTGAATTTCACAAACTCCACGATCTTCTTTTGAAGTTCAGTTTGAACATGAAATTAAATGCGTAATTAGAACTAATTAATATATGTTCGTTATGCTAAAACAAGCCAAAGTAGAAAAGTTTGTCTCGTAGAGAAACAAGTCCGAAATGTCCTATTTCACATAGTATACCTATTAATAATTTGGGGAATTGGTTTGTTTGTTTGTTTGTTATCACTCCTTATTTATGAAATCTCAAAGATCAATATGTATTTAGTTAATTTACATATCTATATGTTCATCATTATTGAACTATTACTAATTATAGATTTAATGTATAGGAAGAAACAGATATTCATTTTAAAGTGCGTGAAACTTATTATGTGAACAAGTCGACCTTACCGTTGACCGCTATGAGAAGAAAAAGAATAAAATGTATTTACTACATACTATGTAGTAAACTGGATATTTTCATGCAAGACCCCTCGTTAGTAATTGTCCCTCAGATCTATGATAATTATTGGTCACATTATTTCGTCATGTTTTCGACGAAAACTCTATGTAAGTAAAAGATGAAGTATTTCAAAGATGAAGATATTACAAGACGGATAAGGTATTATACAAAGATATCATATTTTTGATATTATTTTTCCAACATTATAGCAAACGTTTTGACTTGAAAAGATTAATTTGGCTCGTGATACGGATACCGTTGTATATTATCGTAATACCTACAAGTACGAGTATATGATATTTTTCATGTGACAGGTATATCTAGCGTTAGCAGTCGCTACTGTCAGCTGTCAAAACACACAACTCCCCATTGTGATCACAAGTTCGCGGAGCGTGCGGACATTTACTGGCTACATTGTGTATCATAATATTACAAGTTGGGCGCAAATCTAACATAAGAAATTTTTCGTTTCGTTTTCTTTATATAAAAAGTTAGGGCATGCTGTAAACTATAGCAATTTGTAATTTATTCCAGACATATTTTGGAATACATAATTTATCTACATTTTGATACAATATTGTAGTTTTACTTAACCCCCCGATCATCAATCTCAGGTCATTTTCATGTCACATAAGTTTGCTTATTAAACCTTACTTGACTCTGACGCCACGGCTTGCGATTTATATAAATAGTTTCAACTTAGATTATTACAAGTTTATAAGGATTAGTAATCAATACTTTACTAAATGAAAATTTCTAGTTTAGTATACAGTCAGTGTAGTGCTGGGTTTTATTTGAATCCTTGAGCGAACGTAAATAGATTGTGTAATAATGGAGATAGAAGTTTTGTAGACATTTAATTACACATTTAGTACAATCCATTTGCTTCAAAGGAATGTTTCCTAGAATTACGAAACTACGTTTGTAGGTACATTTTAAATCACCCAAAATGAATTGTTCAAAAATACAAAAGATAAAATCCGCCATTGTAAGGGTAGGAAGTTACAAATGCTAGATTTTAATAATATAATAAAGCTATTAAAAACGTTGTAATATTTATATAGGAATATTATATTTAGGTAAGTACCTAAGTATTACCTGTATTCTCTGCATGGGATTTTCAATAGGTACCTATATTCAGAAGTATAGTCAGTGTTCAGGCAGATAATATTCTTCTACGATGTAGTGGAAGAAAGGAAAGGAAATAATGGAGATGAATTTAAATTCCTCTCTTGTTCAGAATACGCTCGTTAAGAGTTCCTTCTCATTTTTTAGTTTTTGTTTTTGTTGAATTTTTTTATGATTATCTTTTTAGGAAGATATTAACTTCCGTCATCTAAAATGTTTAATCAAATAGACTATTACCTTAAAAAATAATTTCTTTCACTAAAATTTGATAATATTAGGTACCTAGGTATATTAAAGAAACGCTGGGTGGTACATATACCTATTTAACAATATATCTTCATAAATTAACATCATATCAATATTTTAAATTCATGTGGGTAAAAATATAGCGCGGATAGCTGTAAAAAAACATGAAATATAATACATTAATATCAATTTTATAACTTTGAATTTAACCTAATCCGTTTTGTAGAAAGTATCTCCTCCAAGTGGAAAAATGTGAAAAAAATAATACACCTACAGTATTTTATAATTAGGTATAATTAGGTACGTGCTGGAGTTGTAGGAGGGATCTCAAATACCTTGGATACATAATCAGATTTTAATTGTTCCTCCTCTACATACTCCACATTGTACTTATAATAAGTACCTACTAAGGATTGTTCACTGTTAACTGATACCTGGTTAAAAACTAGGTATTTATTAATTTTGATATTTTTGGTAGGTATCCATCTCCCAAATAAATATTCTTGGTTAAAAATTGTTTAAATATCCACAGGTATGTAGGTGTTTTAATTACTTCAACTATTAACATTATTACGTTAGTTTTGTTTTCGACTAATAATACTCGTAGCCTCATTAAACGTTTCATTTATTTTTGTTTCGTTTGTAACAGGCTTTTGAAATTGTATGTAATATTATGTTAACTGGACTTTGGCCAATTCCCAGTACTCTGCTCTATTTTCTCTCTCTTTTCAATGCGTGTATGTCACAAACAATCAAATATGAATTTTAGTCTAGAAAAACGATGGTAAGCTGAAGGTTGAGTAATTGTTTTGACATAAGAAACTTTTATAATAGGCGCCTATCTTAGTATCTTCTATATACATTCGTCACACTTAAATAAATAACTTAATTAGGTACCAAGGCATATCACACAATATCTCATAATATGTTTAAGTTATTGGAAATGTATTCCTAAATGGTACTGGCAGAAGTATGATAATTAACATTATATCATAGAATTTGTGAATGAGTGAAAAATAAAACACAGATAAACTGTGAATCAACATTGTTATTTCATAAAGTCAAAAAATCTTCATGAAACTTGGTACTTAATAAATATTAAAATTTTCATTATACCTAATTAATATTTATTTACTCATTATAGTAGTATTATTGTTACAATAGACCAATGAGTCTATGTATATAACAAAA
This sequence comes from Ceraclea dissimilis, assembly GCA_963576895.1. NCBI lineage: Eukaryota > Metazoa > Arthropoda > Insecta > Trichoptera > Leptoceridae > Ceraclea > Ceraclea dissimilis. The sequence continues at coordinate 12,393,246 of OY756359.1, forward strand.
CAAGAGATATTTAAGTGAGCATCTTTTCTAGTAACAGTTTTCACCTCTATAAGAGCTGTACTTAGCTAATTGAACACATGCCGATGTTACCCGATACACATGTCCTACACAAAAGCAATATTATCAGGTGGTCGATGGATGGATACATCTAATTAAATCTGTAAAGCAATATGTACTTTGTAGAAAAACCTTTGTAGAATTCTAAACGAGACACTTGACGCTGTGCCTGGTAAAATAATTACATCCCTCAGTTTCATTTTGTTTCTTTGTGAAAAGATATATCAGCGGTGTAGAGATAAATCAAACACAAATAGTCAACGAAGAGACAGCGTTGCGAAACGGGGTGAATTATTTGTTACAAATGCTCTTGAGGGGCAATGAAATCGACACTACAGTAAAATATATTCCAGTAGGTGCTACGCTTTTGTTAAACATAAATCACTACAACTGTATACTTACTATGCTATCGGACGATACAACAGTTTGTACATTCTAATTTTGGACACAAACCTTCTAAACAACTCGTACCTAGAGTTCTTTTTTTAAATAAAAGTGTTTACCTACACCTACAACAAAATCTGTTTTACTTTGAAGTCAGAAAATAATATGAAATGTTGTAGGATTGTAAGAGTGGGAGCTTTTGAAGTAAATAATAATTTAAGAACTTAAGAAGGTATAGGTAGTATGTAGGTACTCTATTCATTCTAAAATCACAATTAGTTTACATTTTTATATTTCTGCCTGTCGTGGGTGTTTCTTTAGAATAATGTTCTGCAGACAGCAGAAAATATGAATGAATTATTTCTATCCACATCAGTTATTTTCCCCAATAATCTGATTTCTCTCTGTATGTTTATTTATTAATCGTCAGTTATATAATGCACCTAATATAATTGCTATTATTAACTTTTATTTGTTGTATTGTTTGAGTTGGACACATAGTTAATTAAGGTGTTTGTAATTCATTATTCTAGCTAATATTGAAATGTGGAGGTTGAAGAAACCTAAAATACATACAATAAAAGTATAGAAAACGACGCGACGTAGTAATAACTTATTTATACTTGTATGATGGTACGATTGTGAATTGTGTATTCATTATTATCCATTATTAATTATACCTTATAAAATGAAATTTCTGTTGTAGATTTGTTTTTTTTCGGGTTTAATCGTTTGAAGATCTGATGATCAGACGTTTCGGCGTACCTGCTGCCGCCTTGGTAGATTCGCCGAAACGTCGGATCATCAGATCTTCACACGATTAAACCCGAAAAAAACAAATCTGCAAACGGATCATCTTGAAAACCTGCCACTACTATGGAAATGTCTGTTATCCATAAAATTACAAATAGCTTCGTGTAAGTTTTACTTTTGAAATAACCGTTTATATTTAGGTACCTTCTTCAAAAATCGACTCGCCAGCGAGTGATCTATCCCATTAGTACCTGCCTAATACCATAGATATAGAACAATAATATTTTTTTGTAGTCAAACTTTCAAAAGTATCTAAACAATTTACAACCGATGGCGGCAACTTACCACGAAATATAAATGTCCAATGTGTTACAAAATATTTTTACACAGTTTTTTTAAATGCCACAATTTTTTCATGATTTTTATTTATTATAATTTATGACAATATAGTAAAATAAAATACACTAGCTGTACCCTGCGTGCCTTGCTACAGCCACAGACATCTGTGAATCCCTGAAAAATATGCAAAAATACATTTATTTGTTTAATAGACTCGCGCCCCACATACTTCCCCCTCTCCCATAATTTCTGCGGATGTCGGGAGGCTTACTATTTATCTTATCGTCACAGAAAACAATGGATTCTAAACTAATATCAATTTTTATTATTACACCCCCCTAGCCCACTAATCGCTGTATATTTTTTTGGACAGTTCGATTCAGAAGAAAGAATGATGAAACAGCAATTTAAACAAGTTTTGATCGTTTTTTGCAAGTTTTCACAATAATTAATAATATTGCAAAAATGTGTATTAAGTGTAGGTATATATAATTTCCATAAGTTAGATAATTTATACCTTATGTTATGTATAACTTATATCGTATGAAAAGTTTTGCAAATATATTGCTATAGATGTACTATACAGTTGGACATTGCATTTTAATTTCCCTTCCCATTCAGTGAAATTTTGACCCATTAAAAACGAGCGTAAACATATGGTCACGCCGCTCTTCCGGAAAACCTACAATGATAGAATTTTTATTCTTCTTTTTTCTTTTATATTTCTACTATTTAGACATAAACTACACACAGAAATACAGATTTTTACAGAAAAAATTCTCTCGTCCTTGAGGGGTTTAAGATAAATTGATACGTGATTATATGGACAAGTACAAAGTTAGATACGTACATTAGATATGAGGACACTCAGATGCTTGAAGTTAAAATATTTACGAGGTGCCTCCGAAATTCTTTTTTAAATATGTCTAAGTCTTTTTGGTTTTTTATTATATTTGATACGAATTCCATAAGTTTGGGACAATTATTCCATCTGTCGTTCGTCCATAGTCATTTTGAACAGTACCTCTTTTATTATTTTCTGATACTTCAATGGACGCTACCACATTGTCCATCAGAGTAAGTTCCAGCGAAGCATAAAGTGCGATAAGAATAGGTATGCAGCTAAGCATTAATTTTTATTCCAGTTGGAGGAAAAATATGCAATACTACATTATGTAAGTATTTGTACTAATTTTCTTCACATACAAAATAGGAAAACACATTTTCTATTGCTTCTGATTCAAATTAAAATGACTTTGATCCCAAAAACGTAAAATATCTGTTCATTTTATCATTTTCTATTTCCCATTGAAACATAGTATGTTTACGTAAGACAATAATTTTCTTTGTGTTTTACGTACTTATCGAAAAATATTAAAAATATTTTTAATATGCTACATTCAAAAAGAATTTTCAGACAGCCCATTACTTTGATAAATATTTTCTTTGGATATTGTGTAATAAAGTAAACCATCTCTGACAAGCAGTTCACTCTGCGCTTTTAACATGTTTTTACACTTTGACATAACGAATGTTATATGATATAGGCGTGATGTTGACCACACGATAAAGAAGGAGGATCTTTGCGTTATCAGGAAGTTAAGGAAAATCCCGCGGGCTTAAGACCCTCCACATCCCCGGGTAGCTCAGGCGCATTAATAGCGACCTCTTTACCCGCACTTCTAGCAAAATAATATTAAGAGGTGGGCCCAGGGTTAGCCATCAGGAAGTTAAGCAAAATATAACTATACCAATACAAAACACATTCGATATCATTATACTGATGATAAATTGATATTTTTTAATTAAGAGGAGACCGGCCACCGAATTAAAAAAAGAGAGATTTTGCAGGCTTCGGCTCTTGACAACTTTACTAAAAAAATAGGGTATATTCGTTGAACCTTCCTCTGTAATCGTGAAACGCCATCCCCAGGCAACAAAACATAATACTAGGTAGAAGAATCGTCTGTTGTTTGTTTATATTATTAATGTTTAATTCCTAAAATATACCTACAATATAATGTAGACATTTTAAATACTAATGAATGCGTAGGATGAATCCAACGCAAACCTAAAAGTATACTTGTATTATACTTGTAACAAACAAAAAATTTAGTACTATGTAAATAGATAGAATTAGGTATTTCATGTATGATTGATAGGAATAAGTACGTGAAATTCCGGGAAATATAATAAATTATAAGCAACAAAGTTTTTTCGAATATTATCATAAGCCGAATTGATAAAATCCGTAATTTTGTTTTAGCAGAAATACAATAAAATACCCGGAAAAATAATTATGAATATTATTATACCAGGTAAAGTTCTTTATTTCCCATTTCCATTTACGTACTATATACTCGTACCTATTTTATTTTGTGTTTCTCGCCACATAAATAATGTTTTGTATCCAGCAGCAGCTATAGAGAAACATTGTATTTGAGTGTATCAAATATTTTCAATGAGTGTTGTACCCTTGGAAGGATTTGGGTTGTGAAGTGGAGTGAGTTAGGTTTTGTTACGAGTGTATCTCAACGTGGGCGGCGGGCGCCCCATGAGCCGTCGCTACATTTGATATCGACAGATGGCACGATTAGCATACGACGCTTGTTAGGTAAGTACTTTACAAAACCCACTTCGGACGTAGTGTAGGGGTGAATAGAGCTTGTTAAAATATTTCTGACACATTCAGATATCAAATTTTATATCTTTATATTATGATGTCTAAAATCTCGATAACATTTTTATATTTAATATGGTTCAGCACGCATCCGTAAATATGATCATATTATATGATATGATCTTTATCAGGATATTTCAGTTAACGTGTAGAATATTTTCATGATTTTTACTTTTGAACTGAATAATAAGTGTACAATCACATCTATAAAAGAAACTTTATTTCATAAGTACCTAAGTAAAAATATTTTATAACTTAGAATTACAATAATAGGGGTATTAACACTCCATTGATATTACATAAAATATAATAATTATAATGGCACTAGGCGGGTAAACAAATATCTAAAGTCCATTAAGGTCTATGAGGTTACTTTGTTCTTTAATAAGGTAATTTAATTAATCAGTTCAATCGTACTGAACATTTAAACATCTGAGAGAAAAGAAAGGTTTTCGTAATAAGATTTATAATGATATGAAAAATGTATTGAATGTCTACCAGAATATCTCCAGTATGTACCTCGGCAGTTTCCTATTTCACGAAATGAGTGAATTAATCACTTTATGCCTCGTGTGGGATATGAAAGATAATACGTTATTTAAACGTATACTAAACTGAGTGTCTTTTAATTGTGTATCAAATTAATGTTTACAGGTACCTACCATGGCAGTGAAGTGACACCAACCAAAGGGGAAAGGTTTCATCTTATTAAGTGGCTTAAAGACTTCAGAGAGATTACTTGGAAGGAGGAATTCAGATTCATGTAGGTTATACCCATATTATAATTAAACATAAACTAGGTTTAATTGGTTGTTTTCGTAATTGAGTAAAGTATACAACTTACATACTCGTAATGTGTATATCTTAGAAACCCCCGAACATTGCACCCCGAATTGATAGTTACTTTGACATTAATTTGTTGTATCAAAATACTGAGGATCACAATTTTCGGATTTAGATTTTTATCTCACGATGTAGCTTGGTTCTTTATTCATTTTCAGTGCACCTAAAATATAAGCATCGAATTAATACTACCACGAAATATTGTGCGTCTATATACCATTTAGTCAGCTATCCTTGTAAAGTATATTGATAATCGGATATACAAATGAAGACGTAATTGAGGAAGGAAGATATTCGTGTAGGTATCTATACAGAATATGAAATACGAAGAAAATCTTAAAAGCAAAATAGTTATATGTATGTATGTAAGTATTTATGTAATGCTGCGGTTCGTTGTTACACACTCCCAGAGGATGTAAGTATTAAATTTACTATATAATTAGTGTAGGTACTAACCTACTAATGTAACTACATAAATTATTATCCCTTTGCTTGTGAGATTGGTATAATTTTCGCAAAATAAACATACCGCACGAGGAGGAAGATATCTAGCCATCCTCATATAGAATGAATATATTGCAGGTATGTATGTATATTTTACCTATTATAACTACATAGGTTTGGGTGAGTGTTTATTTTACAGCAGAAGGTATAAAGGTTCACGTATCTACAAGTTTCATAAAACCATTTATGGGATCATCCTGAAACTATGTAAACATGAAATAGAAATCAAAATTTATCGTACGTTGTTGATACAATTCTGTACTTATACTTGTACGTACATATGTAATCTACAATCATACAAGCTATGGAATACAATCTTGCATCAAATAATCTCAATAAGGTACTCGGACTTAAGTTTTATTCATACAAATTTAATCATTAATAAAAGTGTATGACAATTCAAAATTATCGAGAGATGTAATACTATTTAAATTTGTAATGACGATATTAGATGGGACATTAATATGATATGGGGAATAAATTATTATCTATAAAGTAACATACTCATATATCTTTACAAAACACAGCTTCTGTAAAAATTGCTGGTTTACTCGTTTAAAGGCGATACCTCGATAAAGGAGAATATCAAGGTATTTAGTACTAGTAATGAGGTGATTCTGATCTAATAAGTGTATACGTGATGTTAGTAGTGTCTATTATTTTCATTTATATTCTCCCCTTTGCCTATTATATTCTATTCTCTATTATATCCATCAAATAACGGCTATCCTCACAGCTATGTACACAATGTTATAGATACCTAGATCTACATATATAGGTTCTATTTACTGACTTGTAATAACAAGGGAATGTATGAAGTTGAAACCATTACGTGTCAGCTGTCATGCTGTTAGCCATTGGTAACGGAACATTCAAGCTATGTTGTTATATTAATACTCTACATACCAATACAATGCATACAATGAAGGGATTACATACCTACGTGCCTCAGTGGAATATGTCTATACAGTATACACCCTATAATTATATTACAACACAATACCAAAACACTATAATTCAAAATCATCATTACCAATTTAAAAATACCTATATACATAATTATATTATTATCTTCGTATATCTCTCGAGTATCAGTTGAATCTATGGGCTAATACAGTACTACATATCTTATTATAGGTTATGTAAATCAAATATTTACAACGGTTAGGTACATACAGTGAAATAACTATGTTTGCAGTTTGCATAGCGATTGTTTATGTTATAAAGGTTGCATATTAAACAGGCGCATTTTATTTTACAATATTCTATTGCTGGTTTCTTCCGTTTCTTCGTCTTATTCTTTATGGCAATGCACTGGCTGTCAAATAATTTGTGATTGTTTGTAGATGTAAATTTTCCGTTTGAAAATTACATGATAAAAATAAATGAACACTTTGTAAATTTGCACCCATTATAATCCCTCATGATTCTTGTATGGGATTTGATGATTTCCTGTAGGATTATACCTAAAAATATCCCAATTATTCCGACAAGCGAAAAATAAAAACAGTAGGTATGTTATTGAGTGTATCTCTTTCTCGAAACTTTAATGCAATATTTTTTTAACATGATTGTTTTTCAAATTAAAACTTATGATTCAAATAGACTAAACACATACCCAGGTAACAAAAAATAATGATAGAAATAAGTAGGTACCTTTACTTACGCTGCTATCGGGCTAAAACTAAAAAAAAAGTTAAAATCTCGAATATCTCGAGAACCGTGACGACTTTTGACTAAGCTAAGTATGGCTCAAAAGATCCTAAATGACCTCTACTATCACTCCTCTATCTATCTATCAAACACCCTGTATATTTTGCGATTATTTTTTTAAACCGTCCTCGAACATTTATTAAAATTATGAATTGTGACTAATTTTGAGATTCAACATTTTTTATGGCGTGATGGTTTCAAGTAGGCGCATAATTGTTTTTGTGTCTATAAGGAATACTATTTGCCTATCCTAGAAAAAAAAATCAAGCATGTAGGTATCTCAATAATTGGCGTCTCTGTGATCAACAACGTCTTGCAAGTCGGGGTTTGGCAAAAAATACGAAAAAAAATCATAACTCGAAAACCACAAAAATCGCTGAACATATGTACATGGGAGTTAAATCGATAGGTATTGGCGTCCTCTATCATCCTGCTTCGGTTGACCCACCGGTTGTGTTACACTGTGTATTATAGCCCTACATACATAATTTATTTTTGTCACATTTTCGGGTCTTTACAGAAACACTTGTAAAAGGTATCAATATTTCTCGTCTGTAGGTACCTAATTTAAATTTTGTAACATTTCTTTACATTATATGTACCTAAAGGTTATCAATTTCCAGAGAAGAGTATAATAATATAGAAGCTACTTCATAGCCAGTCGCAGATTTTTAGGATATTGATGGTACTTTTTATATAATAGATCAGCATTCCACCCATAAACATATTGGTAGGTACGAGTAGGTTAGATGTACAAACCTATCTTGTGAAAGACCTCATTATTTTTTGGGTTCTAAACGGTAACCTTTTAAACAATTTAAACAATAGTTACATATTATTTTCTTAGTTTATTATGCTACATAATGTAAAATTTCACAATGCGTTTTGTAATAAACAGTGAAGGTTTATGCAAAATCCGTCATTAATAATTTTAATGAGCATTTCATAATACAAGTCTTAGAAGGTAGATTACCTTGTACGTTCTTAATAAAAGTTAAGCTTAAAATATTCCTGTTTTCCTTTGATACAATTGTCCCGTCGGAACTTTTATAACAATACCACTAAGTTTAATGAAGTTTGAAAAATTTAAGGTGATAAAAAAACTTTTAATTGTTTCTTAAAAACGACACCTTAATTACGTTAAACGTCTTCCCTCGGTCATTATCTGAAAAAATCTCATAACATTTAAATATTTCTCTGCTTCACTCCTTATAACCAAATTGTTGTTTTTTTTTAATTCTCCCTTTTCTTTCATTAAGCGAATAACAACGTTAAAGCAAACGTTAAATGCGAGATACATTCTTATTTTAGCGTCTTCTTTTCTTGCAAAGAATCCATTAACTATTCAACGTCCAAAACAACCACCCTTAAATGATTTAGGGGTGGATTCAAACAGACTTTGTAATAATGTCGGACTAAATGAAGGCAAACAGAATAAACTAGCTAATGTTTTAAAAGAGTTTATATTTCTTTTTCATGGGTTTCCCTCATTTCTCATCACTTTTCATAAAATTTTACTTAAACTGAAGATTTAATGCGTTCACATTTTCGTTACTTTTATCACATAATAAATTCCCTTAAGCACTGAAAATTATCTTGTCATAGAAAATAAAAATAATAATAACAATCCCGTTACCAAATGAACCTCATTTTATCTTTGATTCGTAAATATTTCAGACAAACTTTCTATTTGTACCTTTCTTGTATATAAAAAAGAATACTTAGTTCTAACTATCTAACCCGCAAGGATCGTGGCGTGAGGCAACAGATGCATAACAATGTACATGATATACTCTTGAAATGAATATTATTTATAAAATGTGTCAAAGACGACTGTGGATGTTTAATGAAAGAACAAACCCTTCTTAAAATCACTAAATCTATTGGTTGTTAGTATCATCTACCTCTAAACCTAATTAATTACCTCGTATTATGGAAGTTAATCTCTTGTCAGTTAATATCGTCCCAATAAGGATAGGTAATTATATTTTTTACACACAATTATGAATGCAGATATAATTACAACTGATAGGTATAAAGCTAAACTATTGAAAAGTTCTGAAGAGTAGTTTCTATAAGATAATCAGCGACTACCTATATTTACGTACCATATAACTCATTTTAACGTATCCTAAAATAATTCAATAGACAGTCTCTATAATGTTACGGTAAAAATTTACAATCTACATGTTATTATAAGGTGAGTATAATTCATAACCATTATATAGAAAGGATACGTGTGTTGATGATATTTCCAATATTTTTGAGGGGAGGTTTCGGAAATCCGCAATAATTTTTATTTCCTTTGTGTTATGAAAACGAATTATTCTCGTCATACTATATACACAATTCCAAAAAATATTTATTTGGAAAAAAGCGTGCACCTGATTGAATTGCAAGCTAAATTCATTGAATTTTAAATCTCATTGTAGAAAATATATAACGAAATTTATTAAAAACAATAATAATTAAATTACTTTTTGTTACAACGCAACGGTGGTATTCGCGTTGTGAATAGAGATTTATGGATTCAATCTCGTTAGAGGTGACCGAACAGGTACGTACAGAGAACACAGTTATACACCATTATGTCCAGTAAATTTAAGTAAAAATTAGGTAGGTACATTACGTAGGTGTATTTTGCAAATATTTATTAGTTTCTGAGCTGGCGTAAGACTGATTTTGTCGTTTATCTGGGATTCAGTTTTACACCGGAGATTTCTCATAGCTATAAAAATCTTCATATACCTACCTGCGAACTTGTACCTTTTATAATTATTTTTCCTCGGTTATTATGTAAATGGCAGTGGGCGGGACATGTGACAAGACAGGAGAGTGTCCGATGGACACCTATAATCCTTAAGTGGGGGCCCTGGCAAAACAAGAGAGGCGTAGGAACATCACAGAAAAGGTTGACATATATTGTCCAGCTTACGGGTCGTAGATTGCAGCAGTTAACCCAAGACAGAAGGCAGTGAAAAGAATTAGAAAAAGCCTACGTCCAGCAGTGGAACGCAAGTGGCTAGCAGTAAGTGAAAGTAATTGTGTAAATGTGTAGATATACGAGTATACTATATGTACGAGTATAAGTCTAAAGCGTTTTGTGTTAATAATTGCAGATTTTCAAATTGGTGTTATGAGCTTTAGTGTCATAAAAATCGATGGACTGACAGAATCAGCTCGATGAGTTACACTGGGCAAATATAAGCTAGTTGTTTAATAATACTTTCCACATTCCTGATTTCAGTTGTGCAACGGTGTTAAAATCACTCGCAAGATAAACATTAGTACTAGTCTTCAAGATGGCGTCTGACTGGTGTGATTTAATATGGATTATACTGTCGCATGAGTAGTGTGCTGTCAAGATATTCTATGGTAAATACGCGTTTCTGCCCAAGGAATGTTAATTGAATTTGCTTAATCTATGGATAATATAACGATAAGTTAAGAGACAGCTTGCTTATGTATCGCCGTCTCTTTCAGTCTTCCAGCAGAAGTTGTTCTTGAAGTAATTCCTTGACATCCAAGATTAATTAAATAAACCCTCAATCTATTCCATAGTACGGAATCCCCTCATCGAGTATCTGAGTACGAGTAGTCATGTGGGGTATTGCTTTCATAACAACACGAGTTTAGGATATTTACAATTCCACAATTAATATTCGGAATACCTAATCAAAATATGAAAACGATCTACTCCAACTGAAAATGATTAAGTGATGATATATATGAAAATTAATAGGCAAAAGGATTGTGGGAATAAATTATCAATACCTGTACCTAATGTTAATTAGTAGATACCTACCTAACAGGAAATTATCAACACAAACCACTATTCTGATTAAATTTGCGATTATGATACGAGTATCTAATATAAATATTAGGTAGAAAATGTATTGGTTCGTGTAATTTTTAATACTCGTATTTACTTATACTGATACACAAATAATTAAATTAGGTTAGGTGTTTCTTCAGAGAATTAACTTGAATCCACTTACAAAAAAATTCACCGAAAAGCAGTTTTAATCTCAAGTTTATTACGAGGTTAGTTGCGATAAATTGAATCTGTTGATACCCAGCTGATTTTTTTCTCGCCCAATGATGTTATGTACGCATGTCATACCTTTTTTGTATTAATTAACTAAATGCATAAAAATCGTACAAACAAAATTAAAAACGTGCGACTGCAGGCAGCTGCAGGACACTGAGCACCTCCTGGACTGCCCAATGGTCCCTAGGCGGTGCACATGGGAGAGCCTCGCGGATCGCACCCCCTTGGACGATGACGCGGGAGAGGTTGTGGCTTTCTGGGAGCGGAGGGGAAACTGATTGAGTGCTGACCGACAGAATAAGAAGAAGAAGATACACGATAATGATCGTGACCTGCCTTGAAATAAATAGTTAGAGATAAACATACATAGTATCATGAAAGCTCACAATTTAATTGGCAAAATATTACATTTTGCCGAATAGTATTTGACTTTCTTTGCAAAATCAAATGAAGGAATGCTTGTGTACCTAATTGTTGAATATTTGAGTCTTGTTTTCTTTTGATATCAATGAAGTCAGTTCAAAAATATTTAAGCTTTTTCAATTTAAAAGGACTTCACTGTGAGATTATCCTTGACACAATAATTTTATCGAACAAATCTATATCAATTATAAAAGTTTAGGCCAAAAGTTATTTAATTTCCCAATGACATGAAAGTATTTATGCAAAACTTTCCAGCAGCCCCGAAAGTGACTAAGGAACTAACTCATTTTAAGTTGTAAAAGATCATAAATATGCTAGGATTAATATGAAAGAATATTGTTCGAGTCTCGTATTTTATCGTCGTTTATAACACCCTCTTAACTTTACCATCGTGAAAGTTACAGTTTGAAAACAAACAACAAACGTTTATAGAAATAATATTGTAATTAAATGTTAATAATTAGTAGGTTGTCTAGGTATAGCCTATTGTTCTGAATGGTACTCGTACCTTAACCTACTTATAAAATAAAATACCTAACTATTACTGGTTGAGTATACCCATCCAAACCACTTACTTAAAATAAAATAGCGGTTACAATTGCACAGAATTATTCTAAAATATTTTGCCCTTTTACCGGAAGAATAATTTGATTTTCGCTTTTACAGCCCATGCAATTCATTCCATTTATTAACAGAGCCAATACGTACTTTATACTTTAGTACAAACCAATAGGCCAACATTACGTATACCCAATCCCATACACTGTATTATTATGATTTTGGGTTACATAGAGGAACATTTTAGTAAATGTTACTTGTTATTATTAAATGGTTACATGATACGAACATTTGGAATATAATAATCCGATTATTGCTATGAGAATGTGACTGTGGATACCTATACTATGCTTACGAATAGTTACAGCATGTGATTTTGAAAATAGCTATTTCATATGGAAAATAAACTGTGTGGAAGAAACGGTAATAGTTGAATTAAATTGCTTATTTCACTAACCCCCAAAATTACAACACATTCATTTTTATTCTTAAGATAAAAGAGTATAATAATATTATGTTTTTGTATACATCATAAAATGTCGGGCTATTTTGTCATTTACTTTGGTGTTAAGATAATGAAGATTCTAATGAGAATACTTCTATAAATGTGTTAATACTCACTACCTACTCTTCCTTTGTTATACCTTACAGGTTACAGGACACCTACTCGTATAGTTTACTGATTTGGCTCCTCATTTCTATGACACTATAATCACAACATACCTATGCATTATGGTATAACATAAGGTAATTTGAGTAATTAGGTAGGTATATTGCAATAGGTATTACGTTGTTACTATATTCATTTTTATTTCTTTGTATTTTTATTATTTGTCTTTATGTAAAGACAAACTTGTCATTGATAGAAGTTCTAACGAACTATAAGCGCTATCTCATAATTAATTATTGCAATATAAATTGTAGAAATATGCGGATTTAGTCGTCCCCCTTAATTTACAAAATTATTGTACAAGTCTTCCTAAAGGTCCATGAGCAGAAAAAACAACAACAGTGTAGCTAATGGGTTCTCACTAGAATAATAATAGGTACATTAAATATAAATTGCAGAACTACAGAGTTTCGCATTCAAATTGTTGTTTTATTTTTTGTTGATTAAATTTGTGTGTAAGGCAGAAGATGACAGAGGAAAATTATTGTTGGGGAACGAAGTATATACTTACTCTAAGGTAGCTATAAGGGGATGGCAAAAGGATGCTCTACGTTAATTACCATTTCAAATGACGACTGCTAGTGTCACCGCTAATTCCGGTGAAATAGAGTCTCCTTGCTTACAGGAATAAACACTCAGAACACTTAAACTATGGCACGATTCCTAAACCAGCACCTTCATTAATATAATGTGAGGACATTGTAGGCTCAGTTTGTTTGGAGCATAATTTCACTTGGACCTTCGTAAAGTACAATCGTAAAGCAAAACAAATACTGTATTTGGTGCATTAAACTGATAACCTACAATTTTAATGAGGATATCAGCTCATATCGTACACATATGCACTATGCAGGTACTCGTCACCTAATTTATGTGGACTGACTCGCACTAGCGGTCCGGCCAGGAGAAACTTTCATTTAAACAAAGTGCCTAACATCTTTTTAGGTTTCGTGGCGAGATTATTTAGATGCAGAAATTTTATGTGTGTGACGTGTTTTAATGGTTTTTATTGAATTATTATAGTAATTCAGGTATGGGTATAATTTTACTTGAGTGTCTTTTATATTAAAGATTTTTCGTACAATTTAAGAAACACCCTATTTACCTACTGGCATGAGGACAAAAAGCGACCAAACCGGAAACATTTGTGAGCCCTGTAGCGGTATCAAAATAACATCAATTTTAAAGCCTCGCGACGAATTGGTGAAACACCACAAAAAAGTAAACGGCATTCATCTAAATTATCTTCAAAAGCAGCTATAAGAAAAATAATAATTATTAACGCTATAATCAAATTTTAATACCAGATCGTATTAAAATTTTGATTTAACCGATGAATTATTATGAATTCTATTGAGAAATTGAGAAATGACCCAAGCTTTTTACTGAAATGTGTGGAAGGAAGTATTTGAATTTGCACCATAGAGGCTCAGATAATTTTTTTTAATGCATAATGGCAAGTCAAATAAAGTAATAAAATAACGTAACTTTTTTTTAAATTTTAAATTTTTAAAAAATTTAGGTGTTTTCTTACACAGCTAAAATACAAATGACTTTGATGATTCATTGATGTGTGAAGTTGTTATCTTTCGAAGCTTCTGTGTCTATTACCAAAGTCTAAGTAGGTACGTGAGCAAGTTGTGACGTACACCACTTTATGAATTTAGGAATGGACATAATACTCGAATATTAAAATATAAAACGTCAAGCAACCCTCCCACTTAAGTTTCAGATTATTTTAATATTCCTGGATATAAGTAGATTTATTAAATTCCAGTAGACAGGTACCTGCTGATTTTTTGACGTGAAATTCTATATATAGATTGTCCTGAAATTCCTTTTATTTACTATAGGTACGGTTTTAAATAGATTACTGTGAAGTTATCGATACCTTATAAAATAAAGAAGTCGAGAAAAACTATTATTTTACGTTTATACAGATTTAAGTGTTTGTGGCTATCAATGCGTCGATTATTTAACGGTATTTTATTTTTATCAAAGTTTCCACAATACACACACCACTGAAAAGGAAAATCTTTTGAAAATTGAAAAGTGTTTGTTTAGGGACGTACAACAAGTTTAGGTGGCAATACTTATCTCACTCATTGTTAAAATAATGTTTCATTCATTTCGCACGAGAGGATAGGTCGGTTTTAGTATACATTAAAGTATATTTTACCAAGCGAAAAGTCAACAGTATCAAAAGACATTATCTGGCTGTTTTGTAAACACAATGTTGATTCGGTGTAAATGTTTATAAAGTAGTATAACGCAACAATAAGTAAGTGAGACATTATTTTGAGAGAGGTTTTCTATTGGTATTATGGTCGCCATATCTAAATAATTAATATGCCATATTGTAGTATAAGGCTAGGTTATTTTCTTTTGTATGAATATAAAATCATTGGGTACGATAAACAATGCGGATATTTTTATCCCTGAGATTTTGTTATGATAACGATTTAATTATCAAAATATGGGGACTAATCATATGTCTGGGTACCAAATAATTTATAGTAAAATATGTAAATCATTTAGAAAATTACTTCTCATCTATATTATACTACTAAGCAAAATAAAATAACATTTGAAGATGAATTCAAACATTATGCGTACGGACAAGCACATCACGATTATATATTACCTAAAAAATATAATCTCAAATATGCTGTGATTGCTTATATGTTTTACATTTGTGATTTTCAAATCAAGCGAGGTTTAGATAACAATTAAATCTAAAAAAATGTACTGGTACGTCAAGTTCTAAGTTTACCGGTCTTAGCTGGACAGGGTTAATAAAATGAGGAATTTAACAATGAGGAATTAAAAATTGTGAAAAATTCAATTATTTACAATCATTATAGGTACATTATTAGATTAACTAATGTGGAATTTGTGTAATTTTTATGTAATAATGTTAAGAAATTTATGTTGGTGTATACATACTTAAATAGTTCAATTTATATTAATTTATGATGGTATATTAATAGGTATATAATATAAAGTATAAATTATATAATGTTACTACTGCGTATCTATTCCGGAGTATTATCAACCCTGCCAGCCGCCTGAATATTAAACCCATAGTAATCCTCTTACAGCCATAAGGATTCTAACATAAATTCATATCAGGGTCGTCAAGAGTTATATTTACTGTATCTAATAGTTCCAATATCTCACATTTAAATAAATTGTAATAACTGATTGACAAATAACTTTAGTTAATACGTTCTGAAGTAAATATATTATTGTCTATATGTTAAATATTTTGTCGGCAAGGTTAAAATTTAACCACTTCGCTGTGTTTATATGCAACCACTAGTACACTAAACGTTCTTATAGGTATATGTGGTAAAATCATTATCACTTTTACAACTAATATGGTCTTGGCAAATTGGCAAAACAGAATAATATAATTTTATTTTAATACCTGATACGTACCATAAAATAATAATACTGTAATAGCTGCATACTGGTATTATATGTTTCTGAAGTTTCTATAAAGTTCAACACTTCCAAACAGAAGGAAAATAATGAAACATGATTCTGATTTACGTAACAGACGGGGTATTATTTCATTCAAAGATAACCCTAGGGCATAGCTTTCCAAATTTATCTCCTTTCGCCTTCCCTGATGTTTTCATCGCGACCTCTTGATATTAGGTACAAGAGGTTACGACAGATGTAGGTACCTACTTTAAAAGGAAATATCTACATATGAAACATCGCAAGGAAATGTAATTATTTAACTACCTATATGACATCACGGTATATTCCAAGCCAATAATGGTGCAAATTCAAGCAAATTCTCTATGTCTATGTAATAATACACAACATAAAACTTACACAAAAAAAATGTTATTTAACATGGGCGGCGAAACTAAAGCTCAACTTTAGATTTATTCCACGAATGTGCGCAAAGATGATACAAAACTGTCGATAAAAATGTGTTAATGTGTTAGGTAACCTATAATTCTAAAATATTGGAGATGTTTATTTACTGAAGACGTCTATAGACAAATTATCGTATGAGGATATAATTTCTTTGAAGATACTCAATAATCAGTACCTACTAGTATTTTAGGTACATACTTATTTATTTATTTATTTAAACTTTAAGTGAACAACAAATACATATAAAAATAAAAAATGGACATAGTACAGATTATAAATCGTTGTTCACTAGGGCGACCTTATCGAAGAACTGCGATTTCTTCCAGTTAACCCCATGCATACAATATACGGGAATATAATTTGTCTACATCTACTACCCTGCGGGATAGGTACTTTAACATATCTACGTGCACCTACTTAGTATGAATTGGAGGACTCTGCTCCCGGATAGCGCGGCTGCAGTTAATTAATTGAATACATTAATTATTCACCTGGGAAATTTGGTTCCCATCAACCATCGCCAGCTTGTTTCTATTCAGACACCTATAGCTGGTGTCTATCTTTTCATCAAACTACTCACCATTGATTCTCTAATCATTTTCTCACAGAATTTTGCCCGAGTCACCACCGGGAATCTCTGCGACGAAACTTGTGAAATTAAAATTATCATTTAAAATGCATAATAATTGTCTAATTTGAACATATTAAATAAATAATAATGATACGTCTTACTACACAACTAATATGGATTTCAAAGCAACACGTCGCCATAACGATCACACCCGTATTCCTCAATTATATTCAGTTATATTATATTGCAAACAAATAGACATATGATTATTGTGTCCGAATGGTATCTTTGCATTGAAGAAGGTAAATAATTAATTTCTCTTGGGCGATTTGATTGTTCGACTAACCGTAGAGTAAATAGGACGTTGGAAGATATATAGTCAATAGAGGGCAAACATTCCTCCCGGGTAAACATTACCAATATAAACATTTATTGCTTTGTGACCGTATCACCTAGCTCCCTATAATATAATTATATCCATGATTATTCACAAGTTCCTTGTAGCTTCAATATTTTCACGTCTTATTGTAAAGCTATTTTTGTTTTTCTTAAGAGTATGCATACCGACATTTCAAAAATTTCTAAAAACGGGAGACCTTCTATCTCGACAACCGTTACTAAATATGCTTTGGAACAAAATAGGATAGATGCATTGAACCTTTATCTAGGGAATAACCGTAATAGATTTTTTATATCTTGTATAGATTCCTCAAAAAAGTATTATAAAAACACCTCTGATCTTTTTTCCGATAGACGGAAACACGTTTCCCGAAAGTCGCGGAGTAAATTTTTTTTGTACTGATAATATGCATTAAAATCTAGGAAATAACCGTAAAAGTTTTTTGATAGACGCAAAATTAACCCCAAAAAATGGAAAAAAACGCTATTTTTACCATTTTATCATGCGATTGTCACGCGATTTTGAACCTTAATGCCGTGGGAAAAGACTGTGACGTCATTCTCTGTGCCAAGCCCTTAACTTTTCGTATCATCCACTTCGTGCTTTAACGTTTCTCATGGAAATAAGAGTCATCTTGCGGAAACTAAGGTTTACACATTAAAGCTTTCGTTGATGCTGTAAAGAGCACATTGAAATAGTTCATCTCCTTAATAATTGTGGATTTTCGGCAGCGTTGAGTATTTGACAAAACGCCGTCACAATCACATCGGAACGTTATTTTGAAAATTGTATATATACTGTTTACAAAAAACATTTCGCATTACACCTAATTTAATTTTGTTTTAATTATATACGTACAATACAAAAATTAGATATTCGTATACGCCACTGACTTTAAACGAGATTGTATTGATATTTTGGATAAAAATATGTGCATCAAAGTGAATTATTGATTTATAATGATTTTTTATTTCATTTCTGATTTTATAAAACATCACTACCGCCATCTATGAATCATAAATGACTCGGGAAAGAACCTGAAAAAAAAGACGATTCGCGTCCGGAGTAAACATTAATACCAGACGATTTTAGACATCCATCTATTAAATAAACTTATAAATGGAATCTCGGCTTCAACATAGACTATTAAAATATATGATTTGTATCGTGGTTTGGTAAAATTATCAATTTTCCCAAGATACTGAATTCTATCAAGTTAGTATGAAAATGAAAGAAGCCATTTAAAGTAGTCCCGTTAATATGGTTTTTAAATTTGTTTGCGTCGTTACATAATCTAGAACTAGGATATACATCTAAGGATTATTTTTATACAATATTTTTGCTCTACAAATACTTCTGTATGACTAAAAATGTGTCTATAATAATTAAAAAATAGTTTTGACATTTGCTCCGCGGCGCTTTCTGTCGTCATCTGTTTTGACTCGCGTGGTGTAGGGGCTAGCGTACTTAACTTAAATTGAGTGTTATGCGATGCGAGGGTACGAGTTCGATCCCACTCCATACCCAACGCTTTTTTCTTCTTTTTTTTACTATCTTTTTGTGAAATTTGACTTTAGCAGAATCCTATATACATAAAAAATAATTTTACTAGGTAAAACAAATATATTCCTTCCTATATGCCAAAAATTTATTCCATTAGGTATTTAATTCTAAGACGATGTAACTTCACCACCCGTACACAATTTTAGCCGTTGCGAAGCACGGGAAATACAGCTAGTTTTAAATATTTCAAATAGCAACTTTTTATTCTTTAGTAGATGTCTTGTTCGATTCCGTCACGTTTTAAAAAAAATGTGATCTTAATTGAAAGATGGTTGGGAGATGGCTGTATAATAAATGCAGGTAGGTAATTTACTAAATATCAGACATAGTATAATATTGTAGTGGAGCTTCTTAAAGAATGTTCTATTAGACGTTATTGTACTCCATCTGAATTACTCCACCTAAGAAGGGAAATGGATTGTATTAACTATTTTATAAATTACTGTTATAAATGTATGTATGTTATAAATTGAAGTTTTAGGAATGAAATGAGAAGATGCAAAACGGTAGTGACATAATATCCCATTGTCTCATTCTGTTTTTGTTTTTATTGTTTTCAAACCCCACAACAGAATAAAGCGTACCTTATGGATGAGATTTCATTTAAATAATCCCTGTGCCAGATACAGGTAGACGTGATCATGCATGGAGGTCTCAACCTGGAAACCAGGATTTAAGGAGAGGTACATTTCAATGAAATAATGTGGAGAAATTAATGTGTCATTATTCAAAGTCATATCAAAATGCTAGACATGTTATTGCGGGTATTCTCGTATGTCTTGGTATTATAATATGATATATGTAACCGTAACATCATTGCATTCAACTTACATTCTCTCACGTAACTTCTTGTAATATAGGACCGCACATATAAGGACCATTTATCATTAGGACTATTTTCATCTCTTTTAATTTATGAGGGTATAAGGCAGAGAGATTGATAGACATTACTTTGTTCTCTCTACGTATTCTATTCGTATAAACACATTGCACTGGTTACCACGACATTGACTAACCATATCTATTATAGTCATGTGCATCAAAATACTTATTTATATTTAATTGGAAATCTTCAGAATTTCAAATAGGGCGCATTTTATTATGTTTTGTTAAAACTGTTTACTTTATATGTATGAAATTGACTGGATCTTTACAATGTTGATTTATTGAAGAAAAAAAATGATGGTGTATAATAGAATAAGTACAGGCAGTAAGTTAAACGATCAACTGCATGTATTTCAATATTTGATTTTCATTCTCTTATGGAATAATGCGGAGTGTAATAGTGAGATACCAAACCGTTTTCTCTAAGGGGCTAAGTAATTTCATAATAGAATGCTGAAACTATTTCGACTATCACGTAATTTCAAAGCGATTTCTATATCTACATTACAAGTAGCAATAATATAAATCATATTTCAGTAGCAGTGTTCGTATTAAGTGTTCGAGATATAAATGGGGAGACGCAGTACCCAGTTAGCGCAGTCGGCTGAGGCGGCTTGTCCCCCAGAGTCGTGTAGAGTAGACGGTGTCAATTATTGACCTCTCCTGGGTTAATAGTCACCCATTAGGAACTTATGGAGAAAATCTGAAGATTTTCAGGAGTTGCCTAAAGAATAACATTTTATCGCATTATCCCACTATTCCACATCTTTAAGGATAATGTTGTTATTTATTGAACTCTTACTAGAAGCTCTCTCTATGACATATTATTATACACACTTATATGAGTGTGTTTCACACATTACTTGCTACCTTTAATTTTCATTTACCTATTATCAATAGCATATTATATGAAAAAAAAGGGAAAAATATTTTTATAGATAAATGTTTCAAAATGATTAAAGTAAAATGGGGAGATTGAAAAATATAACTTCATATTTGTGGTTTTTAAAACCGTTTTCAACAAAATTTATTTATCTGTTAAAAGAAAATTATGGGATGTAAAAAAGTAATGCTCCTTAAATTATCCTCTTTATAGTCCAAATAAAAAAGAAATTTTCATAATAATATAATATTTTTATCGACCCATTTTAGAGAAAAATTCGAATCTTTTATGTTGTGCTCGTATTAAGTTTTTTGAAACCAATGAATATACTTTGTAATGTTCATATTAAATCTAGTTCCCTAATGTTAGTCGTCTCTTTTATATATTCCATATAAGTAATTTTATGATAGGCATGTACGACTAAATAAATAACATTGGTAGATATTATTGTGCCATCATTTAGATTTATTGAAAATTTCAAGTTGTTGTCTGACAAGTAGGTTATTATTATGTGCCTAACATACTCGTATGAAGAAAAATCTTTTAGAAGAACTGTACTTGCTAAGCCTCAGGTCCTAAGTAGTATGTAGGTGCATTTATTTCTTCAAACTATACGTATGACAATTCCCATCTTTATGAAATATGTCACATTTAGAATAATATGCACATTGTACAATGTAAAGCTATGTTTTAATGTAGATAAATATTCATGAACATGAAGAGCGAATATTGTAAAGATGACCTAGGACGCGGTGCGGTGCGGTCACTACTTTAATCCATTGAAATATGATGAAAGTAACATAGGATGCTTTATTCTAGAGTTGTAACGTAGAGTGGGGCAATAAAACATCCCT
The DNA here is from genome assembly GCA_963576895.1 of Ceraclea dissimilis. Classification (NCBI taxonomy): domain Eukaryota; kingdom Metazoa; phylum Arthropoda; class Insecta; order Trichoptera; family Leptoceridae; genus Ceraclea; species Ceraclea dissimilis. Next base: position 12,415,271 of record OY756359.1, read on the forward strand.
GGCATAATCCCGGTCCCGAAGTCATTTTTAAAATGCTTCCAAAACAAGAAAATAAAATTCCAGTAAAGGACGTCGCTACTTGACAAGGGTATGCGCCCGAGAAGAGGGAATGAAATAAAGCCACCTCCGCTCAATGAATAGAGGAATGGTGAATTCATTGTCCGTCTGTTTTCAACGAAAATTCTGTGTTATTTCACTTTTAATTCGATTTCATTCCGAATGTACCTAGGTACCTACTTATTCAAACATTTTATAATACATTGTTATTTTCATAATATTTGGTAGGTATTATTTATGAAAATATCTTTGGTCAAAATAAGTTATTAGGGAAGTTTTTCTCAACAATATATGTAATATTGGAGTCTGTAATAATTGTAGGCACGATGACGTAAAACTGGCAGAAATAAAATCTTCCAAGGACGTATGGTTTAGGGATGTTTGCCCCGGTACCTACATATGTACATACGTAGGCACATGTGGCCTATAAAACAGGTTAGTGCGTTGACGACTTGGATTGCTATTTGATTCACTGGATGAAGTTTTCTCCATCTTTTTGTTAGACGAAAGATTGTGATTAAACGACGAGGCAAGTACAATTTTCTGTCTTTATTATTTGTGTTTATAGTTAAAGTCTCACATTTAAATTGTCTTTCTAAGTAATCAATTTAAGTTTGTGTTCTAAGTTAATATCATGTCTTCATTTCCAACAGAGCGTTGTTTTAATTATGGAAACTCAATTCTGAGCTAGTTTGTATGAATGTTCAATTGTTGCTATTGATACTTGATGTATAGAAAGACAGAGCTGAGATAAGGAAATTTGCGCCACCAGTAACCATCACCTGATTACGTGCTCTTAATTTCTTCTTCTCTCTCTCTCTCTCTCTATCTCTCTCTCTTTTATGGCAATGCACCTGCTCTAGAATGATTTATGTAGGTACTCGCGATCTCAAAACTATATATTTTCTATTGAAATTATCAAATAAAAGGAAAAGAAAATTATCTATAAGCCCTGGTTTTCTTTGTCTTGAGAGAACTATATGAAGTTTACATTCACCTTCTTTTATAAAACATTATAATATTAGGATTGAATATTTTTCACATACTAATGATTGATTCTTTGCATACCTAGTTTGTTCGTGATGGTATTCGAGTAAAACATTTACAGTAGGTAGATGTACTCGTATCTACTTACCTTAAGTGAATGCCTAATGCCTTGTTCGCCCCGGCTCTGAATGTGTACGCTGAGTTTTCATCTCGAGTCGAGAAATCAAAATTTACGAAATCCCAGCATAAGTTTTCCATTAGTTTCTCGTATTACACATTACATGCTTATATGAAGACTAGAGAATAAATTACCATGAAATTAAGGAATACTAGACCTATTACTACATATCGTTAAAGCTTATTCTATTATTACCTAGATGTATGTTGTATATGTCTGCAAAGTTCTGTGGAGAGATGTAAATATAATTCTTCTTCTTGCGTAATGTGTATCTTTTCAGGCTCCCCGGTGGATGCGACCAGGCTTCTCTCTGTATCGACATATATTTTAATTAAGTACTTATATACCCCCGTTTTCACCAACTTTTATCTAAGAAGGAGACCCCTAAGAAATTTCTATACAAAAACAGAGATAATATTCTATTTTTTGACACGCAGGCCTACCAACTACACCCTAATTCCATACAAAATGCAACTCACCTACGTTATGTGCCCAAATATCTCTGCCCAGGCTAGGTGAGTTGCGTGTTGCATTTTGTATGGAATTAGGGTGTGGTTGGTAGGCCTGCGTGTCAAAAAATAGAATATTATTTCTGTTTTTGTATGAAAATTTCTTAGGGGTTTCCTTCTTAGGTAAAAGTTGGTGAAAACGGGGGCTAGATTCGTGAAGTGAATTGGTACAAAAAGGCATCAAGTATATTTTTGGCACACTGTGTAAAGATTGATAGATAGAAGTATGTAATGATCAGTATGTAATGATTTTTCAACCTTATCATTATAATTCTTAGTAGAAACTGAGGTAGGTAGGTAGGACCTATGTAGTAAATGAGTTATAAAAGTATATTTTACGTAAGAATGTAGGTACCCACCATTTCATAGCATACGTAATAATTGTGTAATGCAAGTAATATAAACTTAAAATGTATTCGTACATTCAAAGGAAGATAAAGAAGGAGAATGTTCAATAATACCAACTATTACCCTAAGTAATGTTGTATGTATATCAGCTAACAGCTTTCCATTCTATGTAATTCCCTTTGTACTGCAGTGGGTATAATTTATTACAGAAGGCTGTTAAATCAATATTTTTTCTAGGTAAATATTGCATACATCTGATAAACCGTTGTAAACAAAATATGGCATTATCTTATACTCGTAACAAATCGAGTACTCCAAATATTTCCACTGTTTTTTTAAGAGTACGCATACCGACATTTAAAAATTTCTGAAAACGGGAGACCTTCTATCTCGACAATCGTTAACAAATATGCTTTGGAACAAAATAGGGTAGATGCATTGAACATTTATGTAGGGAATAACCGTAAAAGATTTTTTATATCTTGTATAGATTTCTAAAAAATATATATATTCAAAAACTCCTCTGATCTTTTTTCCGAAAGACGGAAACTCGTTTCCCGAAAGTCGCGGAGTATTTTTTTTGTTCTGATAATATGCATTAAAATCTAGGGAATAACCGTAAAAGTTTTTTGATAGACGCAAAATTTACCCCAAAAAATAGAAAAAAACGCTATTTTTACCATTTTAGCATGCGATTGCCACGCGATTTTGAACCTTAATGCCGTGGGAAAAGACTGTGACGTCATTCTTGGTGCCAAGCCCTTAATATACATTTTTTTTGAGAAATCTATACAAGTCATAAAAATCTTTTACGGTAGTTAACTAGATAAAGGTTGCATATACTCGTATTTACACTTCGAAGCATATTGCGTAAGGTTGTCGAGATCTAAGGTCTCCCGTTTTGTAAAAAAAAATTAAATGTCGATATGCCTAGGCACTTTTCAGTTTCACTTGCCTATATTTTTCCCGGGTTACAATTAAATACTAGGTGTTCAATTTATTTAAATTGGAATATAATAATTATATGCATAATGGCGTTCTACGAGTACGAACGTTTTCGTAAGATTTTGACACTTGCGCCGAAAAAATAGCTAAAAATTTATTAACCCTTAGGTTTTATATAAATACTTAGAATTCATATCTTGATGACTTTCAACGTCTAACGTATACCAAACGAACATTTTTAATGAAAAGAATTTCTCGTTTTTTTATTAAAAAAAAGTATTGCTGTGAGGAAAAATAAAATCTTACGACTTCCAGCAAGTCTGTTATCGATGGTACTACACTAGTACAAATACCTAGAAGAGAAAATGTTTTTCAATTGACTTGCATTGTTCTCTGAAATAATGTGTGAAGTTATTTAGTGTAAAGAAACAGATGGGTTACGAGAAATTCACCTACAAATTACAATATTACTGTTCACCATTTCCACTTTCAACATTTTCTTCACAACTATTAAAATACCTGCATTAAAGTGGTAGAAACAATTCATTTAAATGTCTGCAGAGAAGTCTAACTTCCCATCAAAGTAAATTCGTTTCTATTATATGCTGGAAAGAAGCAAGTATTAGTACATTACATATTCACTTTTAAGTATAACCAAACATTATAATAAAATGCGTCCTGTCCTGTAGTTAACCTTTCAGGTCGTAAAATTTCAATAAATATGTCGTCAGTCATCTATATTTAAACTTATAAAATAACCCCACTGGTAGAAGATTACCCGGAAGGCCACCCAAGAGACGGAAGGACAGCTGGACCTCCTCACAGTCCTCACCCAGGACAGCCCGCCGTCACAAATAGGTCACCCGACCTAATACAAGAGGAAGAAGAAGAAGAAAATAACACCACTTAAATATTTGTGGTTATAATAATATATCTTGTTTTTAGAGAACCTCAGAAGAAAGTTAAGACATGGAGTTTTCCTTATTATATTTTGTTTTATTTTTTACATTAAGTTTAATTATTTATTCTTCATTTATTTAGGACCCTATCAAATAATTATATTTTCGAAAACTACCCTGAATGAAACTGCAGCGTTAAAAACTATTGAAACGCGGGCGCGGGCTCTACATAATATGTCGCCAATATGTCTTAAAGTTTTAGCAAATTTTAAATAGTTATGCTTTAATAAAACGAGCTCGGTAGCATATCCAGTTGGCACTTCCATATATTTACATACATTTCGTGGCAAACTATTGTCAGGTAAAAGTTATCTCATCTCGGAGCGTTGTGAAATTATTTATCATCACATCAGGTGCGAAGCGGAGAACAACAACCAAATGGAGTTTTGGATTAAATTAATAATAACTGGGATTGGTGTGGTGAGCCTGCTCTTATTAATGTGCTAATTGAAAATTTTATTAGGTAGGTATAGCAATATACAAATACTCGTGTTTGACTTATCTGTCTACATCTACATATTATGCATATGAGCGTGCATACATTTATCTGCATATAAACCAAGACAGAATTAATAGAATATATATTGTGATATACTAATTCCAATTATCGTCTACTTACCTATTCAGTGAACTAACAACCTCATACTAAAATCATTAGGTCCTCAAAATTACTCTACATATCTAATACCAATGTATCATCGATGGTAACATCGATAAACGAGGTTTACTGTACTTGTTTTGCATTTCTTTATTACGTTGTAAGTTTTAAATGTTAAACATGTAACTAAATATATAGTATAACAAGCATTAATTCTTTCCTTATGTGGGTGTCTATTTGCTGTAAATTGATATTTTTCATATTTTATCCCAGGGAATATTTTATTCAGTTCATGCTATTAATGATCAAATTAATGGTCAGGTATTTAATGGGCGAAATATTAATTAATTTGAATGTATTAATTACAAAACATGTGACATATTAATATCAAATCATTTTATTACAATTTAATACCTATTCAACCTTTAATATTAATTTAATATAATATCAAAGACTGAAGTAATAAAATAATGTTATATAATTTCTCTAATTTAGCTTTGGCATATGCGTCAATTAGTTATCATATTTTAATGTTTTATAAGGATTATTATACCTACCAATTTCATAAAATTTGCGGCCGGAGAAAAATTGCAATGTAATATATGTACTTACTAAAAATATCTATCTACTTTTATCGTTACATCTACAATGCATAAGATTTATTATTTATATTATGCAACATACTCGAAGGTAGATTGATCCCCATGCTAACTTAGTCCACCATACTCTTACACTTTTTTAGTTGTGAAGTGAACAAATATTATGGAATTCTATCAAATTCTATTAATATACCCAGATTAATTGTATTGCATAGTTCATAACATGCCGTTGCCGGAACTAGGACGAATGGTGCACCCGGTCCGATTGTTGGTAGTAGCAATGTGTCTATGAAAGCAAAAGTGCTAGTGCACAATGCTGTCTTGGTGCCGACCCTAATGTATGCAAGCGAGACTTGGACATGGCTGAAGAAGGATGAATCCGGGATGAATGCAGTGGAAATGAGGTCGCTAAGAAGAATGTGTGGGAAAACGCTGAGAGATAGGATAAGGAATGAGGTTATTAGGGATATGAGTGACTGCAAGACTGGTGTTGTAACTAGAATGAAAGTGAACAAACTGAGATGGTTTGGGCATGTTGAGAGAATGAAGGATGACAGGATGACAAAAAAGATATATCTGAGTGAACGAAGAGGTGTGAGGAAACGCGGCCGCCCCAGACTGGACTGGACCGATCATGTCGACCAGATCCTCAAGGATGGGCGCGTTTTGAGTAAAAGGAATCGGAGAGCGTGTATGACAAACTGTATGAGTGTGACGGAAGCTAAGAGTGTGTGTAAGGATAGGGATGTCTGGCGCTCTGTCCTCTCTGCCTACCCCGCAAGGGACGTGGCGTGAGGGTATAGATAGAGAGATAGAGCATAGTTCATTATGACCACAAAATATAAAAGTATAATATAAGGTTGAGGCGGCAGTCTCTCGAGCGGGAGGTGCCAGGTTTAAACCTCGGCACTGACGATGTATTCCACGATACATGCTTTTAGTTTAGCCTAGTGCAAGGTGTGCAGGAAAGTATTTGGTTTTGTGCATGCAACCCCAAAAAAATTTGCAACAGAATGTATCGATGGAAAAATTGAGTATTATGGTTGTACCCCAACCCACTATATTTGTGAAGTACAAGGAGTGAATATAATACCGGAAGTAGGTCAACTTGTCAAAACTTTTGTAAATTCTGCAAGAACATGTTGTGATATTATCGACCCTTTTTATAAATTTCAATTTCGCCCATCCCTTGTCAAGAGTAGTGAGGTAGTGTAGGGTTGAATACAATCTAAAATGAATTCATTATAACACTTTTACCCTTATTCACTAAGTATTTCAACATTTTTTTACATTTTCCCCGTGCTTCGCAATAATGTGGGAATGGCGTCTCAGTTAGTCGAACGTCGTCGCCATGACGGGATCCGACCCTGACCATTAAATTTAATGTTAACAATCCAGTTTGCCTTATCCACTTCACTACTTTGCCACTGTGGTATTTTTTTCTCATCTAAAAGAGTGTTATTAAATTACGTTGTCATGGATGCATTAATTTTAATGTAAAAATTTAAGGTTTTCAAAGTAATGTCGTGGGTTTTTTCACAGTGTGACATGATATTTCTAAAATAATGTATTTTTATATTTTTTCAGTGGTTAATGATCCGAATATAATATTAATGATAGGTGCACTGGACGAAGTACTCGATTAGCTTAAAAAGACATTACAAAACTCTGCACGAGAAAGATGTCTACAGCATGAAGTATTTATGTATTAATACTACTTACTGCGACTGAATACTACATTTTTGTTTAGAAATATTTTTAAAGAATTTTATCTTTCACATAAAATTGGAAAATAAGGTTTTGTTTGTACCAATAGTTAGGTATGTATTATTACACTGCGGCAAATTGAATTAAAAGGCCAGGACATAATTAGAAAAACTAGGTAAATAACATAAAAGTGTATGGTGCGATGTTGTACTCACCAGCTTTTAAAAATGATTACGAAACACTTGGAAAAGTAGTAACTATAAAGATGCGAATGCCAGAAACTTGGCGAGGAGAAAAGTTTTATTCATTTACATATCCATCCCTCGACACTGTGGTACATACTACGTGTGGTGGTGTAAAGAAAGGACTACAACGACACTCAATTTCATATGAAGCGTTCAAATGTAAAAATATATTTTTTTACCTTGGTAAAAAAGGGTGAAGAGGGAAAGGTGGTGGAGACATCTCACATTGGTTCTACGGCGCCACATTAAAATATATCGTATGTTTTTATTATTCTACATGTAACCACTTATTGACAATTTGAGAAAGAATTTATATAAAACATGTACCTATCATGTTGTAAATTAAGTAAAATATAGGTAAGAAATGAAGACATTATTAAGTATTAGATACAGCGAGAAAAGTATAAGAAAATTATTCAACGTATAGAAGTACATTCATATAAACTCCTAGCGAAATGATATATTTTTCTATCTATCTATCTATCTATACCCTCACGCCACGTCCTTTGCAGGGTAGGCAGAGAGGACAGAGCGCCAGGCAGCTCTATCCTTGCACACACTCCTAGCCTCCGTCACATTCATGCAATTTGTCATACATGCTCTCCGATTCCATCCAATTTGTCATACAAAACGCGTCCATCCTTGAGCATCTGGTCGACATGATCGGAAAAGGTCAGTCTCGGGCGGCCGCGCTTCCTCACCCCTCTTCGCTCACACAAATATATATTTTTTGTCATCCTGTCTCTCTCAACATGCCAAACCATCTTAGTTTATTCACTTCCATTCTTATCACAACACCAGTCTTGCCAGTCACTTATTTCCCTAATAACATCATTCCTTATCTTATCTGATGTCAGCGTTTTTCCACGCACAATCTTCTTAACGACCTCATTTCAACTGCATTCAACTCTGGTTCGTCCTTCTTTATCCACGTCCAAGCCTCACCAGCATACATTATACCTATTATTTTTTTCATGACATTATTAATTTTTCGGAATACGGTATCTTTTTCTCTCAGTTACTATTGGGTATTTGTGGTTAAAAAATGATGAATAGATGGAGTCATCTCGTTAATAAATAACTAACTGTTTTGTTCATTAAGTCATGGGTATAATTTTTTATTGTTGGAGCAGCTTTTTATGCGAAGTTATGGAATTGTCATTTTATTTTTTAGCAACGTTTGTAGGGAAATCAGAAAAAGCAGATAGTAAAAATATACAAAATAAACTCATGTTTTTTGTTATTATTAAATATTTTTCTATCCATACGAAGATATGTAAATTTTATATTTCACGAGTCAGTTGCTACGATGAACCCGTTATTATATTGTGAAAGAGTTCCCTGAAGCGTTCATACATTTTGATATTAGGGTTAATGAAGGTTTTCTTCTTCTTATAAGAAATTCTGGTTTATTTTTGTATACTTTTTAAATCTATGTTTGTCACATTTAACGCTATGTAAACCATAAGTGTGCATAATAAAAATACACATTTGCGGGTTGCTAAAAACTATTCAATTTCATGTATTAAGTAATTTTAGAAATCGCAATCGATGGAATGAATATGTATATGTACTTATATATAAATTTGTTGTCTCATGACATGTTTAGATATGAATTTCTGTACTTGCGGTTCAATGTAAATAAATCATAACACGTACAGAATATAATAAAACCACATCAAGATTGAAGAGACTAAATTGTCGTATCGAAAGTTTCATTGTAGGTAGGTACTCGTATTAGTCTGCTACAGAAGCTAATGAGATATGAAATATTTCGCAAAAGTTTGTCGGAAGATCAGGACATGAAATACACCTGTCAAATCATAAACTTTATAGGAGACGATCACATGATATAAAAATATCACCAGCAGCTGCGCAATATACCCACTACTTGTAATACTTGTATAGTTTGGTCAGCCATCCGAAATAATAAATTATGCAAAGGATTGTCAAAGTATTGAGCCAGTGCTGAACTTATGATACGATAGAAATAGTCTCACATTCACAATTTAATTACACAACTAGGTTATCATTGCTAATGCCGTCATGGATGGCGTAGCAAGTCTGAAAGGCAATGGGCGGGACACGTTGCACAAGATGGACCCCAAAAATTTTAAGAAAAGAGGAAGAGAGGCGTCGGAAGACCCCAAAAGAGATGGTCCGACGACATAGCCATTGTGGATGGTAAAAATTGGCTGCAAGCAGCAAACGACAAAAAAGAAATGGAAGGGTATGGGAAAAGCCTATATCCAGCGGTGGAGGAGAGAAGGATGAAGAAGAAGAAGATGCCGTTATAAGTACTGTAGAGAATACATTAATATCTATCCATACAAATGGATTATATATATTTTTATATCCATGAAACTAAAACGATACGAAATGAAATAAGTACATTGCTAATTACAATGAATTAATACTCGTGTGTAGTTTCATCATATTCTTTATTAACTCAGCAATGAGGGTGCGTGAGAATATCTCGAAAACTTTGGTAAACAAATTTACATCATCTTACGATTTCAAACGAATAAAATACGACAAAAAGTTGAATAGATTGTAAATACTAACTACAATATTTAATTTTAAACATGCCCATTGAAATTTTCAATATTGATTTTATGATTATTAGATTGTACCCTGAACATTTTATATGAATTGCAAACTTTTCATTTACTAAAAACTGTTTTCAACAGAAAATTCATAAAAATTGTGTTACTAATAGTTCAGAAATGTTTGGCATAGCAAATAGAAAATTAAAATGCAGGAAAGTTTTATAAAAGTATATCCGCTTCTGTTTTGTATCAAAAAGTCGCATAGCCTTTTGCATATTTGTTCAGGAACTTCAATAATTCTGCTCGAATTTCCCTGATTGACATCTGGAAAATATTCCAACAGAGTAATGGATTAAAATTTATATTACGAGGCAAATATCTAGAGATCTAGGTTAGATATATCGCAATAATATAATACTTACGAGTACTGCACTCAATTATAGGTAAGTCTTGCAATTCTACATACGATAGTAGTACATACCTAAATAAATATTTTTGACGCAGATTTTATTACGTAATAACTAACATGCAATAACCAAAGGCCTTGTGGCCGTCAAAACTATAAATATATACATAAATAAATGAGTTATATAGGTAATAGGTATTTAGAATGGGATAAATATTTAATATCATCAATTCACTATCATACAATGTGAAATACCTACAAAGCAAAATATAAGTAGATACGTGGAAAATGATAAAAATAAAAGAAGTGTTTTCCCTTCTCATACAAAATGTTGATGCCTCAACTTCTCATAATAATATGATAATATATATGCAGAGATTCATATAATAATCATTTTCCGAGAAATACCATTTTCTAGTATAAAATGATTTTCAACATCTATCCTGGAATACTTTGGACTTCCAAGGCAATACTTATTTTCTCCAAAAGCCCTTTTGTTTCTTGTTGTTTCTGACGGAACCCAACCCAGTTTTTTCCACATACCCATAGCTTTCCTTCTTCCTTTTAGTTAATTATAAACCACCTACTTATCAGTTTTTAGTCTTTACTATATTATACCGTACAAATGTGTTCACCTTTCAGAGTGGCTTTCGCATACTACATACTAGTACTAACTTAGATTATAATTTTAATATTTTCGATTTTCACTGTTTGTATTGAATATGCTTTTATTAATTTTACTATTTGATAATTTTTACTTAATTTTACATCAATTCACTTTTACATTGTTAAAAATAATTCTTTTTGTCTTTATTGCTAATTCCCAGAACCTTCGCTGGTCTATGAAATGGTGATGTTTTTTTTATGTATTTGTTGTTTTGACTGTATGGTTTTTATGATGAAATAAAATAAAAATAAAATAAATATTTCCTGGTTATTCTTTTTTTTTCTAATATTTCATTAAAATGCCTACGATGACTGCAGTACATACTCAATTCAGGATTATATGAGAATATGTTTAAGGAAGTATTGTTCTAGTATTGAATAATATTGTCCTTTAAAGTCAAGTAAATATAGCCATCCTTTGTTATCTCAGTAACAAACAATAATATAACACACGAATTTTGTGTAGATACCTAGTGGTTATTTTCAACCAAAATGTTGCCAGTGCTATACATGCTTTATAAAATGAACTCTGTTTCAAGTTTCACTTATCAAGGTGATGCTACGGTTTGGAAAATTGGCTAACATTACATGCAATGTAGAACACAAAACCGCTATACATAGAATCGATAGTAGTCTCTCCTACAAGTACATGGACATTTTTTTTCAAAAGCATCAGCTGAAGCAATGAAGAATTTGTTGGGTGTAAATGGAATATATTACAATAATTTTATATACATAAATACATACATATTCATATTTATTTGCAAATCTTGCTAATGACTAATAAACATATCACAAATTGATTTACATGAAGTGGATTACTTTATCATATTACTATAGGTATAGGAACTCTTTTTGTCACAACAAAGACGTGTGTTTTTACAAATTTTCGACCAGCCAAAGATTTGTATCAATCGCAAAAAAATCTTATTATATAAATTTCATTTTTTTTTAATTGTTTGATTATTGAAGTATCTAAACAAATAATTCCCACACTAAACAATAATAAAGTGTTCTTTTGAAATTTTACTTACGCACCGTTAGATATCTAACGAAAAACGTCTCCTATGATGATCCATGCCATATTTTTCGACCCTCCGCCATGACTAGCTTGTCTAATGTGAAATCATTTCAAGTGTTTTCAAGTAAACAGTTTTATAACGAAAACGTGACGGCGGCTGGGAGTAAAGATAAACGTATATTTATAATAGTATATACAACACAAGTTCACAAGGGCTATCACACACGTTCAAAAGTTCAGTTAACTGACCGTTTGCAAAAAAGTTCCGACCAAAACCTCTCTCTGAATTCAAAATCAGGGTAACACTAAATTCAGAGAGAGGTTTCGGTCGAAGCTTTTTTGCAATGGTTGATTCAGTTGGCTGGACTTTTGGACATGTGTGATAGCTCTAAGAGTTTGAAAGGAATACGACGCACACCCTACGTAAATACCTAATTGTATTCAGTAAGTAATACATAGATATCACCCTATCAAACAGGGTTTAGTATTTTTAACTCGACAAAACCGTATAACCGTACCGTGTGTACCGTAGTGCCGTACCGTACCTACGTATCTAGTAAATGTCTGAGAAGATATTTTACTTATGGAGCGTAATTAAGTAAACCTAAAGGAATGAAGGGATTGGTTGTTTCAAGGTAAATGTTGGTTTTCCCTGCCTAATGTTCGGCGGTTAGAACAAAACCCACAACATTATATTAAAACATTTTATTGAAACTGAATACTTATCTTAAATTATTTGTTATCTCAACAGATATTGAGAGAAGGATGGATGGAGAGCATCAGTATTATGATTTGATCGTCGGCTGGCTTAATGTGATCACCATACACTTACATTCACCAATTCAAGTCTCTCACATCAGCTGAAAATCGAACACAGATTTAATCTCTATTGATAAATAATGTAGTTATAGTAGTAACTTATTTCGTTTGATGGTTAGTCATATTTTTTCAATATTATTATGTTTGCGCTAATTCTAGGCAAAGAATTGCCAATTATTTGCATAATGAGTATAATGTTTAACAACATATCAAATAAACGTTTATTAAAATCTATTGATTTTATTGAGAACACGGATTTCTAACTTTACAGATAGGTTTCATTATAAAATTTTCAATTAGTACGTGTTTAAAATTCATTCAATCTGTCAATGCTGAGTTGTGAAGTTGGAGATGAATGACAACACAGTACTCAATATTTACTTGCAAATCTAACTTGTCATCGAGCAGTTTTATTGTCTTGTGTTTAAACCCTATAGGTACCACACGAAATATTCAACACATTTGCTGATTTCACGAATAAAGCAAGCTTATCGTTTCAGCGTATCGATTCAGATGCTTACATAACACATACCTACCTACCTATTTATCACCATTATAATAATGGACATTGGGAGTCGATAAAGTGAATCCGTTAAATACGTTTATGTAGTTATAACTAGAATGTTCTAGTGAAACAGTTGCGGTGAATTATTCAAATAGGTAGAAATAGCGAGCCCTTAAATCCCTGTTTCGGTTTGATCTCAATACGCTTCGAATAAACTCAATTACATGCAGAGGTCACTGGCTATAAGTAATTGCTAAATTAAACTAAAACTGGTTATGCATTTTATACAGAAACATTTTCATACATTGAAATGTAAAATAATAATATTATGAAACTGTATTAGATGACTGAATACTGAATATATTCCAGAGAACGTTATGCATAAAAGTTATAGCCCCTCATTTATATCATTATCTATATCGTAACTATTTGAATCTCATGTAGGGACCTGGCACCTACTAGGTAGGTATGGAGGTAATAATGTGGACTCGTGAATAATACGTAATCTTCATACAGAGCAACACAAGAAAAATATAAAATGGTTTACAATAATATTATTTCTGTTAAAGGCTTCGGCCGTTTATGAATGAATAAATGAATGAATAAAAAAATAAAAATAAATTTAATGTCGAATGCAACTGGTATAGCCTGAAGAGATTGATTGTATTTCTTGATCCATGTAAATTGTTAAATTACGAATTTTGGTTAGTTGTGATATGCGAGGTAAAGAACTTATGTAGAAAAAAACCATAAATGTTATAATTTGGTTATCAAATCTTTCACTTGAAGAACGATAAATAGGTATGTATAGATAAAATATATTAGGTAACTGATTTCTACATTTATGTGAACAACTTCTTTAGTGTAGGTATTATAAGAAGATTATATAGAAGCGATAAAAAGGTCCTTTTAGTAAATTGTCTTCATGTATAAAATAATACGATTCTCTACCCCCTTCCACCAGATCTACCTAGCAAGTTACCCTATTACTATACTTTGTGTCTTTAACTTTGAAGATTCTGTTAAAGGCGGCCTTACTGAAATTTGATGTATTCTCCTGAAATAAACAAAAGTTTTAATCATAATTTTAACCTGTATTGTTTCGTGGATAAATTAAATTAAAATCCTTTATAGGTCCATGATTAGAAGTTGATAAAACTCTAATAAAGGATGAAAAATGCTTTGACAGGATTCATTCCTTGAAGAATTTATTATTATGTCATACCTATAGGATATTATCATTTTAATATAAATTGATGGAATATTAATTTATTATTCATAACAAAAAGCAACCTACAACATTGTTCACATTTCATGATATTACAACATTTTTTGTTTTTTATTTTTTTGTGTGCATATTCAACAATCAATTTTTCAACCACTTCCTGACTACATGAAATTTTGATTAAGTACGTTTTGATGACAATACTTTTCTGTACAATATTGGATCATCCTTTTCCAGAGACAAAATTGATGTAAGGGGGGAGTTTGAGGGGATCCCAAGGCCGTGTAGGGTCATATGTGGTATCGTATGAAGGGGTGTTGGAAAAGATATCCAGATCGTAAGTCAGATGATGTGGGAGGGCGCGTACTTGGTAGGTATCGTACCGCGAAAAACGGAACTAGGATATGAAGTCATGAAATCTTCTTTTTAAATATTTTTTTACAATTTTTATGACGGTCAGCGATATAAAAAAATCCTTCTCAAATTAATTTTAGGTTTAAACCATATGCATATTTACCCTTCATTTTTCGTACCTACATCATGAAAATTCAAACTGTCTACCTAATGCGTATACCTACTACGTAAGATCAGAACCACAGAAAAGAGCACCCGAGTACGAGTATTACAAAATACTTATGAATTGTATTGATAAGTTGTACCGATTGATGATATGTACGCAATTATTTATCTATTAAGCAAACATACAGGTAGCTAGCTACTTACACGTAGTTATATAAGGATACTGCTTGGGAATATTCTATCACTAATCAACGAATATCATGACACTACGAAACACTGTTTATTATACTATGGTCCATTGAATATCTCGTTAAGTTTATCTTGATACAAATGTTTTTCTTTTCTTGTGTCGAATAAGATATGGCAAAGATGCTATTTGTGGGAAGAAAATAATCAACTAAGAAACACTTTAACGGCTGTGTGAAACACCATCTAATGAATAATTAATTATGTAACCTTAATTAAGATATCTTGCGATGCTTTGGCAGAGGTATTTATTTACTATTCTTAATGCCTTAATAGTTTCTCGTATTACCTGGATATTCAATCTCTCCTTTATCTTTCGGCAACAGGTTTTCTCGTTTTTGTTACTTTATGGATAGATACGAGTAGGTACGTATAAATAATAATATATTTGGAGATTTGAGACACCTCGGGTTCATTCATTTACCATCAACCATTTTTTTGTTTTTCTACTATTTTCCTCGATAGTTCTGTCAGCCAACTCCCCAAAAAATGTATGATCTCCCAAATATAAAAGTGGATTTTTAAGAAAGTATTATTAAGATGCGCCAATCTTCTTAATACCGAGACCGACGATTTAATACGTGAACTGTGCTCCGCCGCCGCGATAGCTTGGTGTGGTTGGCGACAGTGGAAATGGTAGAGGGGAATCTGCCATTTCATAATATGCGCCTCAGAATGCTTCAGGATGGAGCAACAGCCCACATCGCGTCGCTAAACAATATGGCTCTATTTCGTCAAATGTTTCGGCGAAATTGCTTAACCAGCTCAGTCGCCCAACCTTATTAGTGTTCCAGGTTTTTTCCTGTGGGGGTTTCTGGAAGACCGTGTGTTCTAGAAGAACATCACGATATTGCACTCTACCATTTCCACTTCCGCTAACCACACCAAGCTATATCGATATTGCACTCTACCATTTCCACTTCCGCTAACCACACCAAGCTATAGCGGCGGCGCACAATTCGCATTTCAAATAGTCGGTCGGCTCTGCTCCACCCAGTAAACTTTTGTGAATACATCGTCGAAACAAATAAAAATTAAGAATCAAATCCCGACCATTTTTAATTCTATCTATCTATCTATCTATCTATACCCTCACGCCACATCCCTTGCAGGGTAGGCAGAGAGGACAGAGCGCCAGACAGCCCTATCCTTACACACACTCCTAGCTTCCGTCACATTCATGCAATTAGTCATACACGCTCTCCGATTCCTTTTACTCAAAACGCGTCCATCCTTGAGGATCTGGTCGACATGATCGGACCAGGTCAGTCTCGGACGGCCGCGCTTTCTCACCCCTCTTCGCTCATTCAGATATATCTTTTTTGTCATCCTGTCATCATTCATTCTCTCAACATGCCCAAACCATCTTAGTTTGTTTACTTTCATTCTTGTCACTACACCAGTCTTGCAGTCACTCATTTCCCTAATAACCTCATTCCTTATCTTATCTCTCAGCGTTTTCCCGCACATTCTTCTTAATGACCTCATTTCTACTGCATTCAACCCTGATTCATCCTTCTTCATCCACGTCCACGTCTCACTAGCATACATCAGGGTCGGCACCAAGACAGCATTGTGCACTAGCACTTTTGCTTTCATAGACACATTGCTACTACTAACAATCGGACCGAGCGCACCATTCGTCCTAGTACCGGCCAGCTTCCTTCTTTCAATGTCTCCATCACAGCGTCCATCTCTAGTAAACAAACTTCCCAGATATACATACTCATCCACTTGCTCCAGACAGTCATTACCAACCTTTATCACACAATTTGTCCTTATTTCCTCTCTTTCGAACACTAATACTTTCGTTTTATTTACATTCATTTTCATACCATTCATATCGCAGCTTTCGTACACACAGGATACTATCCGTTGTAACTCACATTCATCATCAGCCATCAACACTAAATCATCTGCAAACATTAACGCACATACTTTCACTCCATTTAGGTCCACACCAACATTCAGCTCATTCAGAGGACGCATGCAGTAGTCGAAGAACAGGTTGAACAACCAAGGCGACATGACGCAACCCTGTTTAACCCCTTTTGTGAGAGTGAACCACTGCGACAACGCAGCATTCACCCTGACACAAGCAGAGCTCTCCGTATATAGAGACGCGATTGCGCCAATCAGTCGGTCGCTCACCCCATATTCCGACAGTACACGCCACAGTCTTTCTCGGTCCACACGATCGTATGCCTTCTCCAGATCCACGAACGCGCAGAAGAGCCTCTGGTGTTTAGCCAGAAGCTTCTCCACGACCATCCGTAGGGAGAAGATCTGATCGGTGCACCCCCTGCCACTCATGAAAGCACCCTGCACATCCCATACTTTACTTTCAGTCACTTTTCTTACTCTTTCAATCAATACCTTTCCATACAGTTTGCCCACAGAGCTCAGCAAACTGATAGCCCGATAACTGCCGCATTCCAACCTTGAGCCTTTCCCCTTGTACAAAGGGCAGATGACTGCCCTCCTCCAATCCTCAGGAGTGCAGCCACTCTCCCAGCACAAGTTGAAGAGCCTCAGGCACCACTCGAGAATCTTCGGGCCACCTTGCTTGATGAACTCTATGGCCACACAGTCATGTCCCGCAGCTTTACCATTCTTTGCTTTTTTCAATGCAAGCACAACTTCATTCATACGTATTTCCTCGTCCTCAGCAATATTTACATTCATACTATCTGCTACATTCGTCTGGTTTGTACTAGTACCACTTTCATACAATTCTTCGAAGTATTCTTTCCATCTTTCAACAACTTCTTCTCCATTCATCACTAAATCACCATTCTTATCTTTGATGCAATTCATACTGTTTTTCTCACTTCCAGATCTCTTTCTTTTTACTTCCTTCCAGAATATTTTCAAATTCTCCTCGGCGTTCCTCGATAATTTCATACATTCCTCTTCCTCAAGTTTTCTCTTTTTCTGGCAAACCATTTCTTTCACTTCTTTCCTACACGCTTTATATATATTCTTCTTTCTTTCTTTCTCACCTCCATCATCTGGTTTCGCACCAAGCACATCATTCCACGCTTTCTTTTTCCTCACTACAGCATCCTTTACCTCATCATCCCACCACGCATCACCTTTTTTCCTTCCTACCAACGCTTCTCCACATACTTCTCTTGCACTCTTTACTAGCACCTCCTTCATAACATTCCATAGTTCACTCGTCGAGCGTTCCTCATCATCATGTACTTCTAGCCTTTCGTTAGTCAGTCTTTCATATTCATCCCTAACATTCGTCTCTTTCAGTTTTTCGACCCTGATTCTCCGGACAGGCTCCAACTTCCGAGCCCTCGAGCGCCAACCGGAGAAAAGATCAATCCTTGTTATCACAAGGAAGTGATCCGTCCACAGTCCGGCGCCCCGAAATGCCCGGGTGTCCTTTGTCGCCTTCCGGAGCTCAGAGTCCACACATACAAAGTCAATCATCGACCTTTCAATACGATCAACTCTCTCTCTTTGCCAAGTGTACTGGTGGATCTCCTTGTGTGCGAAGAATGTGTTCGCCACAAAGAGATCCAACTCCAAACATACTTCTAACACTCTTTTCCCGTTATCATTCACCCTATCATCGCCATGCAATCCCAACACTCTCTCAAAATTCTTCCTTCTGACACCGACCCAACCATTCAGATCACCTGCCAATATTACTTTTTCATTCGCTCTTCTTTTATACGCTGTCTCCCGCACTAAGTTCCAAAACTCATCCTTCTCATCATCCAAGGCATCATTCCCTGGACCGTAACCTATAATAAGGAACAGCCTGGTCATGCCTACCTTGAAACGAATCCAGATGAGTCTCGGTCCTACCAGTCCATACCCATTACGCTTCACCATACATTCAGTCATTCTTTTTGATAATATAGCACCCACTCCCTGACGTCCATGTTCATTTTCAGGCACTCCAGACCACATCTCTGCCATTCCATTCACCACATCACAATCTCTATCCTTTCTTTTCGTCTCACATAAACACAATATATCTAAGTTCCTCTCATGCAAAACATCACGCAATTCATTCATCTTACCTTCCATATCTCCTCTTATATTCCACACACCAATCCGGCATTCTGCCCTCCTCTTTGCGCCCTCCCTGGTACTTGACGCGGCGTGATGGGTGGCGAGCCTCATCGACTCCATGCGTCAAGACCACCACCTAATTTCTTACATCTTAGGACCTATAGGTCCCGTGTCTTGGTTTCCCTCCACCATGTTAGTAGAAATATATATATATATACAAAATAATATAATAAGAATAGAAATATAAATAGAATAAATAGAACTACCACCACCAGAAGTATCCCACTACCAGCCGTTGAAAGTCCTCAAGGTCAGCGATGATCCATCCAACCACTGCCACCTATCCAACCGATCCAGAGGTATTGTGTAGGCATGTAATATCATGCATTTTATATAGTATTTAATGACAACATGATTCTTAGTACGTACATATCATTGTATATACTTATAGGTATAATATTTTATGCTACGATTTTGAAAAGCTAAGTAGGATCGTATAAGTTCTGTGATATTTATTGAAATTTGTTGGCCCAAAAACGTATAAACTATTTAATCAATTGATACTTCGTAAGAAAATTCATGATGAAAGTGTAATTTGACAACTCCTTAACATGTTTGATGGATGAGATTATTTTAATGGGAGAGGGTGTTGGGTTACATTTAGGTGTATACAGGGTGATTGGTGATTGGATAGAAACCTCTCAGGTGCTGATAGCTGATACTATTACCAGTATCACTAACAAACCTTGTGGTGTAATGAACTTTTGAAACTTAACCGCTGTATATGAGATATCTAATAATATTTTATGATAATAAATATTTCCGTAAAATGTAATATTCCCACCGATAGCATCCTAGATCCTACTAGTAAGTAAGTACTAATATATTTATTTACATGGTACGAAGAACCCAAGTTGTCGACGTCATGGATCGTACGTAAAGCAAGGCTTAAATGGCAATGGGCAGGGCACATAGCAAGACAAGACTAAAATAGACACCCAGACTCGTAAAGTGGAGGCCATGGGAAAACAGAAGAGGTGTTGGAAGGCCCCAGAAAAGGTGGGCGGACGACGTGACTTCGGTAGCGGGTAGACAGTGGGTCAGAAAGGCGAGGGATAGAAAACACTGGAAACAAATGGAAGAGGCAGTGGAGGGACCAAGACTGCTGAAGAAGAAAAAGAAGAAGAGATTTATTTATAGTAGGTATAAAATAGTACTTACATATACCTACTACCTACGCCTATTACAAGGCGGATTTATTTAATTAATTTTGCGCGCCATGTCACGTGAGTCACGTCACATCACCCGCGCCGCATCGTACATAGACCGGATACTACTATTCTAAATCAATATTCTAATAAAGGATCATGATACTTAAAATCTGTTTAATTCAACTAATAAGGTGCATTCGAATAAATTGTATAGGATAATTAATAATATATTATGTTGTATGGAGTTATCCTGTATATAAATCTATAAAACATATTTTGATAGACACCTACATAGTAAAATATTAGTGGCGCTTTGCTGTAATATAATAGTATGTTTCTTGTCATTGATTGATATCCTATATTGATAGGAAGTAAGTATAAACTAAATAGCTAAGTATAAATATATACGTAGTATACGCATACCCTTTCAGAAATCGTTGGTGGGTATCGAAAGGATGTAGGTACAGAAACCTACAGCCTATAGTACTTATAGTATACTATCAGAGTGAGTTTGACTAAAGCTTTACTTGTCTACGAGTATATGTATTTCAAATTTTTTGGTTACAGGTAAATTTAAGTTACGAAAAAAAAAATGTTTTTTTTTGCTCACTTAGAAGAGTGATGTTAGGAAACTATAAAAATAATAAAGTTTTTTTTATTTACTATCGTAAAACTTCTTTAGTGCATTATTACTACCAATAAATTTTATAGGAAATGTTATAGGTAATCTAAGAAAAAAGTTTAAGAGTAATACCTAGATGTAAAACGTAAGAGTCTACATTTAAAATTACCTCAAATAAAACATTGATACTGAGAGGGATAGATAAAAAGATTGGAGTCACCTTTATGTAATTTGATAATTAGAGATGCATTGATGTATCTACGTTTTTAGTTGATTGACGACTTTTGTGCTTACAACGAATAAAATGGATTTGACAACACAATGTGTCAAACACAATATTCCCATTTTATCTTTTCAATAGCGTTTGGTGTTTGGAGTCATTTTTAATAAAATTTCAAAGTAAAAATTGTATATTCAGATAGGTACATATCTATGCAAAAAGAAAAATCAAAACACGTCAGAAACACGCACAGGTATGGAAAACATAAGACATTATTTAAAAAGATTCGAAAAAGATTGTATACGCGGATAAAAAAACAGGTATTATTACGGTACATTTTTAAAAATAAAATGTAGGTGTTTTAGTGACATTGGAAAGTAGATAATAATATTATATGAAGCAGTCTGTTCGGTTATGTTTAGACTCCCTGGCGAAAAGAATGTTTACTCTCATAACTTGCTCTAAGATAGTATCGAATATTTTTCATGGAGCAAACTGTTTGCTTTCTCCTATACGTGTTTGTACAGGGAGACACCTAGATAGCCACTTTTTACATCAGGATTGTTGCCCTGGGGTGGTACTTTATTGAAAATTTATATACCATAGAACCGCTTGAATAAAAAAGAGTCATATAAAAAATAATATACAAAGAATACTACTACTACTACCGAAAATATCTCGAATATTTGTAGTTTGAGTGCCCGTACCCGTGCACGTAATATTATCGTGCATGTGTAAAATAAAGGGGCATTTTGGTAGGCGTTATGTAATGGTGCCAAATTGTACATGTACATATTCATATCTAGGCAATGGAATTTTACATACAAAAGAAGACATGTCATTTACAAGTTTCTACGTACAAGATTTGAATTTAAATTAGGTATAATCAATATCCAAGTGTCGTTTTTTCTTATATCGCTTTCTTCCCTAGACCTAAGATCTTCGATAATAATTTTGATCAACAATTTATGTAGGTACCTAATAATTAAGTTTTAGTAGAAACTGTGGAAACGAAGCTTAGTATTTTTTTTCTGTTCTACTTTATTGTCGAGTTTTCCATGCATTTCGACGTAATTTTCCTACACCAATAAGCTCGCGCACCTATATTGTGTTGTTGAGTTGTGAGCAGTGAGTAGGTACTATCTACTACAGTTTAATTCCCTCAAAAGTCAATAACAAGACCACTTTGTAACTGAAGCGTGATGCTCACAAAGTTATTAGTTTCATTTTACTTGACATTTATTTATTGAGCAGCTTCTGTGTTATTTCAAAGAAGCAAATATTTTTATAAAGGTATTAAAAAATAAAATAATTTTATTAACACAAAAAAAGTATTTGGTTGGAGCAGCAGACCTCTCAAGCTGGAGGTACTGGGTTCAAATCACGGTGTTAACGGTGTATTCCGCACTTGAAGATATACCGGTTTACTTAGTTTTTTTTTCGGTAGTTTTTATCTCGGATTTTTGTTTGCCTATCTGAAGAATCTATTAATACTCGTAAACAAAAAGTCTATGTGTTCACTCTTTTAGCATATTATTTACATTACTCAGGTCGAAAATCATGATTTAAATTAAAAAAAAAAAACTAAAAAGGCCATTAAAATAGAACAGACAATCGCCGCAATATCACGATTTCCACCAACTAACCAATAAACCAATTGTCTCTTCCTCGTTAATACTGGCACTCTGATGCTATTTTTACAAGGCGTAGGTGTATATTATAATGAAAGAATTCCTCCTGGTCGATACACTTTACAAGGTGGGTGAAAAACTGTGCTGTTTTGTCAACTGTCATCATTATTAACAAGCGACAAGTTAATAACATCCTATTTATTTCTCTCAAAAGTAATATAAAATAACTGTCATTATTATCCTCACGCCTTAAGTCAGTAGGTAATGTTAGTATGTGTGTTAGGTATGTTATTATGTGTGGTGGAAGTGGTCCTTAAGGACGCCATTGATATTCCAGATAGCTAGATTATTATTAGCATTAAGAGAATTAGGTACAGCAAGGAGCAGAGTTAATTAACTTAATCTGATCACTCTTAATGTATAGATATATCTACTCTAATATAGGCATTCATTATCCTTTGTTACATTTTAATCGTTTTTCAATAAACCTCCAACCATTCGTTGGCCAACTTACAACTGTCGATAGTCTTATTGGTAAAGACATATTAATATGAGTGTAATAATACGATAGGATATTATTACTCCTTAAGCTATATAGGTTATGTCGGGAGTGCCAACCTATTTGGAAGTGGAAATTAATTTCATATCAACTTATAAAATAATAATAACGTATATAAGCTCTATTATTAAAATATCACATATTTATTTTTTTATTTTTAGAGACTGTCTCAAAATATGCTTTATATTATTTTTATTACTATTCAATTATTATTTTATTTATTACTGTTAAAATACTGAGGTGGAAAAAGGAAGACGATAATTATAAATAGCTTTTGATTTTATTTAAGTCTGGTATTGTTCGAACAAAGATAATTTATGTATAACTATCATGAATATGTAATTAATATATTAATTCTTTAAGTAGCCATTTTCCGTGAGTAGCTTCTTATAAGATAAGACAATAAAGAAGTAAGACCGGAAAACTACAGGTACAATTTGAAAGGATTTTTTTGTCGACTGTAATGTATCTATATTGTATCGCAGAAATGTATGTTTCAGATAAGGCATTCGATCTTGTTGACTGTTTGACGTAACCATCCCATATATTTTATCAGTCGAAACATTGTCGATTCAAACGTCGAATTATAAACTGTGGGGGCAAAATTGGAGACAGTATAGGTACCTATTACAATAAACCACGAGATGTATGTAGAATGGAACGAGGTGGTTCGTTCGAATATGTTGTAGCTACCTATCTTGGTAGGTTAGTTTCTTTTGATCAGGATCGAATTTCGTTGATATTCAAGTCGGTATGTTGAAAATTATTTTGTGGCTTTTTGCTTTGACAAATGTTATTCAATTCTTGGTTTTTCTTGGCGATGATTAGGAATATTTTGTATTGTAAAGAAATGCAATTGTTTAGATATACGTACCTCCTTTTGATACCTGAAACTAGTATCTAAAATAACTCGTACCTACATCTCTTAAAATTGTATTTGACATAATATGTGAGAAGCCTTAGTAGAAGCTGGTATATTAGAATCTACCAGGACTCGAATTGTATGACCTGCATCATACTACGTTATTATTTTTTCTGAATGTTCACTTAATATAGAAATATGGATATCATATACCTTTACCTATCTATGATCATTTTACAGGTTCTCATATTATATTGGATATGGACGTAACTGTACAAGTATAATTGTAATTAATGGGCAATGAAAAATAATTCACAACTGATCGATAAAAAGGCGTAATTTTATATGGTAAGTATCGAACATCCGCTCCAGCCTAATCGATTTAATGTAATGTCAATCCATTTTACTGATGTAGATCAATATATCGGTGATTGGAAATTTTTCTTTCGCGGTTCTTCACAATATTTGTTACCATTGACCCTAGAACCCTAGTTGACCTGACGCCCTGTTGTTTGACATCTCACTGGGTATGTGTTGTACCTACCTATACAATTTATCACTGAGTATATGACCCCAATTTTAAATGTTTTTAACCTCTTTGAAGATATTAGAAACTTTTGCTAAAAACGTCATTTTTAAACCCCAAAAACAGGTTGGACAAGATATTATTTTCATACACAAATTTTTGAAACGACTTTAATTTTTTAATTCAAAGATTGCGCAGTCACGTGGTGGAAATACACCATGTTTCTTTTTTTTCATTCCTAATTCCCAAGTTTGATACATAAAACGTTAGAATTTCAAGTTTTGATATTGAGTCCACATTGGTATCATTACTATCAGAATGTTTTCTGTATTTCACAATAGCTTAATAATTCTATTCTAATTTGGGGAGAAGGGCTAGGAAATTATAACCAATTGTTTTAAAGTATTTGTATAATTATCTATTATTGTATATTATTGTATAATTTTCTATTATTGTATAATTTTCCAGAACGAGGACATTTAATCATATAACCTTATAGTTAGTTACATACACAAGTAGCAACCATTGTAGCTGTTAAATTTAATGAAATAACAATTTGGTGAAATTATCGCAAGAGAATTTAAGTGCGACATTTCATCATGGTGTGTGTTCATATAAATTATTCGAGATGCGTATTGCGTATCCAAGTTTGTGAGATTAAAACTCATCAATCTCTGTAATATTTTAACATCATTGAATTTTAATTTGGAAAAGTTCCATTGTTAGGAATTCTCTTAACAATAAAACTTTTATTCTCAATTCCCCGATTGTTAAATAAGGAAACGAAGGGCGTTTTATTACCTACCTATCAGCTTCTCCAACTATTCTCTCGTGTTAGTACATATTGATTATGTGTAGGTAACTACTACTATTGGTTGTAACAGAAAACTCATTTATTGCCTCTCACTCGTCAAATAATAGTAATATCCTACTACATACTAACACTAGTACTAGTATGTAGGAATCCACTAGAATTCGCCGTCTAATTGTAAACGCCACTCAAACGAAATAATAATGTAGGTAATTCGAACATACTCCTAATACTCTACTAGATACATTATCTACAGCGATGCCTTTTGATTATTCCTACACACTTTGTACAGATAGAGTATAGTACTGTTACACAAAATGTGTTAAATGTTAAATTCTTTCTCAGAACTAATTACATGGCAGAGTTCGGGAGTGCATGGCTTACTAAATTATGTACCATACCTATATACATCAATACATAGTTATTTTATTAGTGGTGCCTACTTAGTATAATTCATTGGCAGAATTTTCCCGCTATGTATATTTGTTCCAAAAACAACTTCTCTGACGTAAATGGAGATGTTAACAAGAAGGTGGGTAACCATTGGCGGTGCGTGGTGGTGAAATATATCGAATCGGAGCATAATCCCAGTCGATTTGTACAGCACTCATATATTTTGCAATTATAATCATATGATGACACCATGCTAATTATTATGTATCATCAATATGCATAACCAAAGGTTTAATTGACATTTCAGACTAGCAGTTTTTTCGGAATTTAGATATGTAGCTACATAATTATAGGTAATTTGATCACGTATAACAAATTATTTCGTTGTTTTTTTTCTTTCTTTGCTTCTGTTTCTTTTCTCCCTGTGTTCCCACAAGAGACTTAAGATGGACAATATTAGTTTGTTATCCTCTTATTATTATCCTAATCCATCAATATCTACAATAATTCCATCGCTTCTTTTAACTTTCTTCTCGAGTACATAGAATATTTAACATACAAATACAATGTTTTGTACTAATCATGAAATCTTCTACTTGCTCTAAATAGAAAAAATAAATTTAATGTTATTTTAAGTCTATCTATTTACAGAGGACATTTTAATATAATTTGACATTTTGTTCATTGAGGCAGCTTTAATTTAGAGATCGTTTTAATCTCCGTTATTTCGCGGAGTAAATTCATTGTTTGTGGGGCTGGTTGATGAATAGCCGTCGGGGTGGGAAAACCTGATAATTTAGCGCCTAGAAATGGATATGCGCTGTCTATCCTTATACAACGGTGGAAATCTGTTCATAGCTCACCATTATTCTGTTGACATTGTGAAATGATGTTTTTTATCTACTAAAGTAAATGATTTACGGAGTTTAGGTACCTACTTACTATGTAGGCCTGCTAACATACAATAAACAAATATATCTAGAAGTAATTCGAATAATTTCCCGAAAGTCGTAAACATGAAAATGTAACTTTACTAACAAAATATGTTTGCGCAAAGAGAATGTTATGTGTTTTTAAACTGGTTTCCTCGTTATTGGGAATTATTTTGTTGGTTCTATAGTATCTAGTTCTACTATACAAATTGTAGATATTATTGAAACTTACGAGTATATTCAGGTGTAAACTATTTTTAAAGCTGATTGAAGCAGTGTCATATAATACCTACGACGTTCCCACATTTTTTAGACTCTATGTACAATAGAAATTTAATTAACCTAATTACCTAATTTACATATTTTCATTTGTGTTTCTCTGCCTCGAGGCATTGCATGTGTTCAATCGACCATTGCATTTTATACCTTTTGATTGCCCTCTAAGTGTACCTATACATTATACAGTAGAAGGTGGGTACCTGACTGTAAAGTGTTTCTTTTGATCGTTGTAAAAAATATTTGCAAATCACTGATTTCAAAGAAGAGTGTAAACTGCCTCGATGGATTTGTATAGATATTCTACGTAGGTACCTCTTCACAATATTCCTTTTTGTATGGTCACGCAAACTTGCGATGGAAATCTTCATGACTATAGATTTCTTGAGCCGTTTTGAAAAGGCTTTTCTTTACCTTACCTTTTTAAAAGATCTTAAACGAAACCATTTTTTGTGTGTGCATATTTCTAGAAAAAATGTACGACGGTAGTTATTTTTATTTGAACGATTTTTCACAAGGCTCCATCAACATACGTCTTTAAGGGGAGTTCTTTGTATCTACCTTCATTAATATCTCAACAGTGTTATTCGCAGAACAAAATAATAACACAATACAGGAATGCAATTAGATTAATGATTAATATTATATTTTATGAAAGCTGTAGGTACATTTTGTTCTGTAATTAATTGTTTTTAGAATACGCTACGTAATATTGTAATACCTAAGCAATAATGGATGATAAATAATAACAGTTGATTATTATTTTAGTTTTTTACTAACGAACGATTGACGCGGTAAAATTTCATTACCGGACGGGTTTCCCATCCACCTGTCAAAATGTCCAGAGACAAGTTGACACTCGACATTTTGACGTGCGCTAGCGGTGTACTGTCACCATTGTGGACCATGTCAGCAGCTGTTGATTGGGAAACATTCATATGTCTAATGTTTACTAATAAAAACATTACCAATTAATCATCTGAACGTCGAGTGAAATGAAGACTACACTTTTGTTGTGTGGTAGATACAACACACGCCTATCCTTCTATTCTATCATACAAATGGGTAAGAAGATATTCTATAAATTGTCAGAATAGCAAGTCACTTAATATTATGATATTATTAAGTATAGGAACATAGGTTATGCAGGTTTACCTACATACATACATAATTTACGAGTACTACAATCGGTGCTTAAAGTAAGAGGAAAAAAAGATGTATCTACAACCATTTTAAAAAAAATGTTAGGTATTTATGTCCATTCTTTGATATGTATACTAAGACTCGCTGATTGTTCTTTCCACTAAATAATTGGCTATTAGGTAATACAAAAAAATAACTGGATTCCACTAAAAAGTGGCGTAGTTGTTTCAAATGAAGTATTGTAGGTCCAGGTGTATGATTCACAAGACGTAAAGCTACGTAAGTATCTCTCTATACAATATAGGTACAAGCATTAAATTTTTACGTCTTACAAATCTGTCAAAAATACAAATAAAAAAGTATTTCATCAATTTTATTAAATTAAAATGGGGAGGTGAGCATTCCTTTAGCTGAGTAATGAATCGTAAATATTTCATCGCTCTGTACTTATGTAGGTGGGTTCATTTATACTGCGAGTACTTTTTTTCTTGAAATGAAAATTTACATCAAAGATAGTCTTTGAAGATAATTTGAAAAAAAGTAACTTATTCTACAATCTTCCAATATTTTACTGATTTGTTGTTCTGAATAATATTAATTTCTTTTCTGTAAGGTAATAAACCGTGTCTTGTTTTGATTTCTGTAAGAAATAAACATAATAAATAATATGTATTCCTGTAAATAATGATGTTTGGAGATATAATCACTTTACTTGTGTCTAATTCTACCTAATTTTGTTTTTAATTATCAGCTCTGTGTATTATAATCTCTTAAAATGAATTGAATTGAAATTAAAATCTTTTAAGAAATGTGAAAAAGGCTGGTTTTGAAAATTGAACTTACTCTGGAATTTCACTTTAATGCTTCTATACTCAGTTTTTGATTTATTAAATTTCCATCGAAAAGAGTAATTAGGTATCTTTACGTATGAAATCTAAAGAAGGTACAAAGGCTCTCTCATAGTAAATCGAAAAGTTACCTTATTAGCTTTAGGAACCAAATCATAGAAAAGTGATTAATAATAATTTTGAAATATAAAGAAAAGTTTTTAACAAAAGA
Organism: Ceraclea dissimilis; assembly: GCA_963576895.1. Taxonomy (NCBI): domain Eukaryota; kingdom Metazoa; phylum Arthropoda; class Insecta; order Trichoptera; family Leptoceridae; genus Ceraclea; species Ceraclea dissimilis. Next base: position 12,444,639 of record OY756359.1, read on the forward strand.
AATATAAATTATTTTTGTTAGAAACTTACTATAATAATGTATGTACTTAATAGATTCTCGACCTATCTAACTATTTTGGATATATTGGTGTGATATTCGTATATTGCGATACAAGTAGGCACTTATGTACTTTGAAAAACAAAATAAAAATGTATCATCAATATTCATAAGATGTTATATTTTCTTTTTTCATTCACTCATTCCACCAATGAAATCGTGTGTGAAATTAAATCGTGTTTTTTAAATCCTTTATTTCGTATAATAATTTCCCATTTACACACAAAAGTCGTGGGTTTATGCTGGAATACGAAATGAGATTTTCTAAAGGGGATTTGATTATTGTCACAGTATAAGACTGCTTGGTATTCATGTAGACTAAATTATTGACATGCAAAACAAAATATTGGGGAATTTCAATAGCATGGGTTTATTAAACAAATAGATTTGCAATTGAATTTATATGTCTATTTTACATATTATTACGATACTTTATTCATATACGACTTACTTAATATTATTTTAAATCTATTAATGGAGCAGAAAACTGAAAAAAGAAAATGTGTTCAAACACACGTTACTTTAAATGAGACTAACCCAGATGTTGGTTCGTGAGTGGCATTGAAATCTCTAATTTAATTATATTATACAAAGGCAATACAATAAATCTACGTATAGCACTATTCTACTATAAATACCAATACTAAAACATCGATCCAATGATGCTCCAAACAACTTTCTTTGTTAATTTTTCTAAATGTATTTTTTTTTGTTGACGGACGATATTATGAAAGTACGTAATGTTATAGGAAAAGTGGATATTATATATTTAATTAAGAAAGATAATCTTCCGGATGGACGGTTTTTGCCCTGAGAATGGATGAGGTCTTAGATGTCCCACATATTCAATTACCAAAATTTTAGTATAACTGACTCCTGGCATCCCACCACACAATAAAAAAACGCAGTTCAAGTACTTAATGTCAATAATTGATAAAAGAATGTCAAACAATAAAATTATAAGATTGCCTAATAAAGTTTATGTTGATTCGTTACCAGAAGTCATACGCAAAGAGTAGAAACCATATATTTCATAATATTATGACGTTTTGCACTCTTTTCTTGACTTCATGTAATATTGATTCATATGCAAATTTTTATAAAACACTACCATTTATTTGGTTTGTAAATACCTCACGTATTCAATATTATTCTATCGTTTTTTATAATATAAAATTTTGCAGGTCGTTGAATACTTAAATGATAATGTATGATGTTTTTAGCGGAAAACCATGAGAAACTTTTCACATTTTGATAAAGATATGTAATCGAGAAATATCATCAATCATATTCCTCCACCGGCAAGACTCTCGGCTACGATTTCCGCAATAGATTTTACTTCGCTTTAATTTTAATAAGACTCAATGTTTTCCTGGAACGCTGAAAAAAAACTAAAATTTTTATTAATGTTCTTCTAAGAGAAATTATTATACGTTTTTCGCAAAGGAACGATATTCTTTTGTTTCAAAGATTTTCACTGGTTTTGAAACCTTGACCTAGAAAGTTATTTAATTAACTTTTCTCCATCGCTAATTTAATATAACGGTACAAAATATTAATTAATTTATAATAAAAGTTTTAAATTTCTACATTTCTGAGAATTTGCATGACGTCGGAGTAATAAAAGTCGTATTAGCCCCAAAATTCATAAGATCACCCCTTTTTGAACAGCTGAAAATTAATGGCCAGATTTGTTAAATAAATAGATTGGTTTGTTTATAGGTACATAAGATATTCTGTATATTGAAAATGGTCCAATTCTGTACACTCAATTCAAGTCTCATTTGTATATAGCGGTTAGTGGTCAGATGTCTTGGCTTGCATTCACAACATGTCGATTTGTTTTTGTATATCATTAAGTATACTAAAGCTCTACATCTTTGTGATTTCTCAGTATTTAAAAAAACAATGTAATAAATAGGTAGGTAGTTATTAGAAATACAAAATCCCGTAATGTACTACTTAATAGAAACAACCCATGACCAAACGCAGCACCAAACATCAGGTGTGAGTAAAATTTATGAAACACTGTTCTGAAAAAATATGTATGTAGATAAAGACACTCAGATGTATTAGTAGAGACGTAGTTGTTTGCAACAGAGACTCAAACGAATATAAAATTCTAAATAAAACGATAAGAAAAGAAATCCGGAAAGATATTCGAAAATACAACACTGATATGATAAATAGAACAATCGAATCAAATAAAAATATGAAAGTTCTTCGATCAAATAAAAGTATGGGCAAATCAAACATAATCAAAATTAAAACCGACGAAGGAAATACAGTAAATGACAAAGAAATGATTACAAATACAATACAAAAGTTCTACACAAAACTGTATGAATCATCAACACAGCACACAGAAAATAAAAATACCATTATGAACGTTGGGTCGGAGGAAATACCGGAAGTAAGCAAAAATGAACTAATAGAAGCCCTAAAACACATGAAAAATAATAAGAGTCCGGGAGAAGATCAGGTGACAAGTGACATGTTAAAGCTGGGAGGCGAAGAAAATTAAGCCTGGAAAACCTGGAAAATTATCGCCCAATTAGCTTACTATCCCACTTATATAAATTACTTACGAAAATCCTCACAAATCGCCTGACACCTAAACTGGACTTCTATCAACCAATTGAACAAGCCGGCTTTAGAAGAGGGTTCGGAACCACAGACCATATACAAACCCTACGCCTACTTATTGAAAAATCTGCAGAATACAAATTAGAAATACATCTAGCGTTCATCGACTACAAAAAAGCCTTTGATTCCGTAGAAAAATGGGCAATATTAGAAGCACTAAATGACGCAAGAATCGATTCTCGATATACAAGACTGCTTAAATATATTTATGATCATGCCACATTAGATGTAAGAATGGATGATAACAGTAAAACAGAAAAAATTGAAATTAAAAGGGGTGTTAGACAAGGTGATACCATCTCACCAAAACTATTTACTTTAGCCCTAGAAAATATATTTAAAACTTTAAACTGGGAACGTAAGGGAATAAAAATAGATGGTATATATCTGAACCACCTTCGCTTCGCAGATGACATTGTGCTCCTTAGTGATGATTTGGAAGAACTAAATGACATGACAAAACAGCTCCACGACGCTTCCCTGAAAATAGGCCTGGAAATGAACATCTCCAAAACTAAAATCCTGAGTCCTTCCAACAGCAATATGTTAATAAACAATACTATAATAGAAGCTGTTGACGAATACATATACCTAGGACACAAAATTAAATTGGGAAAAGACAACCAATTAGCGGAGATACCTAGAAGAATCGGACTAGGCTGGGCAGCATTCGGAAAACTCGATCACATCCTCAAAAACAAAGATGTTCCGATAAACCTCAAAAGAAAAGTCTTCGAAACGTGTGTCCTCCCAGTTATAACATACGGGTTGGAAACAATGACACTAACTGCCAACACAATATATAAGTTAAAATGCACACAAAGAGCTATGGAACGACAAATGTTAGGAATAAGTCTGAGAGATAGAATTAGAAACGAAGATATCAGACGCCAAACAAAGGTCACAGACATAGCAGACCGTATCGCTGGGTTAAAGTGGCAATGGGCGGGCCACGTTGCGAGACAGGGGAACGAGAGATGGGCACCCAGAATCCTAAGATGGCGACCATGGGAGAATAGAAGACCTGTGGGACGACCCCAAAAGAGATGGGTAGACGATATAGTCCCAGTCGCAGGGAGGAACTGGGTGAGCAAAGCCCAAAGTAGGAAAACGTGGAAAGTGTTAGAAGAGGCCTATATCCAGCAGTGGAGAGAGGGCTGAACAAGAAGAAGAAGAAGTTGTTTGCAAATGCTTGAGAATAAATAAATTAAGTGGTTAGATAGTTTGGTTGTTTGAACGAAGATTAATACCCCATCTACACGTATTTTGATGGATAGATAGCCGTATAATATGTCGGTGTGGTACAGGTTGTCGGATAACAAAAATGCTAGCTATTATTCTTTGTCATGGTAACCGATTCACACGTGTAGGTATCCTCGCTGGAAGAGAAACTTTTCCAGGCTTCAAAATACGAAATGAATTTTGTGTTAACACATTAAAACTTTATACAGTAACGAGGAGATGGTGTTACATAGTTTAGGGGTTTCAAAATATGGGTCTCTAAATGATGCTTGAAAACATACAAAAATATCTTATCATAATATTAATTGATTACAACGAAATAAGGGGGTTACTGCTCTGTTTATATGTTGAATATTATAAAATCGAAATGTTGAATAAGTAGATTGCGAAAATTACGCGTTTTATACTTCTTCCCGTGATAATTCTAAAATAATGTTTTAAAATAATATGTGAGACTTCCTAGTATGAAATTATGAGTAGAAATTGAACACTGCAAAGGAAAAACAAACAAAACTAAAGATGACACACTGCGCACTGGTAGGTATAAAAGAAAGGATGTGTGGTACGCTTTATTTATTGATATATACCTAATTCAAAAAATATATGAATGATAACTGGATGATCCAAAATTTTATTCGATAGTTACAGTGTACAATAATTACTTTTGGAAAATGGTTTGCGAAAATATAATTGTATAAGAAGAAAAGATTTCTGATTTGAAACAAAACTTCAAATATAGGTGAACTTTCATTAGTTATCTATTTATTCTATTTAAGGCCATCCACTCGTTTGCGAGTGATCTTAAAATTATTGTATTGTTAAAAAAAGATGCCAATAAATTTAGTCCCAAATTTTGCATACCCACTGAAATACGTTATCGAAATAAATGACTGTCTTCTAAACAGTATGTAGAATATTATTATAGTAAGTATGTATAGATATACTTTTTTGCTGTATTTTAGTATGCGCCTGGAGAGCCGTTTGTCTAAATATATCACGAGACCAAAAAATAATGCTATTATCTTGAAAAATAATAGGAGTGAAGGAATAATGTTAGGCAGGTATTTCATTAAATAATAATGAGTGAAATGACTGATGGTTAAGAGGTAATTTGACGTTTTGTTATTATCTTTTTTCGATTTAAGCAACAACCCTATTATATTTTTCACGTCGGTATAGCCTGTCATTGATAAATGAACGAATTTTAGTGGCAACAAAGTTCGACGAGAATAGAATGGATACAGGGAAAATGTATTGGGTTTGGATGTGTTCCCAGCCTTAAAACGTCAGTTGAAAATAAGCGTAAGAAAGAATAATTGGTTCTACTTGAAGGTACAAAGAGTAATTCAGGCAGAATGTATTCATGTGCTTCTTTTATTCGAAACTCTTTCTCTCCCCAGGAAAGGTAAAAGAATGCACTAACAAACAAACTGTCGATTCATGAAAATATATAACCGCATGGTTTTCACCATAGTAATGATACTTGAACAACGGGATACTTATTGTTATTTATAAAAAGTATTTCAAAAAGTGTGTATTTCCAGTTTTCCGTGGCTGATGTCTCCAATGGAGGGTAAACCTTCTTCATGGCGACGTCAGCTATCACTTTCTGCTAGCCGGAACGACTCCCCCAGTCCTTGGATTAGATATTAAATCAATAAATAATCTGAAACTTAAAACATCAGTTCCCATATAAAAATATATTCTCACTATAAATTTAGCTGTAATACTTCCTTAATAAATTGTTCAGGACAAAAATATTTCATCGCGATTAATCTCACTTAACAACGAATTCCACAATAGAAAAAAATATTACGATATCATATAGAATTTACTCCAGTCTTTTAATTATAATATATTAGTTAGTAAAGCTTCAAACATTTTCTCTGCAAAAATAACACCTATTTAATGATATTCCTTCTCCGCACATTATTCGTACATGATGTAATGATATCATTATTATACGAGTTAGTGTGTCAACAGATGATCTCGAAATATAACCATTGGATAAAAGTGCGAAATGAAAAAGTCAGTGAGGAGCGTTTCCTCGGAGATAATCCGGAGGTGAAATATGGTTTGTCCTAATGGCGTGGCTCAACAATAAAAATTACTTCACTTTTCCGCATATAAGTTTATTCAGACTCCCTACAACGGACCTGCTGAGAGGATGCGGGAACCAACGAGATGATAGTACAAACAGTATATAGGGTTACACCGTCGTCACATTAACTGAATAAACCGAAGGGAAATATTTTTCTAACAGAGCAGTTGCCATTGATCGTATTTTTTTATACACTGCACGTACATATAAATGATATTCTCAGTAGATAATACTTATCATCTTAACACTAACTGATGATTACCTAACTGACTTTGCCATTTACAGGAAGGTAGTAAGGGTTCGCCACTGTAGAGTCATTTTGTTGATTATTTTTAAAATCGTCGTATTTAATATTATAACATACTTATATTAATATCTCTACTGTGTCTACGGTGTCCAATGAAGGTCACAAAGCTTCGTCACTCTGATTAGTTTTGTTCTATTTGCATATTATTACTTACTTAGTTCGGGATTAGGACATCTAGAGGCCCAGGGGAAAACGAGGTTTTGAATAAAAAACCATTGTAAAACTATAAATCGTTTTTCTCTGGTGGTGTTAGACACATTTTTAACACAATCCAAGAACTATTACTACTCTTATAGTATAAGTTACGAAAATTTCAATCAATGTACCCCTCTTGTAAATCCATGTTTGCTTACTAAAACAGCGAAGCAGCAGGACACATTCTTATTAGGCCCACGAATTTAGAAGACAAATTTAAAAAATGATACCAAAATAGATCATAAAATGGTATTTATTTAATTTTTTTTTTGTTGGTGTCTATAGGAACAAAGATATGTGGAAAATAATTAAAGTATTCGGCAAACAGCCCTGTAGGAGGGTTCAGATTTTCCTACCGGTAATGTAGGTAACTTAATGTCTGACTCCTTCATCCGGATTCGGAATCAACTGGCTCGTTAAAACAGCGATCTACTGGCACTGGTTGCTCATTGTGGTAGGTATCTACTAGCTAGCTATGTAAGTATATGAGCTCCACATAGAAACATTAAGGTTTTCTTTAGCATTAGTAATAACGGTAACAACAATATATACATACTTAAGGACTTTCTAGAATAAGATGAGAAAATGAGGAATTTCCGGTGTTGAAATGGTTACGGGAAGTCTTGAGGAAATCCTGTGGTTTTACATTAATAAACACACGTAAGTACAATGAATAATAGCGATTGTATCAGTTATTATCGTTATCACTTTATTGTGTTTATTTAAATATAGCAAAGGCTGAATGTTATAATATCCATGAAGACATTTTTGATTTTTTTTGTATACATAGAATCTTCTTTGTGAATATTCAATTAGAATATTTTTGTTTACAATGTAATTAATATTGATAAAAATTATGACGTATCTACCGAGTACATTCGTGAGCTCTGTATACGCATAAGTATACCATATACATATATCTCTAAGCCAGTAATAATGTAAACGTCTGGTAGTTTTCATTTTCGGACATGAAACATTGTAACATGTGTAGTGTGAACATAATATGAAATACAAGTTTGTGGCCTTAGGACGCCTCTATAGGTACCTACCATGTACCTACTACCTACCCTTCATAGAATCCAAAATATGTTTGTTCATTTTTTTAATAGGTTCCTACGCCAATAATCGATTTTACAATTTCGATTTTTAACAAATATCGGTTCCAAATATACCTAATGTTCATCTGTACCACAGGTAGGCATACCACAATGATTCGTTTGAAATTTGGTGGCGAACATCTACTGATAACTGGAAAAACCGATTGGGAAGGGAATTATTATACTTATTTATTTAAAAGATAGGAGATTGATTCTCGAAAGCTTTTATATTTTTTAAATATGAAATACGTTTACTCGTACACCAACGCTTTTACAAAAACTCCCACCATCCACCTTCTCATTATCATCTTACAATTTTGTAATGTATTTGCTTAATAAAGGAGAAATGTTTATTCGTCGTTGTATTCACTCGCTTTTCAGGTCGAGTTTTCTAAATGGAAAGAGTTATTACTAAAATACATCAGGTTGGTTGGCAGGGGTACCTTGTATGATAACGGCCAAACAAGCTGTTTGGATCAGTCGTAGTCAGACCAAATGGCGGCCAGCTCTCGGATAATCCAACGATTTATAGTGAATCTTGTGGATTATCTATTATTATTCTTATTGTACAATATCTACGACTTGTGTATCTAATCGTAGAAGTAGAAAATGTGAGATCAAATTAACTATTTAATTGTATCTAATGTCATTTAATAAGAATATAAAAATATTGTTCCAGAGATGGAGCGGAATATGTACAACAAAGATAGATGATGGTTAATTTGAAAGTTGTAATAATACAACCTAGTTCAGAGGATTTTATTTTATCGTTATATACAAATTTCCTCATTTTACATCAACGAATATAATAATGTGGCATGTACTTCAACTGCATTTATGCTGTACGAATTAAATTGAATTTTCTTTAAATGGCCGCACGCTCGTAATTCCAGAAAATGGAGTTCTACGTTCATGTTCTTATATCATTAGATATTACAAGTTATATAGATAGCAGTATACATAGTATTATTTCTACTATGTGCATTAGATAATGCTAATATAGAACAGTCTATAAAACTTACATACTCGTAGATACCGGCAAATTAATGGAACAAAGGACTTCATTTCTCGTTTAGGTTTATAGAATATAACTAATTACTTTGCATTAAAATTGAATGTCAAATTTAATTTGCTATTGCGAGTGAAATCAATATTAGGTAATATTTGCAACCCTCTGCTTATTGACGCATGATTCTACCTATACCCATATTTACATAACACTGAAAATATATTCGGTACGATGCACTCTCTCACTATGTAGATTATAGAACATATCGAATTGCATCAAGCACCAAATTACATAAACAAGTTAAAGGAAAGTCCTGCAAACAATATTGTTAATTGAGAATTTTCTCAACGAAATGCCAACGAAATGTCAACGGAATGCCATCTGCGAGATGCAGACATGAAAAGCCAGTAATACCTAAATGATTCTCAATATTGTTAATTTCACTATAAAATGATAGGAAAATGAAAAGCAGTGATAGGATGTGATGCAAAGGTATAAATATAGATGATAAATTAAAGAAATCATGTCATCTATACCTAGATACGTAAGTTCCTTATATTGCTGAAGAGTTGTGCGAGAGAGTGTGACGCTAATAACATTATTAAATCGGTCTACCATCAAACGTGTCATTACTAAATCTCTCAAATCCCATTTCGTTCCAAAATACGTCTCGATTAGTAGTTTAATCCTCCATACACTTGAAAATATTTTTACCGTGGATTATGTAGGCAGGGATGTATTTACTACCTTCGCGAGGAAATCCTAATATTCCATTAAATTATGAGAGATCACATCATCACAATCTACATACTACTAACACCTCACCAGACTCTTATCTCCCCTTTACTTTGATAATAATATGACGTGTGTACATGTTAGGTACTAAAGTGGCATTATTTATTGCCAATTCTCTCGTAAATTCACTGCGTGGAATTCAGTATTCAGTCACACACTGTCATCACGTGCTGTCAAATTAAAATTGGCTTCTTGCTGATTATAATTGTGTCGCGCAGTAATTCTTTATTTCAGAGTAGAATGTCTGTAGGCACAGTATTCATTTTAATCATCATTGTATGAAACTAATTGCTATTGGCGAAATAACTTTACCTCCCTATGCTCCCTCGAAATCATAGTCCAAGAGCCCATCGTTGAAATCATGACGGATGTGTTTTTTGATCGAAATGTGGTTTAAAAGAATGTTTAGACATAATATAATACATTGCCATAGGGTTGCCTAGCAAAATCTTGCCGCGAGTACCTTTACCATGATGATTATTGACACCAATTTTGAAGCGAATTGCACCCATCTGTTTTTTAAGTAAAATTAGCACCATCGGAAAGAGGCCGATTTGAAGACATAGAAAAACATGGGTTGCCTGTCCTCAGTCTGCCGCAACCCTAGGCAACCCAGGCCCAAAGATGCCATTTTTCGAAGTAAAATGCACCCATCTGTTTTTTACACGAGTGACACATCAAATTGAAGCTACTGTCTTCCTCGATACGATGGGGTAGGGTTGCCTACCTAAAACCTGCCGCAAATTAGGGTTGCCTGCATTTGAATGATGATATTTGAATGATGATGACCTAGTGAAAATGTGGTGGCATATCTAGGAAAATATTATATTTGTTTTTTTCTTGATCATTTCTTATGTTTTTTGGGGTGCTGAATCCGAATTTTAACTTTGCAAGCTCCTAACTATGATGGTTGGATGGAACGATGGGCTCTTGGACTATCATATCTTCAGCTTTACACACTTCTACGATATTCAAAGTAGATATTATAGATTATTTACCTTCAACAATATTTATCAAAAAACTACACCAATTTATCCAGTTTGTTGAATTTCATTGAATAATCTTATGAACGAGTACCTGACTTTAATATTTTTTTATAGATAACATGCCAGCAACATTTATGTTAACAAGGGTTTAGGTTTAGGGGGTAATTGTGAAATCTCACGCTTGTTTGAAATACATTTCTAGCGTATTCATCATGTGTCGGGTTGTTTTATAAGCAGAAGTATTGGAACATTCATTCTTCTTTTTTGATTTTATAGTGTTGTCGTGTGTGTACAAAGCATATTATATTTGCATTGGCATCGCGTGTACAGTTCTGTTTTTTAATTCGCTAAGAAACAAAAAAAAAACATATCTTATACTCGTAGGTGTAGGTTCAGAATCAAAGAATTTTTGACGAAAACTTTCTAAATTTATTGTTTCTTTATCTCGGAAAGTTTTAACAGAAAATTGACATTAAAACTAAATAAATAATATTTGGTTTGTACCTATATCAAAGAAAAGAACAATATGCATTTAATGTGAAGCAATACGATAAGGATAAAAAATAACAAAAGTTTTCCAATTTATTTCGTTTAAACCAACCCCTATACCTACTACGTGTTTAGTACTTGCGTTTTCCGTAGTTGAACACTTTCTAGAGACAAAAAATTCCTGTAAGTTCTTAGTAGCAACAAAACTAAATTGCTTGATCAGTGAAATCCGAAGATATTTGAAGGAGAGAAAATAAAATTCGGTATCCAATCGGCTTATACGGAAAAATCTCTACGTAAATTGTACAAAATGTCAATGTTTCTCTCAAGAGGGACCTGTATATATTATAGTACCTACTTACGTCTGATAAAATAATATGAGACCTTAATAATACTCATACATAAGTAGTATTATTTTGTATTTTGAATTCCTTACTTCTTACTTGTAGATATTTTTCCAGGATTTACCCCTGAGGGTACCATTTTGACCATTTTATTTTGCTCGTTTGATTCACAATTCCTAAGTATTATATGTTTTGATATGTGTGTCTTGCTTTGCCTCATATAATAGCACTATACGAATTTTATGGGGCACATATTCTTATAAAGACGAACGGTAGTCGGTGGTGATGATTCAATTAAACGATGGAAATGACAATATTATGAATGATCCTCTCGAGTGGTTTGGTTTTTATTTTTGTTCAAATAAAATATTAATATACTAAACATACTCGTATACTCCCTAGGTGGAGCAAATGGACCCAAGAAAATTTCTCCAGGCTCTACGATCTTGGGCGAGCAATGAGCATCACAACTTCCTTCCATGTGACATCCACACTTTCCATCAACTCTGTATTATACAATCTCTTGATTGTCTGGATGGGCCTGTAATCTTCTTGTCCCTTCAGGGATGTACCTATGTGTAATGTGTATGTTAGAAACGTACATAGATACACTCTGTGCTGTTTGGTGACCTATCCAGTATCCACTTCAAGCGGTGGTGGCTATTGATAATCACAGGTGGTTGTTGGGTAATTTAATATTAATATACCTTGTACTATTTGTTTATGTTCATATATTATAAACCGTATTTTATTCAACCTCTATTTAACTAATAAATTATAATAATAATATTATTAGTTTCACAAAAACACATTTTTTTCTTGTTGAAAATTGAATTCAAATAAGTATTTGGTTTCATCTACAAGTAAGTTTATACAATTATTACTGTTGAATACTCGTATTACAATAAGAAAAAAGAAAATAAAATGAACAAGTGTAGTAAAATCGAGAGAATGATAAAATAACAGGTATTTACTCGATATATTTATTGAAATAAAAGAAACACTTCCAACAAATAATCTTTCCCAACTGTTATAAATAAAAAGGTAAGAATGAGCAGTAGAAGTTATCTCACGTCCCTAGAGCAATTTCCACCCAATTTGTAGGAGAGAGGGGTCGTGGATGATGACTCGCGTTCCTATGCCTTTATCTCCACACCGCCAAGTTTATCTTCATCCCCCGCACCACTTTGTGAACTTGTAGCTGCTCACACACTCCTACAATATCCCTATACAATATCTTCACACTCATACCTACAAGTTCAGGTAAGTGTAGTTCAATAATTGCACACTACCAATAAATTATCTAAATTCTACATAAACACATTAATTATTCCCGCGATCGATCAATTTATCATGTGCAAATTTTTGGTAAAAAAAAAACTACTCATTGATCAGCAAACCTTTGATTATTATTAAACGCAAAACGAGTTATAAAATTCGCTCAAAATACCCCAAAAATTCTTCTCTATAAAAATAGAAGAATCATAAAGTCATGCTATTTCAAGGAGATTTCTAAAATTCCAAGATATGCTGTTTGACTAGAAAATTCCAACTATTTGTACTATAAGATACCAGTTATAAATACCCAACTTTTAATAATATTGTTAGGTACGCTCAAAAACAGAAAAAAATCTTGCCTCTTTTGTTCTACTTAGCATTCCGAGCCGAAGATTAAAAATTGGATAAAAAGAGCCATAACTTCGGAAAAACTTTGAAACATGAGAAAATTATTGCTTGTGCCCACAAATATATGTGTCCCAAGGGCTCAATCTGAATTTTATTATTGTATCATTAAGGAGCCCGAAAAGGACCTAGGTAGGTAAGTAGGTAGGTAGATAATTGTTTGTTATGGTCGTGTCCATTGCAGAAAGTATCGTGATAAAAATAATTAGGTGCATATTATTAAGTAAGTTATTTTAATCTCTACAATTTTTCGGATAATTTTTCTTTCTTTTGTTAAAACATTACACCTGTATTATATTTATTTACAATAATGCCTAGCCTATATTTTTACAAAACCTATGTTAGATTGGGTTTTGCCTTACGATTTACGTAGGTATATTGCAATGTTCAAAATAAAATATATTAATAAAATGCCTACAGTGAGGGTTGAGCTAAATTTCTAATTTGAGACGCTATTCTTATTTTAATTTATATAAATACTACAATACGAATAGCTAGATTGCACCCTTCATTATGTTTATGTCTTACAAATTATGTTTTTTTGTTCCTCAAGTTTCTTTTACTACTTATTATATAAGTACATACTTATAAATTTCGTCTGACGGAAAAGAAATGTATAACGTAGATAAAGAGTATGATGCAAATTTGTCTACAGATTAAATACAAAACAGATTTTTGTTGTATGTAATTTGTAGGGATGGGCATGTCTCAATGAACATGCAATAGATAAACAGCAATAAGCATTACTGAAGCATATCCATTGTTGTCATTATCGAGTCAATGTTATATTATAAATAACCAGGGTAAATAGTGTTCTAATCTTTACCGTATATTTTTTATACCTATATTTCCTTATAAATTAAATATTATTTCAATGGCATCTATATCGTAGTATCTTAATAAAAAATACATAAACCAAAGAACAGTATGTATACTAGCAATATTTAGATACCGTCGGCATTATCTATGACAAATTTTATGACAATATTCCACATGAAATAATAAGACAATATTATTATCGTACGTAGGTAAAGTTTTAGTTTTCTACACCTCCATAATGGGAGCTACATTATTATTACTGGTGTGGAGGAGAAGTATCATAAATGAGCACATTAGTTTGTTATGGTTCTAATAATAAAACTCGTTTCAGCGAGGAAGTCAATTTATATAACGCTTAAATTAATATACCCAAGTGGAGCTTTCTTGATCTGTACTTATTAATACTTTATTTCATTCCATACTACAGTCTACAGGTATATTCACTAAGGTACTATTATTTATTTATTTATTAATTCAATCATTCACAGCGTTCGCTTTTAACGATCCTTATTTATTCTTTAATTTATAAATAAAACATATTATGGTTAAAATATTAATCAACAATAAAATACAGCAATGAAAATCGATAAATCATAAAAATACTCATAAGGTCATCAAATAACGAAAAAAAACATACACATGTCTTATAATAATGCTTTATGACACCGTATCCTTTTAACTATGTATATTACCTATTCCTTAAATACAACAAAAATATACCCTATTTATTTATATATATTTTTATATGAACATTACAAAAAAATATATAATGGCCAGGGCAAACTCATAACTATACTAAAAGATTCTAAGCCTAAAAAAAAGTAGGTTATTATTTTTTTATCAGAAGAAATGAAAATATGCATAACTGCTTTTGTTTCAATATTTCATGTATATTCTAGTTGTAAAGTAGGTACTTCATAATCCCATAAATAAATCAACAAATGAATTAATTAGCGCCTAGGCCCTAGTCTAAATAAGGGGCGTACTGCGGTCTCATTAAATTTTCAAGAGGATTATTTTAGGGTGAAAAAAGCTTTCGTAGTGATTATTATCATTAATTATTATGTTTCATCTTTATTGTGTGTCTTAATAAATATTAATTGTGTTATTATTAATATTATTTTATATATATAATATTTCATTGTTCCTAACTTGTAAGTCGTATCTGTTTGTGCGCTTATAAATAAATAAAAATATAATGAAAATATTTTCCACACAGAATATTATTCCACACAGCCTGTATATTTCATATCATTTGGTTGACTTAGTTTTTGTGGCTTGGGATAACGCGAGGGTCAATTTGAAGACACTTTTTTGTTCGGCAGTTAACATCTGCTATCAGTTTGTCCTCTCCAATAAGTTCACATCTATGTCCATGAGTAGGTAGTTGAATAAATGAATTTAATAATATGTTATCTGACTATACTCGTACATTGTATACACTCCCACATACACATGAGAACATTATATGTAGAATTGTAAATGTAGAATGAGATAATAAGTATTACGAGGAACGTGAACTCTCCTTTCCTTGCATACTTATCCTTAGTTTGATGTACCATCCTAGGTAATAATTAACTAACTTGTTTTTTTTTTTTTTAATTTAGTGATTCTTGTTCCTATCAAAAATCCAAATACACGTTGGGATCAATACTCGCTGAGATTTTAACTCGAACTATTCCACTGCAGCTTGTGTGTCTGCATTACGAGTGATACAAGGAATCGAAAAGTAGGTAGTTAAGTATTAAATGACAAAGAAACGAAAATCTACCCTTTTAATCATTCTTTCCTAATTTTATTGATAGAATAATATCCAATAGTTTCGTAATAACACAGCGGCACGTAGAACAAATAGAAGAAGTTTCAATAAATAGGGTATAACACCACTACACAGAAAACAGAAAATATTTCAATGTTATTATAAGAGTGACCTTAGATAAACATCACAAAATGAAAACCTAACATCTCTTCGGCTCTTCAAATATTTGCAAGCGTCCGTTGGATGAGCTGTTTATATTATTTTTATATTATTTCTTTCTGTTATGAAATAGTTATAATATTTATCTCAATGTATTTTAGAATGTGTGGAATTTTCTGATACCCATTATTATATAAGTATGCATACCTAGTGATGTGAAATATGTACATAATTATGGAAATATTGAATGTAAACGTAATCTTTAGAACTAATATGTGCGACTCATTAATAATGTAGATTCTAGTATGTGATTAATATTCAATAACTTTATTATAAACTTTATATGGACGAGATATTGTAACAACATTTCATGCATATCATACCAAATTATTATTCTACCTAAATATCTACAAAAGGATATAATTACGGAATAATTATAGGTAAATTATGAGAGAATTTTGTTTTAACTAATAGTGAAACATAATATTTTACTATCCTAGATTTTTGGTAGGCACTACTAGAAAGACCAAATGTTGCCATAAGACTCGAGTATACCATATGATAATATATCAAATAAATTGCATATTTTAGAGTCAAGTTCTCTATAAAAATATATATAAAATAGAGAATATTGTTAGTGTCATAATGAGGAATAAGAATTTATCATTATAATGGTTTATTCTTGTGTTTGTATATTTATTACACTATTTCACTTAATGCCTTGACTTTTGGCAAGAAATTCGTATTTGAACCACCGACTATTCAACGGATATATTAAGTACATTTGAATTGTTTCCCCTGGTCTGTTCATTCCACTAGTGTACTCAATATTACATAATGTATGTAACTAACTACTGAAACTTAGAGACTATGTAAGACAGACATACTATTTTCCTGATATTGTTCATATAGATAATTTTAAATATCCAATATGAAAGTGTGAATACGCTTCCCTTGGAACAATTCCTGAAATTTTACTCATTAGTATCTAATAGATTCGCCGCTATCGACCCGTTTGGGTTTATTTTACATGTAAAATAATGAAATAAGGATAACGAATTGGGAAACGGGGAATCACATGAAGTTTTTCAATAAAGTCTCGTGTAAAAGAAAAATAGAAAATTTCTTTTGGTATTATAATTATATCAAAATTAATGTAACGTAGTTTTCTTCGAACGTAAAAATAAAGACCTACTACATACGTGAAAACCTTTGAGTTCAAAAATTCTTTCTCCAACAAAGATAATGGAGCAGATAATAAAAACAATGAATTCCGAATTCCATGAAGTAAATCCTCGGTAGAAAATTTTCATGTGTTTTGAGTTATTTCAGTTATTTAGTAAACTGGTCAGGTATAAGAGTTCAGTTCTGAATCGATTCCATACATACTGTATCCATCAGGATTAGGTACTTACCTATCTAGATACACAATAATGTTATGTCTATCTATACCTACTCGTTTATACGCCATGTGGAATATAAGTCTTAAGGGTGGAGAATTATGTGTTATTGTTATACGATTTATCAAATACGTAGGTAGGCACTAACGTGATAGTTGTGGAATCAAACTTAGACCAAAGACGTGAATAGAATAACGTTAAGAAAAAAAAACTAAGTCTGTGACCAGGTATCAATAATTATGACCTATTAAATGAACGCATGATATCATTATAGAAATACTTAAATTAATAAGTACACACACGATACAATTTATACTTTATAAAACTCATTTTACATTTATGTGTAACAGATTGTTAGCATTTTTATAATAGTTTCAGGATTATTTTTTTTGTATGCGAAAACATATTTTGCAACATCAAAAATAACGGAATACATGTATTTAAATCTAAATTAAAATCCTTAAATAATATAGTGATGAAAGTTTTTCAATAAATGTTAAAACTTTTTTGAGTAAAGGTATGATATTATAATTGAAAAGTACGCGCCTTCTGACTTTCTAACGAAATTTAATACATGGTTTGTGATACAGACCCATATCAAAAGACTATCTAGAAAAATCCAAAGTTATAAAAATGTGAAAAGGGTCTGAGAATATTCGCTCTAGTGGAAAATCGTCTCCAACCCTCGTTCAGGCATGATTGGAATGAAATCATTACTATTCACACGTACCCATTCAGAGTAAATAAAATGATAATACACATATGAATTTATCGTACCATGAAATATTATTTCTCTAATACTTACGGCTACCTACATATTGTATTGCGGACAGATCTAATGCCAAGCCATTGTCACTCACAATAACATGTTAACTGCTACAATGACGGGAGGTTACATTTTATTCGACCAAATAATTTAATAACACTATATTAAAGTACAGATGCTATATAATAAGGGATATGTACCTACTTTCTAGAAAGTACTCACATATCCCTTATTTCACCAGAATACAATTACTGTGAATAAAGAAAATCAGAAAGTCTGGCCTTTGGTTCTCTCTGCCAATCTCGCGAGGGACGCGGCGTGATTGTGATAGAATAGAATAGAAAGCTAGCATTATTATACTGTCATATACCCAGGTCTAATCAAATACCTTTTTCCACAATTTGTTCCCGAAATTGACGCAAGAAGAAAGCCTGAAAAGCTCCCTATGGAAGGTTTATAAAATATCCCTATGGAGTGTTTTTCCTAAAATAAATAACTGGTATTATATTAAGATTTCAGAATATTTGTTTCTCATAAAAAAATGTTTATTCTTGCAAAAGAAAATTTTGTAACGTTATCTTTCAGTAAAAATAAAAAGGTGTGTGAATTTTACGTGTTTGTCTCCAAACAAGATTATTTCATTAGTTAATGGAACTTTTAGATAAATATATTAGTATGAGAAGGAAAACATTATCAAAATTTTCTTTTGTGTGAATAAGGGAAGTTAACTTTGTATTTCCTGTGGAAAGTAGGTATATAAAAATATAATTTGGTGTTGATGAGTAAAATTTAGGGTCTTTTGTTTGGAATATACAAACCGGGCACGTCCTAATAAAATGTTCAAACTTTTATAGTTAACACTGTAATTCGAGCGTAGGATTGGTTTTCATAACAGTTGTAGTTTTTTTATTTGAATCCAATAATCAGCATTAGAAAATTATTTCTACTGTTGTTTCGACGTTAATCTTTGAAAATTCTGGACATGAAGAGACGTTCTCTACATTTCACAGAATCGCTTTGAAAATGTGATGTTTGCTTTCCCAAAGTGTCTATAATGAGTGTATGAATAAGTCTCTCTCTTATGTATCACTCATGATTGGTGATTTGCCTTTTAAAATAATGAGAGGTCTCTGTCTTCTTCAAATTGGTATTCCACAAAATTAAGGAGAATCTCAGAAATACCGATAGAGCAATTTATCAGTGTGGTCCAATATTTATCCCATAGTTATTGTTAGATATCAGGAATTATAAGTTGCCATGAAAGATTTGCCTTTTATTGATCGTATAGTGTGCGTGTTGTTTATAGTGAAGTAAAACATATTATAAGAAACAAAATATGGATAATATGAAGAGTAACAAAGCACGTACCAGTACAAGCTGCAACAGCAGTTCTACCACAAATGAACTACTGACATTTCCACACCATTTGGTTTAATCAATTTATAAGTAACGTGCTAGCTGGCAACATACAACAACGTAGGTACACGGGAATAAGCGAGGCAAATGGACCATGCCATAGAATAATAGCATTATTCATTTTATGAAGCAAATCAGAAAGATGTTGAGTAAATACATCGACCAATATTAAGTTCATCCTCTGGTTACAACAATTACGTATAGGAATTACTGTTGATTGATTTTTCAACATCATTTCCATTTCAGTATAAGAGATGCATGACGTCTAGGTATTACCTATAGTCACTTATCTGTTATTTATTATAAATACAGAAAGTAAAATTACGCATTTTTGCCATTCCACCCACAGAAAACGAGTGATCCCTGCAAGTACCTACAATATAATTAATGAGGCTTGCAAAACCTGACCGCGGAAAGAAAACATATTTTCTACACTTATTTAATAAAAAAATCCTTAGCGTAGGTATCATAAAGTTAGGATGCTAATATAGGTACCATGCCTAATTATATGGTAGCTATATATGCATGTTCTCTTGTAGAATTATTCAATAGATTATGGAAGTGTAGATATATGTGTTTTTCAATTGCAATTATTTTATTTTATTTAATCGATTTTTTGTGCGTAGAGGTTCCTACACCATATGCCTACCAACGTTTTCATGAAAATCTTATCGTCTTTATTACCTACTAAATTAATAGCATATTATTTTGAGTTACCATTCTAGAATCGGTGCGCGTATTACCTTAGTACTAATTTGATTAATTTGTGCAAAAGTTAATCCATGTGGTAGATATACTCGTACTTGTACACACATAAATCTGTTACTTTAAATATTATATTTTCCTATCCTTAGGTTCACATACTACCTATGTACTATATAATTTTAGTAAGTAATAGCCCTCTATCACACTTTAGTACACGTCTGGATACATCTGTTTTTACGTATTTTCATAACTTTATGTGTAATATATTTTTTCTGACAAATTACCCACTTACATAATATTTCGTTCCGAAAATGTGAGTATTACTTTGAGTGAAAACTCTTGTAGGTACGTTTATTTCTCTGGGATCATTAAACCCGTACTCGATCAACCGATTTGATATTTTCCAGTAATTACAAATAATATATTATTGTTTTCCATCAAAACAGGATTGATTTTACCAAAGTATTTCTATGCCATTACCCAACACAAAGGGGAATAATGTTATACCGTATAATATAATGATATAAGCTTCTATAATACAATGAGCATGGTACTACATAATACTCGTAATATATGAATTTACCCCACATGTTGGTATTTTTGATAGAGTGATAGAAAATCAATTTATTATTTTCTGATATTGAGTAAGCTGCATTTGATTTGTAGACTGATATTTGTAGTGAAATGAACCATCCACATGCTAATATTTCATTGTTGTTTTGAAACAATATCTACATAATTGGAATAATAGATTGCATCAGATAACATGAAACATGAACTGTCTTTCATTTTATTCACTACTTAATATGAAATCAATAGCAATCGTTACATCAGAATGCTATGCACAGATGCCTTAATAATATAGGTAAAGTAGATTTTAAACTACATACTTAGAAGAATTATAATATATATAATTAAGTTAATTACATATTTCGGTGATTTTTATATTACTAATTAGTTCATCATTAGCTGAACGCATCACATATATAGGTTCCTGCAGATTTTAAACATAAAGAGTAGCAGAGTTTTTAATAATCGAGAGGAATATTTCTCACCGTCATGTTTTCTATTATGGTTGGTACTTTGTAAGCGTTTACACTTTTTTTACGCAAAGAAACGTCAGTTTTAATCGCATTTGGTAATGTGTAACGACGAATTAACGCCGAAAAGCCGTTGTTACTATCGAACACGTTTTTCAAATATTTTTACATAGAATCTCGTTTTGAAACACGCAAATCTAAGGAAAACCGTACTCTGTAACTTTTATCTGCGTGTTGTGAATCGTGTTTTGACAGAAGTTATCCCGCCACCTCTAGAGCAGGCGTATTAGAATCGAGTTTATTTATGGAAAATTAATTACCTAATTATGACATAAATATAACATATTGTGACGTTATTTAGCATATCTAGGTGAGTAAAACCTTTAATTATTTGATTAAAAACACCAAATAGTCATTATAATGTGTTATGTCAATGAAAACACGTATTGTAAAATAGGTTATGTTTATCATTTTGCCGTGTTCAGAAAATAAATCAGTTGCATCTTAATGCTAATAAATGATGTTATGATTTAATAATAAATGATTGATACTAAAAGTAGTATGTTGATTGTTTACAATAGGTTATGTGACAAACAAATATGACCATAAATTAATTCATTCCAAATGTTTTGTGCTAATAATAGTATTTAATTGGTGTTGACTACTTGAAATCACTGTTGAGGATTTGTTTATTGCAGGATGATAAAGGGATTGGGGGGCTTCATTGGCTAAAGGGATATTAAGGACAAAATAAATATAGTTTACAGACTGTCTTCATCAGTTTTTCGAGCACACCTCCAGAAGAGATGTTAATGGTCGTGGGAGGCAGTAGAGGAATGGTCTGACCAAATCAAGGCTACCACAGGTACATCGGTGAAGTACAATAATCTTAAACGTATTGAGGATGAAAAGAGAGGATGGCCACAAACCTCAACAAGGATAACAATGCAAGAAAAGAATATATAAATATAAGGTAATAATCAATCAGTAAAGATGTTGATAAAAGTCCATACTTCATTACAAGTATGTATATCTGTTGAGGTAACTTACTCGTTAAGAACCAATCTAATTTACCTATTTGATAGTCTCAGTCTGCCTGTTGAGGATCGACGTGTATACATGATGACTTCTCAGCAAAGGGAACATAGGTAAAATGTAATTAACTTAAATAAAAGGCCTTTTGTTCATTTAATATTATTAATAACTAGTTATTTGAACTTATATTCAATTCCATAATGAAGTAACCAATAATATTTTGATTATAAATTCAGTGTAAATGCTATTTAAGTCTGAAAGTATATAGTCACACATAGTACAGTATACACACCTTGTGTTTTAATATTTTGGTGTTAGTAATTACAAATACTTAAAACAAATAAACCACAAATCTTTATTATCAACATTAACAAAATTTTAAAGTTATAAGAAATGTATTCTACTTCTTAATGCAAATCATTGTTTCTATTTGCATAAGCCACTCTTCCACAGATGGCGATAATAATAGGAAATCGTTTTATTTTCAGATGCAAAATGTGTGGACGTTGTCGACTCAAATACTATGCGTGATGTAATGCGAAATGCTACAGTACTTCGACGAAGATACATGGAATCATTTGTACACCTGGAGAAAAGAATGTTCAGTGATTAAAACATGCTCAGAAAACTTGCAATTTGTGTGTTTGTTAATTGAAATAATATAACTAATGGATAAAATTAATTCAACACTCTTTTATTTCTATCTGGGTGAAATATTATTACGAGATAGTATTGGAACTAGGTATGGGTATGATTACTTACAATTAGCACTGGAGCAATGAACTGTAAGTTTATGCACTGGAGATATTCTCTGTAACTTCAGGCTTTTGTAGATCTTCTGTCACATTTCCATTAGGCATTCAATGCTTTCAATTACCACTGTGAAGCCTTTTATTCTGAAAATAAACACCAAAAAACATTATGTTTAGCATTCACAGCCATAGAACTACCTACAATTACCTAAGCGTAATTTCATAACAGATTTTTTAAGGTTATGTTGACACCCTTACAATGCGAAACAATAAGAAGTTTTTTTTTAAAAACACATTTGTCGTACTGCCAATAACCGATTTAATAAGAAATCAATGATTAGGGCTCACCTAAGCTTAATAAAAATACACTGAGTAGATAACACGACACAAATGAGTTTTCTTTTACACTATGAAGTTGTGCGTATTTTCTAGTGAACAATACATCAAGAAAAACCATTAATGTACTTACATATAGGTGTATTGTGAAAGACGTGGATATTATATTCATTTTTATAAAGCTGAATATTCATCTGGGTCTCTTGTAAAACGATTGTCCTGCAGGAAAACATCGCCCGCCGTTACCGACAAATACGCAGCCCGCCATAACATAACCTCAAATCATTCATCTGACGTTTTCTGAGATGTTTTGTAGTACCATAGACAATGTGGAACTTATAATCTTGGCCGCAAGTAATTTGAAACTCGCTTTGAAACTGACAAAATTAGAAATTGCCAAAGATTCTTGTTGCGTGATGAGATCGAGACGTTTAAAATATGAAAACGTAAAGAATGTGAGTTAAGAAAGTACCAACCCACGCAAGTTCTGTGGGTACTCAAGTATATAACTCGGGATTATGAAAATTATTGCACTAATTACACAGCAAGGTACATAGTGAGAATCTTATCAATGGTTTAGAGAACGATACCTTACCTACCTCCAGGATGTACAATTGGGAAGGCCATGGGATGCCAATAGCTAAATCGTGAAAATGAGTAGAACAAGGTATATTTATTTATTATTATTTTTTTTTATTTATTATGACATAAACGGCCATACGGCCTTTGAAAAATACAAAAATTTCTCACAATTGGTAGTATAAGCGAATGTAGTACATGGAGTAAATGGAACATTTAAATTTATATTAGGAAGAATTTATAACAATCGTAAAAAAAAAATATTACTTAATATGGACAAAACTATACAAAAAAACAAACAAACAACAAAAAAACAACAAAACAACAAAACAAAACAACAAAAACAACAAAACAACAAAACAACAAAACAACAAAAAAACAACAAAAACAAGAAAAACAACAAAAACAACAAAACAACAAAAACAAACAAACAAACAAACAACAAAAAAACAACAAAACAAAACAAACAAACAAACAAACAAACAACAAAACAACAATAATAATGATTATAGATAACTTAAAATACTATTTTTGTTGATTAAATAAAACAATTGTAGGTACCTATTATTAAATTAATCGGTATCTTAAACACACAAAGTGGTCCGATTCGGGAATATTGTAATGATTTAGAAAAACACAAAGTCAGCAGTATACCAAATCAGGGCTGAAAGAGATTAATTAAGGTTAAAATTAATTGCCGCTTTTTTATCGACTCTGTTATTTACCTAGGTACCTAATCTTATTATTACTCCAACCAAGTATAAAATATATCGGCGAAAAATGTAAAAAAAGTTTAGGGACATAATAATATTATATTACACGATGGACTATTTTCCTGAGTAATAAATATGGCACGGAAAAAGTTCGCTGGAAAGTAGTAATTGTGAAACTAATTGAGAAAAAGAAAAATTTTGCTTATACTACTTGTTATCTACGTCATGTATGTAGCTGGGATATCCGATGTTTTGCAAAATAAATTGTAACCTTCAATAACTGCGTAATCGTCTTGTGTTCTCACATTTTGAGAGAAATGAATAGAAGAAAAGGAAAGGACAATATAATAATTATTCTTCATATTAGGATCGAAAACCTTTTACCCAACATTGAAACAAAGAAATAAATATTATGTAATTAGCACGACTATCTTTATAAAAAACCAACTTTATTTAAATCACAATAAGTCTATAAAAAAAGTTATTTTAGTACATATCTAAATGACATCTAGACATAATTATCCCATAAAACATGTTGTTTTGTTCTTAATTTATATATTATAATTGACTATGAACAACGGAATTTTTTTTTTAATTATACAAGTACATAATAGGCACACGTTCATTTATTTTTGGAGGACCACATTTCATGACAAAATAATCCGGGATAAATTTTATGTCAGGGGTGATTGGGAATAAATTCCTAAGAGGCAAGAATACTTATAAATTCAATTTAAGTGTGGGAGTCATATGACAGACATCAGAAATACGTAGGTAATTAAGGGCATGGCACCAGGAATGACGTCACAGTCTTTTCCCACGGCATTAAGGTTCAAAATTGCGTGACAATCGCACGATAAAATGGTTAAAATAGCGTTTTTTTCCATTTTTTGGGGTTAATTTTGCGTCTATCAAAAAACTTTTACGGTTATTCCCTAGATTTTAATGCATTTTATAAGTACAAGAAAAAAAAAATAATCCGCGACTTTCGGGAAACGAGTTTCCGTCTTTCGGAAAAAAGGTCAGAGGTGTTTTTAAATATTTTTTTGCGAAATCTATCCAAGATAAAAAAAAAACTATTACGGTTATTCCCTAGATAAAGGTTCAATGCATCTACCCTTTTTTGTTCCAAAGCATATTTAGTAACGGTTGTCGAGATAGAAGGTCTCCCGTTTTTAGAAATTTTTGAAATGTCGGTATGCACAATTGCACACTCTTAATTTAAGATAAAACAATTTGACATTTAATAGGTTTAAGATATAGAAACGCACCTACGCTTTAAATAAATATGTGAAATTGTAATTGACAATTATACTTACATTGTATCAGTGTTATCTATGCATCAATACCTAATTACGAAACTAAGTAGGTGTGAAAATTACCTCTCTCACAATATTTTACATATGTACATAAAAAAGAAAAACGTACAGGTAGGTGGGTACAACATATAGCATTATTACACGTGTATAACAATATCAACATTGAAAAAAAAGTATGCAAATGATGTACGTCAGGTCACAGAAACATAGTGGACACACTAAGCAGCATCATGAAGCAGTCGCATCAGTAAACAACTAGGTAGTAGGTACCTACCTGTAATGATACGACTAGTTGCTTCACTGGTCCCCACTTACGTGTTTCGCGTACGCAATAAGTTATATAAGAGATTCTCACCATTTCCCACGCTCATTTTTGTAGTTTGTGCCATATAGAATTATAGTATGTTAATAAGGTGAGTAAATCGATATTATTTATTATTGAATTAACTAACTAATCGTTGACAGTATTAATTTTATGCTTTTATTGATTGCACTAACAAGTTGGCCGTGAACATTAATTAATTAATTATAAGCCGATGTATCTTTGGCATAATTTATTTTTTAATAAATTAATATAATCTATATACAAATTATAGTCATCTTAAAACTAGTGCCCACCTATCTTCAAAATGGGGTTCAGTTTGTCACCACTTGGAAATAAAAGTACATCATATGTAATTTTTAACTTGTTGACAGAATAGTTTTTCTGCTTACATTTGGGGTCACATTCTTTTCGCAAAAGCTTCGTACCTAATAGGTATAGGTGTATTTCATAAAAATGTAACTCAAAAATGAGACCATAGGAGACTATGGTCTAGAAATGGATGCATGGAAATTTAATTCTAGGCACAAGAGTAAAGATGAACCTTACTTACGAGTAGGTTACTTATTGGGTTGGAATTGTAGCGTATTTCATTTATAAAATAATATGTGACTTATGTAAAAATATGCTAGTAAGTAAGTACATATATTAGTACTTTAGTATTGGTTGTTGTTTGCTAAACAATGGTCTAACAAAAGATAAGTGAAAGTGTTGAATTGTGTCTTTAATGTGTAATGTGTATAGTACACACATCATCATGTTGTGTTTTTATCCATTCAAATTGAGATTGAATGGATAAATATTACTATGCTCTGAGGCAAAATAAATAAATATATTATTACGCTTGTTATAGTGTTTGTATAAGTGTGCGCTAATAATATAACATTATAGTTATGTTCTATTAAAAATATTATGCAATGTTTTATGAGACTGTTGTACTATGTCGTATAGCAATCTTGATAATTGTTTATACATCTAGGTGCCTATACCTAACCGTCCTGATAGAATAGATAGATCTGTCAATGTAAAAATAATGTTCAGAGTTCACTTCATTGCAAACGTTACTGTTAATTAATCGAATTTAGGACATATGTACAACTAATATTGTGCATGCAAATAATTACACATATTTTATAGAATATAAATTTATTATTTATTTATTTATTGCTTAAACGGCCTCAAGCCTCTGGAAAGTTGAATATATCAATACAATCAATGTACATAGCCAAAACAATACATAGATTGTACCATATAATATTTAAAAGATTTTAGAAATAATACATATCATTGTAATAAATAAAAAATATAATAGTTTACATACATGTAAATTATGATCGAAAGATAGCTTTTTGAATTAAACACGTATTAAAAATAGAAATGATAAATACGAGTATGCCCATACTACCTATCGTCGTAGATTCCGGCAGGTAAAATTATGATGTGAGTACGTATACCCATACAATACTTAGATGAAAATCTGCCAATTCAGAATATACCCATGGTAACAGTAAAATGTCAATATTTGGCATTTACCTTGGTGTATTATTATAATAATTATTATCTTAATTTTATTCTTTCTTGATGCCGTGACTCATTCATTTGTTTATATGTTTTAAATTCCAAACAATTAATTCTCAAACTTTATAGGTATTATATTAAAGCACTAGGTACAATTTATAAATACTGTATTGTAATTGTATCTGAAGACGGACGTAGATTCGCAAGTAAATTGAGGAATGGCCAGAGGCACCTTCTAAACTAATTATGTAAATAAACCATCCTTTTACCTCTACTAAAACTTATTTTTCCTTAATATTCTCGAATTAAATAGATAACCAAATTGGTTTTAGTGATTCTAAGAATTCTTTCCATGTTATTCTTTTTTGCTCTTTTATTTCAAGTAAAAAGGTAACTAGTTATTGGTTATGAACACAACACTAAATTTTCCAGAAAACTATCAATATAAATTTCCATTAGAATGTATGTCCTGATTGAAAAGCAGATAAAGGGACCGATAAACACTACATATGTATGTATTAGTATGTCAAACTCAAATAATAGCTAAAAAAATATCAATTTATTATTGATTATTTTTTCTTAGAGATGTGCGCCTATAGCGATATCCCACGGTACGCGAATCCAGATTCGTCCGTGATTTTGGATTTGTACGTATCTACCGCCATACAAATCGCTACGAAAGCGTCTGTAGATTTACGGACTCACCCCTTCCCACGGCCTGTGAATCTACGTTCGAATCCGGATTCGCGCTCAGTGGGAAACAGGCTTTATTTTATGTTTGTGTGATTGACAATATTATTAATGATGTTTCACAACGCAAAAATGAGAAAACAAGAAATGATCAATATAACATAATAATATATGAAGATTGGAGAAGTTTGGTGTTACCTAATTTACACAAGAATAGGAAACAATGATGTATGTCATCACTAGGCACTAATTACCATAATATAGAAATAATCATGGCTCATGGTCGTCCCCATTCTTCGTCTTGTATTATTGTCAATGAAAACGAATTTCATAAAAAATCCTTAGTAATTCTAATATTTCAATGTCGTGTGACGCTATAATGACAACAGACCGAGAGGTACTAAAATATTTTATTTATTTATAAGCATTTATAGAATCCTCATTAACGATAATAGGTTATGATGTCATCATTATATTGAATAAGAAAGCGTAAATAAAAATACAGGTATGGTTACACATCAGCGATGGATTGATTCCAAATTCACAGTGGTGTATGTTCTTATAGTAAATATTATTAGTGAGTTTAGAACGAGATAAGCGTTTTCTTCGAAACGTCGATCAAATGTCAATCTACACACGGTTCCTCTGAAAACCAGACAATCATGTGAAGTGTTTACCGTGAAAACCTTCAACAATTACTGAGATACCTAAGAGTAGAAAACATTTTGTAAACAATGTTATTAGGTACGTTCGAGATGCAAAGTTTTATGATCCACGATGTTTGTTTCGAGTTTCATTTGAGTCAAGTTACTACCGTAGTATTATATAGGTAGATTCATTATTATGTAATAATGATTCATACATCGTATAACCGTATAACCTGGTTGCCGATCTGCAAGAGTATCACTGTCATCATGTAAGTCAACGCAGCGTAGCGCTGTGACCTCATTGAGGACGTTGGTACCTACCTATTATAGTAACAAATAAAATCAATCATTGTATTATGCAGTCTTATGGGACGTTATTATCATTTGTACCAACGTACCTGCATAGTTTACCTCTGATAAATTTTCTTGTATCTCAAACAGAATAGTTTCAAATCGCTTGTCTTTTTATGATAATCTTTCAAATTAGACCAATCAACACGGATCCCTAGACCTGGCTCAGTGTAAAATGTTATGAAATTAGCGAAAACAGTTGATGATGATGGATGACTTTTTGGCGCCGTTTAATGTGTTCCATCTCAAGGGCGCGGGAAGCTGGTCTTAAAACTTTCGGTTTTCAGCATGCTCCTGAAGCTGGTGATGGGCTGGTCTTTTCTGTTCTGTTTTCTGTAAAGTCTGTTCCAGGTAACTGGTCCCGCGACAGGGAAAGCTCTCTCGAAGAAACCGGACTCGTTGGCTCTTTTTATGTCTTAAACCCATTTAGCTTCTTCTTATTAGCGAAGGAGACTACGACAGCTTATTATTGGCGTTTACCGAGAAACCGTAGTCTTTGCACCGATTTCCATCAATTTTCAAGTGTTTTGCATTTAACTAATGGATATACGGTGGCTTGGAATTTCTCTACAATCATCCAGTCATCTGCATAGCACTATGTGTGTTGAAATATGACTTGTTTAGCTTCCTTAAGAGGCTGTCCCCTAAGATGGACCACTCCAGGGGTTATAAGACAGTCCCTTGAGGACATTCCCTCGCTCTTCGAACAGCCAAGGTTTTGTTTAATAGTGTTGTTTTGACGGTTCTATTAGACAGCGTGGCTTCGAGCCATTACGATATTTTACAAAATTAGTATTTTAAGTAGGTACCTCCTTATCCTTTCTCAGTAGGTTTGATTTTACCTAGAAAGTGTTCTAAGATTACCTACCAATTATTATTGTTTGCCTACTAATTTAAGTAGGTAGTAGTTACAATAAATTTCGTGGAAATTCCTTCGACAAAACTCCTCGTTAAACATTTCCTATATTTTATTATTTAAATAAGTACCTACTTACATTATTCTATGAATCAATTTAATTGGATTTTGTAGTTACCTACGAGTTCATAGAATATTTAAGAGTATTGATTTTTTTGTATTTAGTGGTCGATAATTTAATACATATAAGTATGTACCTACTACCTACCTATAACTGCAGAGGTAGGTATTCGTATCCTTCCAAGAAATACCTACTCGTACAGGCAGTGGTGGACTGGTCAGGTTGCAAGCTTGCCCCCCCCCCCGAAGACCTCTTTAAGCCTGTCCTTTAATACTACATACCTACTTGCATCAATTCTCGAATGCAGCAGAAATAAAAAAAATATTAACGTCTGTATCACACATTGTTTGAAAAAAAAATCACCTGTGGCGCTGTTACATTAAATATGCATAGGTACTTATACACACAGCCATGGCTTTAGGGGATAGGGGGGGGGGGGGGGCGATAAATAACATTTTTGTTGGTCATATATATCACAAATTTCAAAAAAATTGACGCTAAATCGATAAAATTAGAAATTTACATTTTTTTTGCCTGTGGCGCTAATTTTACCTCCATATTTATGAAAATATCAAGAGTAGCCCAGGAAATTTAGCTTTGTAGCGTAGATAATTGTCGGAAAGCTGGAAACTGTTTTAATCCCTTCATTAACAAGCAAAGAAGGTTTCTTGAAGTTTGCACCAATTTTCCGCTTGTGCTAAGTACAGGGTGTCCCAAAAACAAAATAAAAACTGAAAAAAGTTCAATTTTTATTTTGTTTTTGGGACACCCTGTACTTAGCACAAGCGGAAAATTGGTGCAAACTTCAAGAAACCTTCTTTGCTTGTTAATGAAGAGATTAAAATAGTTTCCAGCTTTCCGACAATTATCTACGCTATACCCCCTTTTTTAATGTTTCCTCACCGGTCTAGAGGTACACGAGAGAGAGTTGAAGAGGGAGATATTGGGGGCACTTTATTTCAACAACCGTATTATTTAGGCAACCTGAATTTTAAGAGCCAGTCCGCCACTGCACGTAGGTAAATGAAAACAACTTTTTTTGTGATGTCTTGGAGAATCTGCGAAAGGTATTTCCAACGATTAATATTTACCATCATTAGGTGCTTGAAGCGAGGCAAAAGGTATAAAAAACGAAAAAAATAATTTAACCTTATATTTTCTTGGTATTAAATATAAGTATTGCATGAATCGTTTACTGTGATTTACTCGTAGTTTTTTATTAAGTATATCTTTTGAGAATTGAAGTTCTATTTATATCGGCCGGGTTGTAAAATTGACTGCACTCTTTCGAATGCCGTGTAGTGGTCAGGTTCCTATGTGTATCCTGAATGTCATACAAATGTATGCATAAAGAGAACGTTGCGTGCTTTTTTATACACACAGGAAATTTATTGGTTATTAGTTAACATAGGATCATTTTGCTATGGTATGTTAGTAGTAGTAGTATGTTAAGTAAGCTATTGAATCAATACACAGAAAATCACCGGCTGCTGGTATTAATCATACCCAATTGATATTTTACTGTATTATTTTATTTCAGATGAGGGACATCGCAAATTTTTTGTGGGCAGTTGCAGTATATGGATTCGTGTTGGTTGAATTCTGTTATTCTGATGACCGTCCTAGATTGTTAGTTGAACCCAAAGCTGAAAAGTGCAAAAATCGTAAGTAATATTTAAGGCATAAAACAACTAAGTGATGTGATATATTGTTGACAGTAAGCAAGGTTTTATTAATCATCTTTTGATAGTTTTGTTATATTGTAGTGTTGTGTTATTACCTATGCTATATAAAATACAGAATGAAATGTGTTAAAGGTTAAAAGCGCCAGCAGTGGCGCATGGAAATATATTGGATACGTGTCCGTTTTTGTGTGTTTTGAGTACACATAGAATTACTCGTACATTGAAAAGTTTATAGTTGAAGACCTTCTACAATGATAAATAGTAACTTTCAATGGGAAATGCCTCTACATCAAATAATAGAATGGATTATCCATTAGTTCAATCAAATAACAACATCGATGACATAACCATTTTGTATTATGAAGACCCGATGGCCGTGGGTCACTCAGCACGGATTCAATAGAATGTTGAGTAAACTAAGGGAATTGTCAAACAAAGGATATAATCTGCCCTTTGAAGATAAGTGTAGGTATATTAATGAGAGAAATTGTTAGGCAGGGTTTAAATAATTTATATTTCAATAAGGCTGACAGATGAGCGATTGAAGTAGGTACAGATTGAGATAATTAATAAACGTAGTTGATAATCTTGATCACTGGTTAGGTACCTACCTACTACCTAGTAATATCAAATCACAAAATAAGACATTTCTCTCTAATGTAAATTCTTCATAATGTATGACCCTTACATACTTGACTCACATCACTAAGTTTATTTTTTTTGTATGGAGTAATATTGAAAGTAATTGTAATTTTAGTTTACATCTCGGGTTACATAATAATATATCAATGAACCAGCATCAGCCTGAAATAATTTCTATATACATCTACCATTCGCGGTATTTGGAAATATCTATGCATTGGAATCACGTTATTAATTTGGATATAATGATATTGCAATGTACGAGTGGGTAGGAACTTTATATGGTCAATACAAATACAAATATACGTCATACTTGATATTTGAATCAAAGTGTGCAATGTCAATTTGTATCGGGAACATTTTGCGAATTTCTGATTGATGTCCGTTGTATGTTCCATTGGAAATTTCATATCATTTAATGTTATTGGAATATACCCAAATATACCTACAAGTAAATTAATATACTATACATCTTCCCATATTATCTACTAGAGGTAAATCTCTGACATAGAAGATTATTTGTGTATGTTTAATGTATTGTATATCAATTTCTTTTCAATGAGAATAAAATAAAATAGGTATAATAAAAAAACCGAACTGGATACATCGCAACTCGCTTTAGAATTATATCAATAGAATATTATTTTTTTAGTCGAGTACCTACTTATATTTTAGATAGCACAAGTCCCTAGCTATTTATATTTTAAATAAACCAATATTATCTAGCTAGAGAATATAAATAGAACCGACCTCAGTCGCAAATGAATGAAGAAGTAGGAAGGTACTTTTTTTAAGTACATACTTACAATTATATATAGGTATCCAGCTTTGACTATTGAAGTACCTAATCAAATTATTTTCCATACAGGTGTATTCAGTAATCAATAATGTTTTTTAAACTATGGTTACTGTTATTCTATTGACAATTGAAAACACAAATATGTTTCAATCTCTCAATGTTTTGATGTTTTCTCACACATCCTTCTCAGCGAACTGCATTCAACCCTGATTCGTCCTTCGTCAGTCATGCCCATTTCTAACTAGCATACAGACGGCATCAGGACAGCGTCGTGCACCAGCACTTGCTATGCGTAAACACTTTTCATAGACACACATTTCGTAGGACATTTTTCGGGTTATACCAATTTTAAATTAATTATTATTTTACCGTGGTTTAAAAATGCTAAACAAGCTTATTATGTAATAAGGATAATATGTAAATAACATGGGCACGTCAGTGTGTGGTACGAAATTTTCAATTAAAATAATTTCACGCCTTTGTTGTCAGACAGGACTTCCCAAATGCAAATTAAACATTGAAAAAAAAAATGTAAACAATCACTAACGAAATATAATTTAAGCGGCCACTGTATTTTAAATTTAAAAAATATAATCCAGGTTGTATGAGTCGTCCCTTCTTTAGAAACACCAATTACAAGATATTATAATATGGAACAGTAAGGCTTAGTATATGAGTACCTACATAACCCATTATAATAAAAGTTACTTATGTTCTAAAAATACACATCAATGGTTATGTGATTTCAGTATACGTACCTGTGTACAGTGTTATACTATATGTTATATAATAGTTAATTAACCGATAGATATAGATCGATGATTTCTGTTAATACATATTTAATATAATCATGTTTGTACAAAGTACTGAAGGTAAAGGTAAATCGCGAAAAAAAAATATTAAAGGAAAAGTTGTTTACTAGTCTGAATTTGATTTTTTTTCGAAGTCTCCTCTTTTGTGGAGGCCCCGGGCAGTATCCCCGGTCGCCCTCCCCTAAATCCGGCCCTGGTTACACGTAGGCATTATTAGTCATGTCGGCATAAATGTTCAAGAGAAAGGAAAATGTTGTTAGAAACATGTATTTTACCTTGGCATTCATTTCTGCATTTAAGTATGTTTGATCATCATCCTTAATAACATTGAGATTATGACGGAGATTAAACAGTATTCGATTATTGTTCACAATATAATCAATATACGCCCGATCACCCCCTATACCTAACTAAATATATACATTGTAGTCTAAATACGAAATGGTATCTGTGTTTCAGCAAATTCCTATATAATGGTAATAATTATTATTATTGTTTCTGATACAACGGATGATAAATTAATTATTCACCAATAAAAAGGCTTATCTGTTTGTACGAGTTAAAATTCCCATAACTGGTTAGCCGCTGAAACCGCGAGAGTGAAAATTAATATTACAGTAAACCAATGGCCTTTGCACTGCGTAGCTACGTAGGTACCTATTCAAATTCACATTATTTGTATCTAGGTACCAGCGACAGTACCTATATCCTACACACATTATCTACCTATGTTTTTTCGTGTTTGTTAAAAATCTCATCGGAAATAAAATTTTAATAAATGTCGTACGTAATAAATATATTTAATATACTTACATTTATGTACGTAGATATGTCTAGACTCGTGAACTTTATAAAATCATCTAAAATATAATTAAGAACCTTATCGAATTTTTTCTCCTACATGGAATATGATTGATGATATCTTTTTACAATATTAGGCCCGATACCAACAAAGTACCTACTACAAAAATTAAAACTACCTGACTTTTTTCATGAAAACGCATAAAATTAAGACGAATTTTGGGGGCTACTCATTACATTTGATGTTTTATTTATTATGATTTTTAATAAGAACATTTATTGTTGTATGTAAATAGGTACTTGCTTGAGTATCTACCTACCTATCGATAAATCTTCGCTAGAATAAACAGGTACTTCGTTGGAGAAGAATACTTGAGAATATTGTTTATGGATTCAGTTTTATTATATTCGTAAAATCCACTTTACCTTTAGTAATTATCGGTTCAGAATATTAGGCAAACTTCAATACAATAACATTCTTCACTGTGTATTTAATGTTATCATAATGAAGAGGAAGTATTATTTTAGGTATAGGTATCAGAAAACCATTGTGCTTATTTAGTACGGATATTCTACCTACACTAAAGTTTCGTATTTAAGCTAATATGTTATGTAGGAACCAGGGGCGAAGGGTGGATTTCTGCAGAAGGGAAGCCGGGGCTAACATTTCTTATGGAATTACGTCAGATTAGACACTATTATACCTATCATTTTTTCCAAAAGATAACTCGACGGGAATCGTGTTATTAGGCAGCTTTGCGCCTGGAAGGAACGTAACAGAATAACCGCGCTTCACTGATTCATTGTTAGTTAGGTACATAGGTTATAATAATAATGAAGTTAGTAAGAACTTTCTAAGTAGGTAGGGACTACCGAATACCTAACGTCCACTTCGTGCAACATAATATTAAGAAGTTTAAGCTCATATACACCTACCAGACCTAAAATAATTATAGATTTTACAATCAGTTTAGAATATTAGTACACATTATCATAAAGATCCAACCAAACAGCAACACACTACACACATTCATACTTGTATACATAGATGTAATAATATAACCCATACTTCTTCACGCTTTGTACATATATACCTACTCTCTGACTTATGTAAGGAACCTACGTGAGTGGCAAAGATTTTTTTTAGTTTTGAAAATCAGGTAGAATGAACGCCACATAATATGTAGTTTTCCCATCCCACTCGACGGATGTTATCTCACTAATTATGTTTTTAAATTTTGCGGATAAAAATAGCGGGTAGATATCTATATATCTACTCCTGCATAAAAGGTTCAATAATAAAGAAATTGAATTACTATCATTTACAAAAAAATCATTAACTATAAAAATTGAACCAAACTGTAAAAAGTGAGTATGTATGATATGCAGATATACAGGGGGTGACTATGTTGATTTGTTACATATTAAATAACAATAATAATATCCAAGTAGCGTTCTTATAATGATACAAATCGGATTACCTGCTTTATATTATAATCACCGAAGTGCTTTTGGTCAATGGCGAACTCAACTAGCATCAATGCCCCCCCCCCCTCCCCCCAACCATATAATCATCATCATCCTAGTCGGTCCCTCATTCCTGAGGATCGTGACCTTCATGTGGTATTTGATTCAGCAGTCTGGCCCACCCTGGTCTGTCTTTAGCTCGCCGCAGTGCCTCCGCAAATGTCGTACCACTGGCCTCTGCCACCTGGTCGGATCATCTCATTGGTATCCGTCCGCGACCTCTCCTGCCTTCCACTCGGCCAGTCAATATGGTTTTCTCCAAGTTGTCTGGCTCACGTCTTACAATGTGCCCAAAGAAACCAAGCAGTCTCTTCAGACACACTGCAGACAAACGAGTTGTAATGTGTAGCTCAGATAGAATTGATGCATTGGTTCTTTTTTCTATCCATGGTATTCGGAGAAGTTTCCACCAATACCACATCTCGAAGGCATCAATTCTCATCCTCTCGCCATCACCATATAATAAATAATGCCAAATACTGTTATAGAGGTACAGAAAGAACTGCCTTCACCACCTCCAACCCTAGTTACACCACTGCTTAGGGTATAGATATTTACAAAGCACTGGAACAACTATATTATATCGTTATAATTATTGTATTATATACATAGGTAGGTATTATAAAACAAACAATGGAGGAAAATTTTAATACCCTTCTTACAACATCAGAATAATTACCTTTAATATTTGAAATTTATTTGCCTTATTGAAATACCAATACATATTGTTTTTTACAATAACAATTCTGTTTCCAATAATTTTTAGTTCACGTGGTCTCACTCAATATTTTTTTAATCAATGTTGTATTAGGTACTAATGCTGGTCAACATTTTTAATTCCCTCTTTTTTGCTTATTTGCAGGTCCAAAGGAATTTAAATTTAACGGAAGCAACTACTTTATCAGCTCTCATCTACCAGATTATAATGATACCAAAGTAGACTGGTTAGATGGGCGCAATGTGTGCAGAGAATACTGCATGGACTTAGTTTCAATGGAAACAGTAGAAGAAAATGATCTCATCATGAAAGTCATCAAAGAAAGTAAGATTTGTTTATAAATTATAGACTCTCCATATTGTCCATAGAAAACGTGTATGAATGCTGTACGTATGTAGTGCCTACACTATAAAACCCCTTAGATTCTTACATTATGTAAGATTCAATATTTTATTGGTTTCAAAAATCCAATAGGTACCAGCATAGACATGTCAATTTATTGAGTAGGTAGGTAATCACAGGGTGGACCATTAATCCTTGCACTTTTGGAATGGCCCTAAAAATAAAAATATAGTTGGTATTTTTTTTTGTTAATAAGAACAACAATAAATGGTAAATTCATTTTGTGAAAATGATATCACCGAGATGTCAGCCATCTTGCCACTGATGTTCCTCAAATCCGGCTCTGAGATTTTCAAAAACTATAAAAGAAAGTAAATTTCCACGGACTAGTACATCCCACTGTTACTTCGTATTAACCTCAAAGGAATGTATGATTGTATCACACCAATACATCCTCTGGTCAACCTCTCAGATTTTCGACGAATTACGGTGTAAAATAAGATATCGGTTTGCATACATACTTGTATTACGTATAGCCTAACTAATTTCCAATTCACGGACGATATAGTATTTGTTTGATTTATTACATAAAATCAACTAGTTTTGTCATCAATATTATATACGACCTTTATTTTATTTCACACAGAAATCATGATGACCTTAACACTAATTTTATAAATTAACATATTTATAACGTGGAAAATTCTTGGAGCACGTATAGTGAACTAACATGGTAATAATGGAAACATATGTGAATTTTGTGTTTAGTTACTAATGAGAAATTAGATAATTTTGTATTATAAGTTATGTATATAGATATTGTTAATTATTAACATGATTATTATGCAAATTCAAACATTAACACGTTTAATAAATAGGATGTTAATGGTTTGTGTGTCCACGGAACTGACTAAATAAATAAAATAAAATAGATAATATCTCGCTAGTTTTATTGGAAAATAAGTGAAAATTAATATGTGTGTATTTTATTATTAGGTTTATTAAACGTATTTATATGTATGTACCTTTCTATCTAATTTTAAAATAATTTATTTTTAAACTGCGGCGGTAAAATGCGTAACGTCATATAATTTTGAAATAAATTCATGTTGCTATCTGACTGTATTATACATTACATTGCAAGGTAATGATGAACACCCGTTTATTTTTGGATTACAATTTCCTCTACTCAGATTTATTTCAAGGTATTCTGCCTATACTATAATGTGACACAAGAAAAAAAAACATTTGATTGATTGAAAACATTTGTAAAAACAGGTATTTAGTATGTTATATACATACATACGAGTATACCTTCTCTCTTGAATTCGTAGGTACCTGTGATGATGAGGGTAAATAAATATTATTGTATATATCATTATTTTAACACAATGTTTACAGACAATATTCCCTATATTTGGACAAGTGGTCGTCTTTGTGACTTCAAAGGATGTGACGCAGGACATTTGTACCCTAAAAATATTAATGGATGGTTCTGGTCGGCGTCGAGGGCAAAAATAGCACCAACTAATAGGGTAAGCATAGAAAACTTTCATATAATGATTGTCGAACACAGATACCTTGTATTCTAAAAAAGTCTAAAAATCATTGTCTTAATACCAAAAGAAAGTTGATTGTTTTTCTATTTAGGTAGCTATTAATAATTATCATACGTGCACTGTTGTCAAATAAGTTAGATACAGATATATAGGTACTCCAAGAGCGATATAAAAGGATGACTGCGTAGGTAATAGGTATGTCCCTACAATATAGTGTTTCGATTGTTTGTAAATTACAGATCCCTAAAGGATGGACTTACAATCCTTGGAGTCGTACTGGTTACAACAAGAAGCCCCAACCAGACGATGCAGAATATGAAGTGAACCAAACGCATGAAGCTTGTATGGCAATCTTGAATAATGTTTATGATGATGGAATCCCATGGCATGACGTGGCCTGTTATCACAAGAAACCATTTATCTGTGAAGACAGTGAAAGCCTTTTGCTATATATCCGACAAACAAATCCAGACATAAAACTTTGATTTCATCAATTAAATATTTTTAAACAAAAGTATTTAATTCAAATAATTCACATCACAAAAATAAATCTGTAATTATTAATTTGTAATCCATATTCTAATAGATTTGGTTCATTTTATATTTTCAACATCTTAATGTGGGTTTTATAATGTATCAAAGATAAAAGATATTCAATTAAATATGTACCGACGGATCATTTTATGCGAAGTGGAAACTTTCGAGACATTTGTTCCTTCATATATGTATTAAGAAACTAAGAATAATGTTAATGTTCAAACTTACTATGTTTATGTTATATAGCGTCGTTGGTTCATGTATTTTACTTGACAGTAATACTAATAATACAAAAGGGGATCGGTGGGTTAAAAATCACAATAAAAAGGGCTGTCAATATCAATCTAAGAAGTTCTTTTACTTTCATTACGTAATAATCATTCAGTAATCAAAATATTATTTTTAAATAATACCATAATGAAGGACCATAATAATATTTTCTCCTCGTTATACTGTTATTTTTGGCAATATTCTTTTACATTTATTTTCTTAAGCAAACCAATAAAAATAATTATCACCTGTTAATCTTTTATTAAGCTCTCGAAATATTCCCCTGAACAAGTGAATAAACACTCGCTAACAATAATGCTAATGGAATCGCTCTAAAATTATTCCGAAGCTCTGTTTAATTATTATAAAATGTAGCGTTCGCCTCCACTCCGTAAATTTTATTATCCCGATTAATATTCTTTCCTCTTCAACATGTTTATCGTGAAAAGTAATTATCGCTTTGTTGAAAAATATTATTACCTATAACTCCGCTTCTCTTTCTCTTCCAAGTCTTAGGAATGAAACAATTTGGGTTAATGGATAATTTTAATCGAAAAAATAAAACAATGCTGTAAAACAAAAGAATGAAAATCACAATTGACTAATTTTTTTATTGAAATCAAAATACTTAACTCAAATTTCTGAAATTTTAAATGTTTGCAATTTTTAAAACTAAATTAGAACCAGATATATCATGTAGGTTAAGCCTAGATGTGAATAATATAGATAGAGTATATGTAATGTATTAGAATCAACAGATAAATAGACATTTGCGGTGAATATTAATGAATTTATGTTATCAGGTAGAACCTCTTAAGTATATCAGAATTCCTACCTTAACCTCCTATTTCAAAATCTATTGGGAAGCTAATTACCTATAAATAATGGACCACTTCAGGTATTCCATTGAACATTGGAGTACTTATTTGAGATAAGTAAGGTAATATTAGCAATGAAGAATCTAATTAAGTAGGTACTTATAAATTATACTTTATACCTACTTCTATACATACAGGATCACTTATAGCTATGAGGTTTTACTTATTTTTAGTAACTATGTATCTCCCAGAATTTCGCCGGAAATCTTCAACATACGTGCGTGCCTTCACCTTGATAAAATTTGGAGCAAAAGCACAAAATTTAAAAAAATTATTCGTTAACTCTGATCACTATCATATGTAAATCCATACAAATATATGCACACCTGAATCAGAACATATTCATACAACAGTAAAATCAACAATACTTACATTCTCCATTTAGACATCAATATTTAGTAAAACATGGTACTAATGGTATTTTACAAATTCACTTGATGAGAATAAAGAAAATAATATATATTATGTAGTATTGAAGTGTAAGTACTTTAACATAAGATCGAACTTTGTTAATAAGCTTTTATAAAAGATTTAACAAGCCAGTAATGGAAAATAAGTAAGCATTAGGTAGAAGAAGTTTGAAATTACATTTCAGACTTAGGTATGCGCCTAATGGTGATGATAAAAACCTATTGTTCTGCTGTTACCATTATTCACTCCATTCACCTACAATTCTTTCTATCCCAAGATTTTGTATATTCGCCTGTTTGAAGGTATAAATATAATAATTATTAGACCACGTTTGCAATAAGATAGACACCTAAATGGTATAATTATAACAAATCTGTGTGCAGTAGGCCTGCCTATCTTCATTAATTCAGTACAGCAGTTATTACATATAACAGTATTCTGATGCAACGGTCGGTATCTATCTGAAAAACTATAAATGCACTCTAATTGTTACACGGAAGCACATTATAATGTTCATTCCAGTAGGAGAATTATCTACAAGTTTCACGTAGCATTTATCCACCCACTTCAACTCGCTTGCTATAGCCGGATAATATTCATAATACGTACATTCATCCGGGGATAAGTATAATGATAAATCTACAGGTAAATGTACTTAGTACTAGGTATTATATTATATGAATATTATATAACTTATAAA
This sequence comes from Ceraclea dissimilis, assembly GCA_963576895.1. NCBI lineage: Eukaryota > Metazoa > Arthropoda > Insecta > Trichoptera > Leptoceridae > Ceraclea > Ceraclea dissimilis. The sequence continues at coordinate 12,486,574 of OY756359.1, forward strand.
GTCGCAAGTGAATGAGGATCAGATAATTAAAATCCCCCTACAAATACCGGATAATTATATCTTAACGAGAATAAAATGAACTCCCTGGGTATCTGTGTGTCATACTTTATTTCCGTATGTTTGATTCATCATATTATTAAAATTCTCTCCCTTTTTTTATTTCATAAAAAACACAGCAAAAGCACAAAAACTCGTAAGTATGTACTATAGGTAGGTACATTAAATTTGTCGTTTTATTTTTACCAACGTTATTTCAATATATAAAAATAACTTAACTCATTTTTACGGTTGTACTGTTTGTTTTATTGTAATAAATTTAATAATGGTGATAGGTAAGTAATATGTAGGTACAAGTATAACAAGATATTATTGTCCATTGATGTATGAATAGATAACCCATTATTGGTTTATGTTGAACATGCGAATTTCCTAAATCAATTATGAAATAAGTTGTCTGTCAGAACAGAACACAATGTTGTGTTTAATAATGAAACATCAACCACGTATTTACTAAAGTCAACAATAATTCACAGGCTGTACCTCATATTTAAATTATTTTATCATATTTTCCCAAATTATGACCAACATTGATAGATCTAATACCTAATTATTTAACATTCAAATTTGTACCACCCACTAATATAATCTAATATTTGGTTTAGTTCCAAATGAAAATGACAATTTATAATGACAAAAGTAGATATTATTCAATATTTCGATACTACATAATCAAACATTACTGCAAGCAAAGTCATCGTGAAAATGAAATTACGAATAATTTTATGAAAATTTATTTACACTACATAACAGGTATTTGAAATTTTTAGAAATGAGATATTAGATTTTTTTTTAAATGGGTGAATGGCTAGGAAAACCTAGGATCTTTTTATAGCAGATGGCACATCATTGTTTGACATTTCGGCGGGGGCGCCCCTCCTATATACGCCACTGACTTCAAATGAATGTCATAAGTGGTTGGTTGGCAGACATTGCCGACGGCAATGAACCCACCATTTGAATTGTTTTTTTAGTAATTTATTTATTTACTTATTTATTTTATATTTTATAAGTGCCTATACCGAATGGAGAATCAGATACAAAATTTACCTACACTTAAAAAACATTTTTATTTCGTTTTCATAATTTTCTAAAAAAATAAATATATTTCCAAGTAATCTTGATATGACTGAACGACTGGACCACTTTAATAATAATTTCATTTATTTAACTTATCAATAAAGTACATATTACATAAATAAGAAATAAAATAACAAATATAATTAAAATCACCCCTCAAAATTGAGCGATGCTTGTGCTTTGAGGGGGGACACATTTACACGTACATAAAGCAATCATTTTAAAAAGTTAATCCGTTTGAAGGCATTTGAAATGTGGCTCCATCGCAGAATGTTGCGCATCCCGTGGACTGATATGGTCACCAACATTGAGGTGTTGCGACGGGCAAGGTCAAACAGAGAATTGCTGTCCAGTATCAAGACAAGAAAAATGGCATACTTGGGACACATTCTCCGCAACCAAAAATATGATCTGCTTCACATCATTATGGAGGGGAAAATTGAAGGAAGTCGCGGCGTGGGGAGAAGGCAAATGTCCTGGTTAAGAAATATAAGGCAATGGACCGGAATCCAGAGGGTGGGGGAGCTGTTCCGGCTAGCACAGGACAGGGAGGCCTACGCCAGAGTGATAGCCGACGTCGGGGGGACCTGACATGGCACCCAGAGAATCCGTTTTCAAAATGGGTGGTTTCTTCCTCATAATGATAAAAAAATATTCTAGTTAATTCCGATGCCACTTGCAAGTGGAAGATCCAGAATCGGGGCGTGTGAAAGTCATAAAGGGATGGACTACACCGATTACGTTCTGAAATCCTTTAAGGGTTACTCCCTCTGACTTACCCTTAAATGGTAAAGAAAGGCTATTTTTTATATAATAATAATTTGCGCCACTCTGTCCTACATGCTTCCTAACAAAATATGGAGTTGTAATGGTAATGGAAATTTAGGTATATATGTGTGCATTCCACTAGAAATAAAATAATTAATAAATTATTAAATTTAATGTTAACCATACATTTCCCAGATGAAGAGCTTAGATTTAGGTAGATAGATATCTAAATTATACCCAATGATTATGAAGCAAATCGCCTTATGAACATAATATTATAAGTATAATCCTTTCCGTGGCGGTCCATCACTCAAGTGGTGAGAGTCCCAAATGTTGGCTTAATAAAACGATTTAGACGATTGCCATTCAGTCTCTCCGCGACATGTAGAACATAGAATCGTCATTAATCAGTGTTGCCACGTGACTTATCTTTTATGCGTAAGGAGGATAAGACTGGCTCATTAAGCAGTAAAATTTATCACAGCTTTCATATTCCGACACGCCCAGAACGTTTCCAAGACGAATAGCAACCACGCCGCCCTACAGTTACATCTCCCACACCGGCACCGCTTATAATTACACACCCAAGAGAATGTTGTAATTGTTGTGACGTGAGATACCAAATTCATATTATACTGCCACAACTGGAATATTTCATACGAGCTTTACTATCTCTCGCATTACACACAGCACAATGTACCTACTACCTAGTACCTCCCCACAATACGGGCGGAATTCTCTCTACAATATTGTATAATTGTTCGTTATAGGTTCGCCACATTTATTCCCGAGATCTTAAGAAAAGCAAGTATTATTACCTGACATTTTAGGTTAATTAAATAGATGAAAGTGGAGGCAACTTCAGCTTGAAATAACCCTTTCCTAGCTATACCTATTTATTTCAAATAAATAATCATTTTACGAAATAACGTAAGATAGAAAGAAACAATTACCTATTTATTTTTCTTTACTTTTTTGTTATCCAACAAAATGTACTAAACGGAACCCTTAAAACCTTTATAAAGTTTATCTATACCTATGGTATTGGTTAATTACCCTCGCATAATGTTTTATGGTACTTGTCTTATGTACTTCGGTAAATTAAACTTTTATTTTCCACATCATTAAAATTTTAATTGGACAGATTCTAATTTATTTTTCCCCCATGACATCTCAAGAAGAACGATTGTTTTACTCGAAGAATAATCATTATATTAAGTATATTATATTTATTTCTACATTGTATACTGACATCAAATAATTAATGTATCTACATATTATGAGTATGTTATGTATATCAAAGTGTGTATATTAAAAAGTACCTAAATCTAAACTACTTACACGTGTTAAATCTGCTTGAGAATTCTTTGACTTTGAAACGCAGCAATTTCCCTTCATGGAGTCGCGTTAATGACTTTTTAGATTCCTTCATTTCTTTCGTACTCGACGTCATTCATTGTATTGAATAGAATGAACAAAAAACCGAATGACTTTTCCGAGTATTTTTTTAAAATTATGTTTCAGTTAAGGTCTTTCTCTATGCAGCGTACCTACTAATGTCAAGACTGTTGTCTGTCTAAGTAGAGTTTCAGGAAATCTACAGAAAACTTAAGACGACAATATTACAAATAAATATTTAAAATAGAGGAATAAAAATCAGATGTATGTATGTAACATTCTCACTAATAATTAACTAGTTTATAGGTAGTCCAGTGTTTTACTTATTTATACGATAAGTTACTATAGCAAATCAATTAACATACGTTACACTTGATTGATTATTGATTTCTGTTAAGAAAAAATCTCGTAACAGACCTGTACCGGAATCTTTTTTCCATAAGTTGTTTTTTTTTTTAATTTCAAGATTTCTTATTTTTCCAATACCTAATATTACAACTAATAAACGGCAGAATATGAGAGAATCTGTTACAGCTAGTAGTATGAAAATAATTTGATTAGGTACTTCAATAATTAAAGGTTACAGCTGCTAACCTTATGATTATTCGAACATTTTTAGAAAAAACACTTTTGTAGTTATTGCGATATTTATAAATTAGGTTTGTAAGAGTTAGTATAGGTATATCTATTAGATAACACAATATGTTCAGAGGTATGTATAGTTATTGCAAACAATAATGCCTGTAACTATACAATTGTACAATCGTTTTACGTTAGAGCGAAATGAATTTTCTCTGTATTCTGTGAATTGAAGATTGCTTTGATGCCATTGTGAAACGTTTATTTTAGTCGGTTAACTTTAGTGCTAACAGTTCTCTTGGTGGAATATACATCATACCTACCAAATATTTATTTATTCATACAAATACTACCTTATACCTGCTCCTCAAGATTCACCAAGTTTCAAAACGGTTAGCAAAAAAAAAACTAGAAAATAGTTAGAAGTTAGTATATAAATTACCTCCTATGTACGGATAAACACTTTTTATAAAGAATGATAATATGAGGTTGTATACACACAAGCTCAAATATTTTTCTGCACACTTTACAATAATCCAAAAGCTTTTGTCGTGAAGTGCAGAATACATTTCATCAGCACCGGGATTTTAACCAGGACTTATAAATCTTGGATTATATGTTTCGTCTCACTAAAATAATATAATTAGTTTCTTGTTTGTCTTATAGATTTTATAAGGAAAAACGATTGGTCTATTAGACTGTGATTTTATTCTGCCTGTTACGTTACAAAAAACCCTTTTAACAATCTGTGAGTATTTTAATGGCAGATTTTCTAACTCCGTATCTCACAGTAAAGTTCAACCCTCTATACATGAAAGTGTGTATGACGCTATTATATTATGTAGTAGAGAGATGGTGTAAATGTTACATTCCTATTTTACGTACTTGAATGGTGAGATGCCAAGACCTTGATTCCATACTTTCATATTAATATTATACACATACACACATAGACAGTACCTTCTGACTCCGAATTAAACATGTTATTAAAGAAACTTTGCATGTTTCGTGTTGAAATTTTGGCATGTTCATACGACAAAACTTGTTATAGGCTGCACACCAAATTAATATTATTTGTATAACACAAACTCCCCATCGCACATACCAATACCTACTTACCTAGACGGTAATATACGATATACGATCTACTGTTATTATGAAAGCAGAGAGACACAGATTACTTATATGAGAAAATAATATACAAACATAATTTTAGGTGCATTTTTTTTCGTTTTTGGGAACCACTATTTAAAACGAACTCTTTCAAGACTCTCTGAAAAATATAAAATGAGTAGGACTCTATTCTAGGATCCGAGGATCCCGCTAGCCGTAGGTATAGTATAACTTGTCCGCTGGGTACTTGATTACATTAGTAGTAGTTCTATTGAAGTGTTTCGTATCCATGGTGGTCCATGGGATAAATAAGGTGGAGCGGAATATATAATCACCATTCGCTATATGTATTTGGATGTAATGTATTGTTTTTTGTTTCTGTATCATATACTTGCCTGTCAGGCACTCAGACCGGTCAAGTTTAATATAAATGTTAGATTTTATTTTTATTATTTTTATATTATATGTGACACCCACGGAGACATCAACTAAACATGAATACATTGTCATACAAAAAAGAAAAACATCACTTGTCACCTCTTATACCAACAACAAAAGCTGTCACAAAAAAAACTAACTAAAGTCAATCAGCATGAACTATAAGTATAAAGTATAAAGAAACACTACCTGAAATAATTGTATTCGATGCAAATCAGCGTCTTGTCCTATTTATAAAACTATTAACACGAGTTATAATTTTTAATAGCTGCAAACGATTTTCAATGTAATAATAAAATATTGCACAATGAGTATTGTAAAGCGCTGTGGGATTTCTCATTATGATACTCTGAGGCACCACCATCCACATTTATAATTGTATTTAACCATTAGGGTCGAGCTTTTCACACAAAGATGGATATTTTCAACTGTTATATGCAATCACAGTGAATATTCAAATAAATATGGGGTTGCTAATTACATAAATGGGAAACTCTACCACTGCCTTGAATTTTGTAAAGAGGAATTCCGTATTGTGACGTTTATTTATTTATTTATTTAGTTAAATACCTGCATGGTCATTAAACACTGATACAGAACTATTCGGTTATTTCTAGTTACTATAATCACTAGGGTGAGCTTTTATCGCTAACCTTACGCGTGGAATTGAAGACTACATTATATTTATTGCATAAACAGCGCCCATTTTCTGCCTTATTATTTTTTTATAAGCAGATAAATGATGTAGCATAATTTTTAAATCGTTGGTATAGTACAGGTACAGAATTTAATGTTCCAGAAATTGATCGTATGCTACCAGCAGTATCTTAAGATTTACAGATTATTTAGGTAATCGCTTTTGATGAATTATGGTTGAATAAAAATGTTATTATTCTGTTCTTACTCCTCTTTTACGTCTTACTCTGATGTTTCCTATAATTTTCGTCGAATAGAACACATCTTCAGCTCCGCGATTCAAACCCGGCACCTCCATCTTGTGACACCCGCTCTCCACGCGAATGCTCCAACAAATTCGTTCTAGAGGGTACCTGCTTGTAATGAATAAATAAATAAAACGCTCTTTATTGTACATGCCAGAACATACAATGGGCTGACTTATTGCCATGGGCTATTTCTGCCAGCCAACCCATTCACTTTTATTTGGGGTAGAGGTCCCTACAGCAAGCTTATGTCGTAAAGTGGGGTAAGTCGGCATAAGAGATCGAGTTCGTACGCACCGGAACAGTCGAGCACGTTTCCAACCAGGCTACTGATCATCTCTAATTAAAATTCTAAAATGCAATGAATATATTTTTTTATAAATTAAATGTTGTATTTGTGTATTTAGAACAAACGTTGTTAAAGGGGCATTGTAGGAAGGTAGTTATATACCAGTATATAGTATGAAGGGTTTAAATTTTTGACCTCACAATAGCTTTTTAATTGTGCCAGGGCCGCACTGTGCGGTAAACCGGCAAATTAATTATTCTCATCTAGATTTCCATTGGCCCGTATCCTGGCACCGAGCGGTTCCTGGATTTATTGTTTCTTTTGCATAAAAAGGTGGACGTTAAAAAAACGACATTCTATTTTATTGTTAAGTCGGTCAACACTAATTTATGATTTTATTTTTATTATTATATCGGTGGCCCGCTTGAATATCATAAAAAGTAATTAAAACGATTCCGAAGCGAAATATTGTGGTTCTGGGATTAACATGACAATTATTAATATAGAAATATATTGTAATATATCATGAAAAATATAATGAATAAAATAATTCCACACAAAATATTGCACTCCAAATACTTCAGGGGGATGGAACGGAACGGAATATCAACAGAGTCCAGTGAATAAACGTGAAACGAATCAAGGATTGTTTTATGTCTAGGATTACAACATTACTGACTACATACATCGTTATAATGAAACATTTTGTAGGGATTTACTCTTCTGAAATTCCTATATTATATACGACGTTGCAACATTTTGATGCTCGTGTGAAAGGAAAAACTTCGCCGATATGAAGATGATTGTAAAATTGGTAGATGATATTTTGATAATAGAATTGAAGGTTACCTATTACTTTACACTGGTAAATCCAGCAATTTATATGGGGCATGAAATTAAAAGTATCGGCCAGCATATCGCTGGACAAATATACCTAAAATGATCTCAGTCCATTGAAACACTGCGTTAGTTTTGTCGCAATGTAGGGACGTCTACTCAGCTACATTATTTTAATAGATGTATTTAGATTATACGAGTATAATATAAAAAAAGATTTACATCCACATTCATCTTGGTAAGTTCCTAGATAGTACAAAACAATTGTATTTCATTATGCATTTAGTACCTACACATAAAGATAAATACGATATTGCTACTTTTCTACTACCCACTTGAATCCATTCTCAATTCACTCATCAATACACTTAGAAGATATTAAGTAATGTACGAGTAGGTATAATAGATACACTATGCAGCTATGGATAAAACATGAATAATTCATTTTCAATGTGAAGACAATGGCATTATCATCTTCTCCATTCTTGAAAACATTTGAGGAGCTTTTTATTACACAGTATAAGTACTACATGCATTATAGATAATAAGGCTATAATCGTATTGCGCAATCATATAATGCAATATTATAATGCAATCATATAATGAAATATTGCGCTCGTATCTATACTGTGTAATTTCGAATAATTCTTTCAGAAAGAGAAAAATGACTTTGAAAACGGTTTTGAGCATAGGTACCTAGTTCTGCCTTAATTTATTCACAGTTTTTAGAATTGTAAAGGATGCAATTCAATGAACCTATATCTGTTTGAGTTGAGTACCTACCTACATTTTTATGATCCGATATACATATATCACATGACTGATCATAATATGGAATTGTAAATGTTCATCGCATATGTATCGCGTCTGTGAGGCAATACATCCCATTCGGCATCCCTTTACAGAACCTTGAATAAATTTTCATAATCTAAATATTCTCTCAAATCCCTTATAAAAATAAACAGTGCTTGCCAATCGATTTATATTATTATTGTCTAGATTATTTTAATATGAACTGTAAATAATTTAAGTGGTAATTATTTAGAGAGTTTGTTTGCTTTTTATAAAAAAGCAATTTAAAATTGAGTTTGAAATAAATGTTAAAATGTTTTTTTTTTTCAAATGTATTGCAGTGTTGTCATAAAATAATATAGTATTTTTTTTTTGTAAAAGTAAAATCAACATGTTCTACTATGAACACTAGAAGAAATAGTATTACATTTTTTAAAGCCTTAATTTATTTTTTCAATTTTTACAGAAAACTACGTAAACATAGAAATGGCGAAAGAATGAGCCATAATAAATTTACTAGATATACCTACCTATGTATATACTGTCATACTTAAAATGACGGCACTCGTATCAATAATTTAAGTAAATAATGTTTTTTTATCAGCTTTGACATTTTTTATCATTATTTGAGGTATTGATGGTGATTTATTTAACTCATTTATTTGACTGCATGCTATGATAATGGCTTCCTAATTTAATTTTATACCAATAATGTCCAAGTCTAGACACATATACAATGTTAATAGAAAGTCAATTTAACTTTTTTTTTTAATAAAATCCCACTGGATCTACATTATGTATGATCTATCACGTGCATACTATGGAGATGGTTAGTTGAATTTGGAAGTCATTTCAAATTCTTACTTTCAAGAAAATTCAAGATGATCGATGCGACATTCATATTACTAATTCTTTCTTGAATATGCATTTATTTCCCTTCTCCAATAAATAATAGATGATGGATAATATGCCAATCCAATAGTTTAGCTATACGTAGTTCTTACTACTAAAATGCATATACGTAACACTAAGGACTATTTTTATGTATACCTACTCATATAAAGGATCTGAGTACACGAACATAAATACTTAATAGTGTATAGAATACATCGTCAGCACCGAGATTCGAACGCGACATCTCCAAATTAGAAGTCTGAGTTTCAATCAACCGCGTCATCCGTGCTATCTAATATATACGGTACGGCTATATAATTACGGGTATAATTAGAATCCTTCACAATACAAATTAAATGTTCGAAACATCGACATTCATTCGAAAGCTTACATAGAATAGGAAAGCTAATTATCAACGGGTAATAATGTTGGTCAAATACATAACGATTGCGGTAGGGAGCAAATCTAAGCTGACGATACAAATAACAATTAAAGTCCTGGTACCAAGTCATTATAAGTGTTGGGTTCACATCCATTACATTATTATAAAGGTATGGACTTTTCGGACAGGGCCAATGATTAGTAGTGAGATGTTTTAATGGGACATTAAGCCGTGGTATATTACCTAACGGAAACCATTCGACCCCGAACTCCGAGGATAGGATGTGACACACCCTTCCATAGATAATAATATCTACTTAGTTTCCTACTCACATACCAACTTATGTAGATAATATTATATTCTCATCTATGTTTACAGTACGCAGTTATCTATTCTCTGCATTGATCCTTATACTCTTAGGTAATATTACAATATCGTAACTTTACACTTCTCTATATAATAATATTGTGGACATTACAACTATATACATCTACTAATTGTTGTATTTTTATAAGTGTTTGGAAATATCATTATAGCAATGGTAAAAGGTGATAACTTACGCATATTATTTATGTACGAGTATACCCGTAATAATATAATACTAATCCATAGAATTATTACTAATCCAATAGACCCACTCGATAGGAGTGAAAATAAGGTGAACCATCACAATTAGTTGTAGCAACATCTTTTATATTCAACACAACCGAGTATAATGTTAAATTAGATATTATGCCTGGTTTGAACATTTTAAATTTCAATGTTCACCCACAAAATTTTAAGGAGCCAGATCTATAAATATTTACGTATCTTTCTAGACAACAAAATTAAAAAAGAATGATTATTAATATAGAGATCAAAGACACACCTACATACTGTATGAACGTATGACTCTACGTCTCTATTTATAGTTGGTCGCCTCAGGTGACGAAGACGAATTAGGTATATAAATAGACGACGCAAAGTATTCGAATTTTATTAGAAAACTTGTGGGTTATAGGTATAATACAAATTAACACAGGTAATCAAACCTCGCCTTTCAGAGCTGTTCTATTCACTGTGTGTATAATCTTTTCCCACGTCATGATCGAGTCATAGAGAGATTATGACATTTGATGCATTCAAATATTTAGATGAATAGTCCTTCTACCGATTTATTCTCATACCAACGATTATAAACCATATACTCTCAAGTCAGTAAGAATTTACATAAAGGTAATGAGTTTGAACATCTCTCCGTCTGCATGAATGCCCCAATCTTCAACCCCACGTTCCATTGTATGAGAATTTTCCCATTCAGTACTGTGCTGATATAATATGAAACATGATGTACCTACATATACGTAGTAAATACACGCCAATAATCTAGCTGCAACTTGTAAGAAACATTAAACGCATAACTACATCGTTAAGAGCATATTTCATAGTATCATAATAATAATGTAATGTAAATACAATTAATATACTGAAAGTATGATTTAATATTGTCAACAATCTTCCCAGCATTTCTAAGAACTGGAGTAATAGAATCGCAAAACACTGTGAGTCAAAAGAACTCAATTCTTCGTCTTCCAAGAAGCACACAAGAGTTTTATTTTCAATACAATTTCTGATGAAAATTTCAAACGTTGTTCGTAATAAATATTTAGACATACTACAGTATTATGTAAAAAAAATATAAATTAAAAGTCAGGCCTCTCTTTCTGACGGCCACTCTGTTCAAGGGCCCAGGACCCCGGGATCCACGGGCCCCTAATTCCTGCAGATCAGAAACCATCAATTACGGATAATTTTACCCCAATATCCCAAGGTGCCCAGGAATTCCAATAGATTTAAGTCGGGCCTGTAAAGGGCCAATACTAGACCCAATGTATATATCATATTTGTTGAATATGAGTACCTTCCTGTATTGTACAGCTTCACTGTGAGTTATTTCTCAAAACAAACAATTTTATGTTAATCATCAGTGGCTTTTTGTTATCTACATACATTGAACTTATTAGTTTTATCAATGTGTCGAAACGAGAAGAAATGTTATTCTTTGTTACAAAACTAGACCTATACCTATCCCTAATACACAATAATTTGTAAAATAATACAGTTTTTTAAAAGAGATATTGAGCATTTCGTTGACTCATCCTATACGAATAGAAGTTGAAAATACTTTTACAGGGCGAAGTATTGCTTTTTACTAAAATTGTTTCACTTGAACGAACGAGCGGTTTTATTTTTTAATTTTTGAGATGTATTGCACGATTTAGAGCAGGGCTGATATTTTGTAATACTACCATCGATGTAGGTACCTATACCGTCTAGGAACAAAATCTTTGATTATATTATCAAAGGGTTGGAAAGTGCACAATGGGATATCGTTCGAGGCATGTACGTGCAGTACATTATGCAATATTTAAATTTGAGAATCCTTCCTTTCCATGTGCAATGGAGAATATTTTTATAATTAAAGTGATTAAAGATATGGTGGGAAAATTTGGATCAGTATTTGCATCTCCTTGAATAAAAATTTCGTAGGCCTGAATCACTCGTAGACTAGTGCATGGGCCTCTGAGTTTGAAAAAATGTTTATCTTAGAATTCATTTTTAAAAGGTGCTTCTGACGGCAGAGTCTAAGACATGTTTTTAGTTTAATAGTGCCTAGATACAAACTTATTATTAATGATTTTTAAATTAAATATTTATAACAGTTCCTTCAATATTGACTTGTTTTTCTGTTTGGCATGTAGAAGGAGAGCTGATAATCTGCTTCATAAGAAGAGCAGCTCTCTTGAAAAATAGATCAACGTCTTCTTCTTCTTCTTCTTCTTCTTCAGCCCTCTGTCCTCCACTGCTGGATATAGGCCTCTTCCATATTCCTCCATTCCTTTCTGCTGTTTGCTGCTTGCAGCCAGTTCTTTCCCCCCACAGCGGCTATGTAGATCAACGTAGTTTTCACAAAGTATGAAGAAGAAGAAGAAGTTTTTTGTATTTTTCGGTAAATATTATTATACTAATCATCAAATCTATAAAACTTTTAAATTTATAGTAACATTAGATAAATTAAGAATATTTATCTACACCCTACTTTCCGTGAAATTATTGAGTACCAGAGCTTTTTTGTCTACTGACTTTATCATCTTGATGAGGTTAATTCCTTAGCATTATAATAATGACACTGTCTTATAAAATTATACAAAAGCTTTCATTCGGTGGCAATAAATGTCATTTACTCCACCTCCCACGTTAATGAACGCGCTATATATATTGTGTAATGTCACCCTCATAGCACCATCCATTTTTGTGGTGTCGTAATGAGTATAATAAGGTGAAGAGATGTATTATATTATATTATTACGATATAAAGGAAGGTTGAATTAACCTGAAAGCAACAGACTATTCATATATTTAATCACAATAGTTGAAAGGAAGATTAATAGATCAAACGTTTAAAGAAGTGATTAATGTCATCCATCAAATTAATTATAATTATTATTATTTTCCCTACTAAGCAAGATTATACGTTTTTTTCTGAATAAAGTGAAATAGTTGATTAAGAGCCAAAATTATAGACGCTTTACACAACTACAGCAATTTTAGATCACTCGCTTAGAAGCGGATTCCCATAAATCAGGATAAATGACAATAATTGAGGTCACGTGGGTAAGAACGACAAATCTGTTAATTTATTGTGTAGATACATAATGGAGAAAAGAATCAACAAAAGCTCTTCAATTATTTTTACTTATAGCAGTCCTCTTTATACAAGGTATCCGAAATTTACCCTAATTGAATTTAAAAAAAATACCTATTGTAGATCGGAATAAATGTAGGTATACACAACAGAAAATATTAGTTTCATGGATTTGTTGCTTGTTTTAGTATGCTTCCTATACGATAATAGCATGTGGGATGTGTGTAGGTTTAAAAAATAGCGATATTTTATCAATTCATCAATAAAATATCAATTGAGGAAAACACCGGTTCCGATACCTATTATATTCCAAAAAATTCAAACTTTCACCAAATGATAAATGCAAAAGTTGTGTAAATCTACATACCTACTTAGCTTACTTCCGGACTAGGTATATACGTGTTCTGTATTTTTCTTGTTCTGATCGAACCCTGTCGCACTCTAATATGCGGCGACATGATATCGCCTTATCGTTTACCACAACCAGGTCTCCAGGGGTGCAACATTCTCTCGTCTGTGGCATAGAGAAGGTGGCTATCGTCCTGGGTTGCTTAGCAGTTATACAGAATCTCAGACAGGTACCCTCACCTTGTGAGGTTCTTTTTACATCGAGTAACATCGTTCTCTTTTAGACTACAGTCTACTGAGGGTGAAACATAAGGGGTAGATGTTTGTCTACTTGGATACCCTCATGTGGATCCATCTACGGCCACACTCAAAGATCCACGATCCACGGTGGGTACTTTTCTTCGGGATTTAGATTTAATAACGCTATTTCTGGATTTCAGACTCGAGGTCATGATTGGTATGGGACATCAGTACCTATATCTTTATAATCGAGGTGCTTCAGTAATACTTAGTTACCATTTATAGGGTATACACTATAGATACATGCTATTGTCATCAGAAAAAGAAGTAAATTGATCAAGTAGAGTTGAATACATAGTACATACCTAGTAGCAGAGATAGTTACAATATTGAAACCAATAATAGGATTCATTCAATGTAATAATCTTTTATTATATAGAATAGGTACATAATATAACTGGTGAATTCAATGAAATTGGATTAATAGCAGACAGCAGATGGACGCCAAACATTGTGTGTTATCCAGAGACAATTTTATTATTTGTAATTCCCTAACTAACAAATACACCGGACACGGTCACTTGGGCGATGGTCACCTGGGCGACGGACACTTCGGCGACGGACACCTGGGCGACGCGACATCTGGGCGATGGGACATCTCGGCGACGCGACACCTGGGCGATGGGACATCTCGGCGATGCGACACCTGGGCGACCGGACACCTGGGCGACGCGACATCTCGGCGACCGCATTATATTTTCACTTTTTGTGAAGTGGCTACCGGGTACACAATAAACATACCATAATAGTTGGTCGAATAAAAACAGTATTTTTCTGGCCTTTCTTGAGGGAAAAATAAATAATGTATTATCATTTTTAGAATAAAGAGGTATGCAAAAATAACAATAATCATCAACCACTATACTCATTTTACAAATACATATTATGTACTATATACTTGCATACATTTAATACCTCTCTCAGGTATTGTGTATGTGGAGTGGTATGACTGCTATGTAATAGAATTTCCCTTACTCATTTTATCAATATTGTTTTCTAGCGAATAAAAGTTGGGGAATTTCTTATTAAGTAGGTTCAACAGTGATGAGGTTCATCAGTGAATTTGATTGTGCGTTCCACACCTGTCCCCGCTTACCCCATTTTTTAAGAAAAGGACCTGTGATTGTGTGTGGTCATAAACTCTCAAATACTCTCCAGTACACTTCGTGTCTGAAACTGAAGAATACACATTTCTCGTGAAGGGGTGAATACACCATCACCCCGGAGATACGAACCCGGCACTTCCTGATCAGAAGTCTGGGCAGCAAACAACCGCGCCGCACGTATACCTACTCAAATTTAATGTTATTTATTATTTTATTACATATCATGTAATATGTATCATAATCACTTAAATCTAAGTATCCAACTATGACGTCACGCTCATTTCCCGCGTTCTTAATCGCATGAACAAACGCATAATAGCGTTTTGTAAAAATAGTGTTTTTTTTTTACTTTTTGGGATTATTTTTGCTTTATGAAAAAACTTTCTCGGTCGTTCCCAATTTAAGAGACTTTCGGGAAACGAGTTTCTGTCTTTCGGAAAAAAAGATCAGAGGTGTTTTTCACTTTTTTTGAGAATCTACACAAGACAAAAAAAAATCTTTTACAGTTATTCCCTAGGTAAAGGTTCAATGTTTTTTCATCCTATTTTTTCCAAAAACAATTTATTAGAGAGAATGAACAATGAAAGAATAGCAAAGAAAATAAACCTGGGTGAAAGAAGAGGTATAAGGAAGCGCGGCCGTCCAAGAACCACATGGCTGGACCATGTAGACCAGATTCTCAAGGACGGACGTGTTCTGAGTAAAAGGAATCGTAGAGTGTGTATGGAGAATTGCATTAATGTGACGGAAGCCCGAAGTGTGTAAGGATAGGAAGGTCTGACGATCTGTTCTCTCGGCCTACCCTGCAAAGGATGCGGCGTGAGGGTATACCAAATTTATTAGTAAGGTCTCTCGTTATTTGCATTTTTTTTAAATGTCAATATGTCTACTCTTAATCAGTCTTACCACTCAGTGTCCCTGTCTACCATTTAAAGAGAATTGTACCTACTTAGATAGTACATACTACATACAGTCCCTGGCCATATTATTAGACGCTCTGTGGTTTTAAATAATTAAATATTTTTTACGAGTTTATATGTAGTACTTTTACATTTAAACATAGATATAATAGAAAAAACGTTCATTCTTCGTGATATTTCGCGGTTTGAAAATATTTTAGCATTCACGAGGGCCTTTACTTCATTTTTTTTAAATGGTGTAAAATCGCATTTTTTACCCATTATGAAAATGTTCCAATTGATTATTTAACCGAATCATTATTATAATTGTCCAGTGTCCGTTTATTTGTGTTATTTGCGAAAATAAATAGTACTGTGATTATTATGCAAACGAATTAATCGAATGTATGAAATTTTGAAAATTTTCTTTACACTATCGCTTTACATCAGACAAAGAGTGTCGGTTGAGCAATACGTCTGAAGTAAAGTTATTTGAAAAAGTTTGTAATTAGAACTGTAGGTACTTACAGTAATTTATAGGTAGGTATATATTATATATGGTAGGTACGTGTAGCCAAATGGAATAAAAACAGTTTTGAATAGGTACAGTGAAACCATAAAATGCTGACAATAATTGAGGGCGCTGCTGTAGTTCATATGGCAACATATAGTAGGTACTCCACGTTTATAAAGTAAAGTAAGGTAACCGCCAATTCAGTTTTTTTTTTATTTATATTACTTAGGTAATTTATAAAAAAATCTAATAAAAACAAGATATTTTGATGATTTCGTATACGTATCAACAATATTATTTGTCTAGCAAATTTTGTTACTGGCACATCCATGATAGTAGCTGAATAGACTTAGCATAGACTTCTCTCAATCTTTTCCAACCATTCTTATACTGCACCCTTATTGCTAGCGGTTGTCACATCTCTCCATGTTATCTGCTGGCCACCTCTGCCTCCTTTGGAGTTCCAAAGACCCCCTGTACGATTTTGTTGGCTCTTTCTCCATCTGTTACTATACCCACGAATATCAGGAATAGGTTTTATTGAAAGAAAAAACATTTTTATCCCTGCGAGTTATATAAATTTGTAAAAAAAATATACTCTTTATTTTAAGTACCTACCGCTAAATATATTTTTAAATGCAATAACTCATTTGTAATTGTAACGCATAGTTAATATGATTAGGTACAATATATATTTTATTTTTAGTCTTGCTGGCGACTTAAATATGCTTGTCTCATGGCAGAAGTATGTGATTTGTCCATCAGTTTCCAATATTTTCCTTGATTACTTAATCCTTTTTTTGCAATTGTTTTAATTTTTCCTGAAATAATAAAAAAAACTAATTTAAAGTAGGTAAATATCAATCGGGTTTCATAAAAATGTTATGCAACGATTATAATGTACAATATAATTATAATATTGTAATGTTGCTTACCACCAGTTGCCATTCTATGGTCATATTCCAAACATTGAAATGTCAAGTGTACACAACATAACCTACAACTTATCGGCAAGTTGCTCACACTTATTGTGGAATATACTTAAAAACAATGTCAGAAAAAACATCCAAATTAATAATACTACTTAATTCAATGATGATTGAGTGCTGTACTTACCATTTAGATCTGCTGTCTGTATGTAAACATCTTTAATGTCAGATAATATACTGACGCTATTCACAATATCAAAACGATTTGAAAACCACCTTTGTTGCACCTCACTACGAATAGTATGTTGCTTCTTTTTTTTATTTTAATACTATTAAAAAATAAATAAACTCAAATAACTTCAAAATAACACTGATTAAAACAAATACAACGCGAATAAACCACGGTATATCATCCATCCACTTAACACATATGTGACAATCACAGTGACATTTGTGTTGCCTGGTGTTGCCAGAGCAGAGAATATTTTAGTTCATCTATATTTATTGTCAATATTTTATGGATGCATTATACAATCAATACATACCTACCTACCTATTATATTAATATTATTGATACAATATATGCAATACGAATTCTTTTGGAAATCATACTTATTGTAGGTATAGTAGGTACGTATGTAGAATTAGTATGGAAAGTAGCTGTAAGACCCTATATTTTTTCACACTGAATAGTTTCTCATTCCACAGTTCTGTCTTCTTACCGAAAAGACGGCGATGCTACTTTTCGATTATTTTTATTGTTTAATTTTTTAACGTGCCCAAGCCAGAAAGCTATCAGACCGATCTCCAATACTGAGCGAAGTGCACAGCACATGGAGTGGAGATGTATCAAATACATCCTCACGACATCGAATTAGGGGATTCAAAGTAATCAATATACCTACTATCGTCCAGTAGGGGCGTGGGAAAAGACTGAGCCTTGTGATTTCCCTGGTGTGTTCCTTCGATTAACTTTAAAGACCGTGATAGAGTGGCAGTATGAGTATGGGAATGACACAGGTAAAGAGGAGTCTTGTGGCTTTGACGAGTAGGTACTACCAACAGTACCAACTAAAAAAGTCGACGATGTGAATCTGGTTTTACGATTTTCGTGGCGATATTGGAGAGAAGGGGAAAAGACGGAGCCTTATGATCTTCCTGTGTTCACTCGAGGAATTTTGAAGGGTGGAGTAGCAAAAGTGGTTGCATAAAAACATATTTAACCAACCCTCCGTGAATTCGCAGGTAGATACCCACTAGTAACTTAATGAAACTGCAAAAAAAAAATACAGTGCATAAAGCCACAGAAACACGTTTGTATTAACAGGTACGCGCGCGAATTCGCCTGAAACACCTGAAACTTTCATGTATCAATTGGTTAACATTGTAATGCCATACGTAAAAAATATAATATACAAATAGGAGGTATATAACAAATCTCCTGACTAAAAATCTATTATATCTATGTTTAAATGTAAAAGAACTTAAGAAAAACTCATAAAAAACATTTAATTATTCAAAAACTACAGTGCGTCTAATAACATGACCAGGGACTGTACATCCAAAATAAAGGAATTCAATTTGCCATTGTTTAAAATTAGTTATTGTTCCGTATAGCTGTTTTGGGACTTTCTACTATAGCTAGGGTGGCCAACCCGCGGCCCGCGGATCAGTGAGAAAATAAAAATATAATATTAAAGAGTATATGGTTGGCCCAGTTGGTTGAGGCGGCAGTCTCTCGAACGGGAGGTGCCAGGTTCAAACCCCGGCGCTGGCGATGTATTCCACACATTGCGATATAGGCTTTTAGCCTAGTGCGAGGTGTGCAGGAAAGTATTTGGGTTTGTGTATGCGCAAGCCCAGATCCTTTTTTAATAAAAAAAAAAAAATCCCGAGTGGAAACATGAATGACTGATGAAACTGTTTCCGTGTACTTAGTTCACACTTAGTTCTGCCACACGAAATTAAGCTTCACACTAATTTATTGTTGTTCGATTCTCATTTTTGTTTTATTTTTTTGACTAATGTATGAGCCATGGGCTTCATCGGGGGGCCTGCGGCGCTACTTACGGTCGTGAGCATCTTACAAATTAATTATATGTATTGCCTGTTGTAGAAAGACAAATCAGATTCACAACATCGCCCATTTTTCCCTTAAAAATTTCGCCTGTGTCACTATTATGGGTAATCTTTTTAATTAGAAAAGTTAAAGTTGTGTGCCTTCTCCACTCAGTTACGCAAAAACAATATTTTCATTTCTGTTGCCTTCCCCCCTTCCCGAAATAAACCTATATATTTATTTTTTATAATGTAAAATTTAAAAAAATGTTATGCGGCCCGGTAGGCAATCTCATCTTTAGAATCTGGTACGGCTACTGGAAAGCTTGGCCACCCTTGTACTATAGAGAGAACTTGTAACAACCCATTTAGGTAACAACATGGATTGGTTTGGACTTTGGACCCTATTTAGACAATACGACTACGAAATATATTAATAATAATAATAAAGTAACAATAAACTAGAAATACAAGACAAAAATCTGTAAATTTATTCGAAATTGACTAAATATCTTGTCCGAGATCCGGCCGTTAAAAATATGACGCATATGTTTTTTGTTTAAAATGTGGTTAAAATGATAGCTTACTAATAGGGTAATACATCGCACTAGAGTTGCCTTTCAAAATCCTGCCGCAATACCCCCTGCCCCCCCCCCCCCTTAAAAGTCCCCTTCCCGTTTTTTTTATTTTTTTAGGAATATGGTAGCAGATAAGAGAAAGTAGTTAATGACAAAAATAATCCTTACTAAATTCTCTACAATAAATGTTCCATACAGTTTTTGTAAGACTAGTAGTTTACCTGCAATGGCCGGTTAGAATGCGGGATATTTTTTGATAAAAATATTTTTTCTTTTTATTTACCTTTAACCTTCCAACCACCATCACTAATATTTTATGGAAAAAAATGAACTGCGGCGCTATATCGCCGCTTATTTTATGAAATAATATTTTTTAAGAACATCCGTAATTTGTGTTTTCTTACAATTACTCAGAAATTATTAGATGAATGAAAATATATAATTATAGCTCATTTTTAGCTAAGTCTATAGAAAATTATTAGTTTTTAGACTATTTACCCATAGCTCTAATCAATTTTTAATCAATTTAGTTTCAATAAGTACATGTTTTTTGCAATCCAAATGAATTTCGGTATTTGGGCCGGTTATTGCAGGTAAACTGTTATTCCGGGTTATTGCGGGTAAACAACGGTAATTATTAAGAATTATTTTCGTCATTGACCATTTTTCATATCTCTTACCATATTCTTTAAAAAGCTAAAAACCGCGGCGGGGCCTTTTCGGTGGTGGGGGGGAGGTGGGGCGGGTTGCGGCAGGATTTTGATAGGCAACCCTAGTGCGATGTATTACCCTATTAGTAAGCTATCATTTAAACCACATTTTGATCAAAAAACAGATGGGTCACATTTTTAACGGCCGGAGGCATAGACACAAAAAAGAACACATTACGACATTACATTATACATTACATTAGTATTGTCAAATATAGGTTTAATTATAATCGTTTGTGCGAAAATACGAATTAACCTATTAGATATATTTAATTTGCTCATATTGGTAAAACTGATTCAGTGATGATGATACATGATATGTAATAAAATAATAAATAACATTAAATTTGAATAGGTACATATCCGGTGCGGTTGTTTGCAGCCCAAACTTCTAATCAGGAGGTGCCGGGTTCGAATTTCGGGGGTTATGTTGTATTCATCCCTTCACGAGACATGTGCATTCTTCAGTTCCAGACACGAAGTGTACTGGAAAGTATTCGAGGGTTTATGACCACACAGAATCACAGGTTCTTTTTTAAAAAAATGGGGCAAACGGGGACAGGTGTGGAACGCACAATCAAATTCACTGATGAACCTCACTGTTGAACCAACTTAATAAGAAATTTCCCGACTTGTATTCGCTAGAAAATAATATTGAAAAAATGAGTAAAGGAAATTCTATTACATAGCAGTCATACCACTCCACATACACAATACCTGAGAGAGGTATTAAATGTATGCAGGTATATAGTACATAATATGTATTTGTAAAGTGTGTATAGTGGTTGATGATTATTGTTTTTATATTTTTGTTATTTTTGCATACCTCTTTTTTCTACAAATGTCAATAAATTATTTATTTTTCCCTCAAGAGAGGGTAGAAAAGTAATGCTTTTCTTCGACCAACTATTATGGTATGTTTAGAGCGTAGCCAGAAGCCACTTCACAAAAAGTGAAAATATCTGCGGTCGCCCGGATGTCCCGTCGCCCAGATGTCACGTCGCCGAGATGTCCCATCGCCCAGGTGTCGCATCGCCCAGATGTCCCATCGCCCAGGTGTCGCGTCGTCCAGGTGTCCCGTCGCCGAGATGTCCGGCGCCCAGGTGACCGTCGCCCAAGTGACCGTCGCCCAGATGTCGCGTACCGCAAATACACATAACGAACATACTCGTATAACAAATTCTGGTTTTTATCATAATTGGTTTATAGTGAAGTCAATGTATCGTATTTACATTAAAAAATAATTTATGAGTCATTTCATTGAAATTTTTAATTGAATATTGTAAGTATAGGTATAACAGTACAAATTTCACAGTATTCTGTCTTACCTATAACCATCTTGCTAGGTAAAACATTGTAGCAGAGCAATGATACTCGTACATATGTAAAGTAGGTAATTTTCCGTTCATTGTGTTTGGGTAGGTAAATAAATTCTTGTAATAATGTAAATTCTTTTACTCCAGTTGTTATTTGCTGTCGAGGTTCGAGAGGATTGAATAATATATTATTATTGTAACAGTTTGTAAGTAGGCGCCAGTACCTACCTACAGCTAAATTGGCATTTGTTTACAATGATGTATCCAATACTATGGTAATATATTTAGAAGTTCGGCAATTTCCCAAATCCTAAACGATCGATTGTAATGTACCTACAATAAAATCATTATTTGTCTGATATCTTCTCTAATACGGCACGTACTAGAATCTTCATATAAATACACATTGTACTTGTTGTGATTCTCCACAATAACTAACAACTGCTCTCTTCAACATTCCTCATAGAAACAGAAGATTGATACAAAACTAAATCATTCTGAGTAATTTTTTTAGAGTTGAAGTTTTTGTTTCCCGTGAATACTTATAGAGGTTTCTACACTAGTTATCGTGATTTCTTAAATATATTCTTGTATATTTTATAAACATTTTTTTACACGGAGGCAAGGCTTGCCAACACACTTCTAAGTATTATGAGACAGAATAGTCTACATATGGTAATACACAATTCATGATTGACATATAAACTCATCAGCCTAACACTAGATAAAAATCACCTATCCAGATATCACGGCATTACAGGTTAGGCTCAACGCGTGGCCTAAAATACAAGCATTGTGCCTGAAACATCACAATTGAGAAACGTCTTACTGAGTATAGAGAAATCATTTTCTATTTATATGTATATAAAGTTTTACCGTAAATCTAATATATTTAAATTATTGATTAGCTAATGATTTTGGTATTACATGTGTAGCTGATAATATTAATGAGATTATAGTATATACCTACCGACTTAGAATTAATGATTATATTCTCAATATATTATAATCATATAACATTAGATATGTATATTATATAACTAAACCCTTGTTCGGGCCTATCTAATATCGCTAAGGAAATTTAAAGACACATTATAATTTAGCATCCTTTCACTCTGTATCGGTGCAAAAACAGCTAAAGTCAGTGACCTTAAAGTAGAAAATACTTACCTACTATAAATAATGGTTGAGCACATGAGAGATTTCAGCTTTTCCGAAAAGGCTCCTTGATGGTAGGATTCTGTTCAAGGAATATTATAATGAAGCTTGACCCTACAAAAAATCATGGAATCATCAATCAAAGTATGTACCTAACTATGTGATACCTTCATCCATGTGCCACATCAATCTATGTCATGTACTACATAATGTAATCAACCTGCTTATCCATAAACAATAAATGGGTTAATATTTCCGAATATTATTAAAGAAGCAGTGAAATCTTACCGATTTTCTTTGGAGAGTACCAAAGTAGGTATTTTGTTTTCCGAAACATAAGGCAGACTCGCATTAATTTCCCCTGCTGAGTAACATAGTAAATAATTTTACATCATAAATCATATTCTTAATAAGGCTGCTTTGATTCAATTCTTTACTCATTTATAACAAACACCTGACTTGGTGAAAATGTTTTCGCCGACATTGTGTTTTGACTTACATACTTACTCTAGGCTGCGTCGGCAATATACGAGAAGCTACTGCTAACACTATACTTACATAATATTAACGATAACTTAATGTTTACTTTGATAGAATATAATCTCCAGCAATTAAATGATTTATGAGCTGTGTAAGTACTTTTTATTGCTTTTCATATAAAGTTTCAGAAGATTCACCCTCAAGAGCAGATAAATATATCTCTATATTGTATAGATACCTACATAACATATTAGTCTCTTTCTCCAGTTTTATATTTGAACAATTTTGTGCCATTAATAAATACTAGCAATTACTTTCTAAAAGAACGAAGATATTATTTTGTTTCATTTATCCGCAAAATATCCTTACTTAGGTACTACGCTCAATACCAAGAATAGGTGCATGTAACTTCTCCAGAAAGACTTTCCAGGAAAACGACTTAGTCGAATTTGTTTTGGTCAAATATACTGGACTTCTGGAAAAATAACAAATCATAACATTTATTTGTGTTGTGCCCTCCAAAAATTTTAATTTCACCAAATAAATAATGTTTGATAAGAGTACCGATCTTGATTTATAATTTTGTTAGCGGCTATCCTGTACCCTGTACCTGTATCCTGTACCTGCACCTGTATCCTGTAACTAATGCTGTACCTACCCAGTCTATAGGTAGATACCTAATAATTAATTGTTAGTCGCATGAGTTTCGACGAGGCATTGAAAATGTGGGCGCGGGAGATTAGTCTAAAATAAAATTATTTATTACTTTTCACAAATATAATACATCAGATATTATCATAATGTTTTTCTACGAATGTCTGTTAGTATTTTGAAGACTTTATCAAGACGATATCATGAATTAATTGATTTTTAATTAATAAAGCGATTATTCGAACTCAAAACCAATTACATTGTTTTTACATTCTGTTAATCTTAAGAACCATGGAAATAGTTAATCGAAAAACTTGAAAACAATTTCGGTCGATAAATTGATTCAAACGGAAACAGAAATCCCAACAATATCAAAGGGAATCTTAAAAGGGTTTAAGGAGATTACCTTTTGTTTTGTGTGCCTATTTATATGCCTCAAAATACAATAATCTATTTTGTTATACGGGTTCCAGAACAAAGCAATAGAGGAAATCAATTCCTTAAACAAAGTAGGCAAAATATTCATTTTGTAATTACTCTTCTTATTCGCCTTTGAACCCAATTACATTGAGCCTATTGAGGTAGTTTTTTGTGACAGGATAAGTTTATTTCTAGCATACTTTATACCTGCTATAGGATCATATACCAATCAATATAACATAGGAGTAACGACATGCGTTGTGTAAAAGAAAATACTCTTTTTAAATCGCAGCTAGTCTCAAACATTTTAAGAACATCGTGGAGCATTTTTCTTTATTTTAATAATCCCAATAAAAATAAACGTTGGGTGAAGTTAACACAAAATAAAATATAATTCTAGTAAGTATCTCTAATGAATCATAGTATTACCTATGCAAGACATAAACCACACAGAAAGTATAGAAAGCATAGAAAGCAATCTTTCATTATAAATTATAGCTGACTCATGCAATACCTACCTACCTATATACGAATAGAGAAAGAAACTGTCTCTTTTATTTCCGACATCAGGAAAGACTATTCAGGAATATTACTCCACGCCAGTCTAACACAGGAAACAATCAATTTGGCTACAGAACTACTTTTTAAACAGCTACAAGTTATACATACACGTCTCATATGACAGGACACGAGCTGTATGACAATCATTTACCTCGGAAGAAATGCTCAATTATTCATCTCTTTTACAACACAATAATAATATAAATTATACAAACCATGTCATAGGAAGGTTTTGTTGATATCGGAAACTAGAAGGTTCTACTACAGGTACCACTCTATAATATCCCATTCATGCTTTTTCAAGCCGCTCTTGATGACCTAACATCTTTATTTGTATTTTCTCCACCGTTCGAAACATTTTACACTAATCAATCAACACATCAAAAATATTTTAAGGGTGACATACCTACTTGATGCTTAATGTCAAACTTTACAGCATTTATTTTCATGTTTCACTTACAAAAAAACTTTGTCAAATAAAAATACAGATGTAGCTGATCATACATACATACTCGTACTCGTATGTACAGATGTAGATGTATGATATTTGAAAAATCATGCAATAAATGTATTTTAAGAAAGCGTCCTTATGGTTCTCTTTGTGCTATCTTGAGAAAGTTTGCATTGTAAATACCGATAACAAATACATTCAAAATAATGGGGACCCTTTTTATTTCCACATTTACAATGAAATACTCGTAACTTTATCCTTTACATCAAATGAATGTTGAATATTTCCACCATTATTGATCTTAGAAGAGGCTCAATGGTTTTATGTTGTTTTAATAGAATTTACGAAATTATTAATAAACTTTTGCATTGTTTTTCCAAATCTTGAATTTTGTTGTAAACAAATTAACGATATTAAATAATGTGACACATCAAACGAAATAATAGCGAGAATGTTTTATATTACTCCCTCTATTTACATCGTAACTTCAACTAACATACCTACCTGTATTATATTAATTTTCACTTCATCATTTATGTAGGTATCTAAGGCCTGTAATAAGTAACTATGTAGTAAGATATACGAGTACCTACGAGTATTTGGATTTTATAAAGTGAGTTTATCATAAAATCGTAATTTTCACACTTTCCTAGGAGCATATTGTTAGATATTTACACTTACAGTTGGAAAAAATACATATACCTAAGGGTAGGTAGAAGCATTCCTATCCGTAATATAGATAAGTATGATGTTAAAAATGGATAATTATTTTTAGTGTGAAGAGAATCTCAAAAGACGATGGGTTCTTCCTATGAATATAAATAACTACTCAAATTTTAGTATACATCAGGGGTTTGACCCTTGGAACCGCAAGACCTAACCTAACTAGAGTTTTGCCGCAAAATTAAAATTTAGTGCTCCTCTTTAATATACCCTCGATGCAAAATAAAACACAGGTAATATAAAATGTTCAAAATAATAATCGATAAATTTTAGAAAGGTAATAAACCTAACAATAAACCTGCGAAGGGTAAAACACAAAATAATAAATAATAATCTAAGGGTCATTTTCCCCCAAAAAATATGTGATCATCTAGATAGATACATGTAATAAATTGGAAGTTAAATTTTATTATCAAGCTATAAGTTTTTACTAATATTATAAAAATATGCCATCTCTTAGGCACTTGTATATCTCCTGTTACTGTTGGTGTATCCTTCCTACTGTATTGACATCGGATGCATCTATTTGACTTTTTCTTGCTCTTTTAATTACCTAGTAATTTTATCATGTAGAGTAATTCTATGTTATAAGAAGAAAAGGAAATAAACATAATAGTTCATAATATTATTTAAAGGACACACAGTACTTAGAAACGGCTACAGAGATTGGTTTATTAATCAGGCGACTAAAGTTTAAGTAAATACTGCGTTACATACGAGTATATTAACGTATAATATATACAGTATTTTACGAGACAATTTTACAATTATACGGGTATTAATTAAGTAGAATATCAATAATGTGTAACATTATCAAAGGGTAGGATTTAATTTTTATAAAATAAGAGAAGGCAGTGTATTTTAATTATTATCTATATACTAAATCATAAAACCAAATATATGTATATAATCATTGTTATATGAATAGCAGGCGCGAAGCTACCTAAGAACACGATTCACATTGAGTTACCTTTTGGTTAAAATGATAGGTATAACAGTGTCTAATCTGACGTAATCCCATAAGAAATGTTAGCCCCGGCTTCCCTTCTGAGAAATCCACCCTTCGCCACCGATAAATATACTCTACTGGTATAACTTTTGAGAAGTAGTTTTATTATATTTCAGACATTCGGACAAATATACAAAGAAATCCTTTTACCATTGCACTGTAGTCCTTTTATATAAAACATTACATTACATTCTCCTTTTCTAAACATCCTTATCTTCCTTAACTAGGAAATATGGTTTGTTGACCATAAACATAAAAACCTTTTATACACTCGTGGTAATTTATTTCCAACGATGAATTATAAATGTAACCGAACGATGTATTTACAAGGTGCTTGTGGTAGTGTGTATACTCGTATACTTATGAAGGTATCATTGTACCCCATATCAACACGACCCAGAGTTACACTTCTCCTAATAATAAATACCTACTATCAATATATGTACTACACTTACATTACTTTTAGCACTTACATAATATAATGTTCTACCTAAATTCGGACGCCAGCGTTAAAAATATTTTTGTAATTCTGCCGTAAGTTATAAGAAATAACCACGCATAAGCTAACGCTAGGTACATAGTGTATTTCGAGTTTTTTTTTTATAGAAATGGATATTTCAACTTTGGGCTTCCATACGCAGCCCTTATTTTCCAAACCCCCTTTTCAATGCAAAAGTAGGTATGGAATTGTATGTGCGATAGGTTCTATATGTTTTTGGAGATCATCTCAGTTTCAGTTCTTTGACTTATGTGGTTCCTGTATATATATGAAGGCAAAATAGAAACAATAATAATTATTTATTTACTTATTTTGAAGACGACGCATGCAAGACCAATAATAATTATAATTGACAGATACGTATTATTTTTCTCATATTTAGACAAAATATTAAGATGAAAAGAACAAAAATAAAGTGCTATTATGAAAGCAAGTACCTATGTATAACTCGACTAATACTAAAAGATCATTTACTCTTATGTCAAAGAGAAGACTTTTTTATATTATAAAGAAACCGATACTTCACGAAAATTTACTAGAGGGGTAATTAAATATTACTTTGGACGAGATAATTCCACCTACCTAATGGAAGTGCTCGGGAATAATAATAAATTTAATATATATCGTAATAAAATATAGTACCTGTGTCGTGTTATGTAGGTATTACAAGGAGGCTGGTAATAATTTAAAACGAGTGTTAAAATTGAAGATGAAAAGCAGCTTTTAACTTAACATTATAATGACTAATTACCAAAAACGTGGGACTGGCACGTGTATGAACATATCCATGATGTTAAATTAACACAATACATCAAGTAACCAACATATCTTGTTCTGAAAGATAAAAGTGAATTTTGTGATTTCAGTAGGTATCGGAATATTTCTCTCTCAAAATATTCAAAATATGTTCATCATTATAGGTATATTTTAAGTTGGGGAGTTAGAGAGTGTTCGATATCTTATGTTCAACTCACAAAGTCACGTCTCGTCGATAAAGTAAGAGAAAGACAAGTAAATGTTTACTATCGTGCAAATGTTACAGATGATCCAATAAAGTCAGCATACCTATATTATAATGATATATTGAATAAGGATAGGATACATATTATAATGCCAACGTAGAATTTACGACGCATTATTTTATTTACCTTATACTCAACATTACTTAGATGTTGTTGTTAACAATACACCAGACATTACCTACACTTTTTTAATATAGCGATATTTTCGTTCATGTTTCGTTCATGAAGGTAAACCCCAAATAATAAGACTGGGGTGCTTTAAATTCATCACAGATTTTGGGGATCGATTTGATTCGATCTCGACCTCTATTCCGTTCGATCTTCTACTGCAAGTATAGTATAGGTAGTAATATGTTTGAATGGAATTGTTTCCCTTTCAATAAATTCAAGTCATTCTGGACAGCCAACAATGGAACAAATGAATATTTTTTATTTTATTCAGGGTCTAGTGAAGTATCCATTGTAACTCGTGAGGATTATTTTAGAAAGTCAAGTTTTAAGTACAATGTTATCAAGTGGTCGATAAGAGTACCCTGGAATGATCACAATAGTCAGAGGGTCTGTATGAGATTGCTAGCCATTTGGGTTTCATTGTGAATGCTATTGGGACTCACTTACTCTACATTGTAACTACCCCTATCCCCTACGAGTATCACAGCCCTCAGCCTCAGATCTCACGACTTGGAAACAATCCATTATAGCTGCTTTACCTTTATTTCAGATCAATATTCAACTGGCTTGTAATGTATGCGTGTTTCTGTTATCACTTTCACTCACGGCTCAGTTTTCTTATTGAAAGTAATTCAATTAAGAATAAATGCAAAATTATTCTTACTTGATCACTTTATGAAGTAAACCCCTGTTCTCAAAGCAATCATATTTTTAGTGGATACCTAATATAATATATTGGTACTTCATGCAAAAGTATTTTCTAAAAGTAGCAATTGTTTTGAAATGGCTACAACGCTTTCAAATGAATTTGATAACTTTTTCTTTTAAGCTTTTGAACCGCATCACAAACTTCGGATCAAGTTATTGACCAAACAGGTACTCGGTTATTATGAGTATTATACTATTAAGGTGGCAATTTACCGTTATTACTTTTACGATTTCTTCTACTTCGTTTTATTCTTATCGTGCACATAACCACGACAGAAGATATTAAAACGCTTTTGGAATAATGAAAATACAAGAGTTTTGTAAGAGAATGGTTAATTTTGCGAACACCTTGCTTGCTTAACTTTTGTCTTTTGCTTCCCACACTTTTACGTTAATACTTTTCTTGTGGAGTGAAGTCATCAAACTATGATGGTGTGATATACTCGTATATTATGGAGTTGGAAAAAATAACAATGTAACCATCTTAACTGAGCTGGATATTAGTCAACAGAATATTAATCTTTTCGGATGGTTAGTAGGTACTTTATTTATTTAAAAAGTACATTATTTATTTACACTTTTCGTGTACAAGATACAGAGATGTTAATGTTAACATTACGAATACAAATCATAGCATTTGTTCATTTAATTATTATTTTCTACGAGCAGCACCTACTAAGCATTATTCGATTTATATGGACTACCACGGCACCATACAATATTGTATTTCGTTTTGTTTCATACAAATAATAATCTAAAAATATGTAGAGTAGATATACTCATGTCGTAAAGAATGTTCAAGATTCTCGTATTATATTTTGTCCAAGAAAACCACATTTATAAATGTCAGAAAGAGTAATTCAGAATATTTGTAAATGTTGATCCTTTTTATTTATATTATTAGACTTACATACCCTCGTCATAATATAAAATCTCTTTAATAAAACTACGTAATCTGAGTATCCAACTAACGAGGACTAAATTGATATAGTATAGCTACAATAACATACTCGTAGATCTTCAAAATAATAATGTTACAAATTACAGTCGCAAAAAAATAGTACCTATTACCAGTCTATATACAGTTGGGAAAAAATGCAGGAAAAATATAATACAAAAATGAACATATTTATTGAGTATTAGGTATTAGGTACCTAGAGGTATTTTTTTATTAACCACATGTTACGCTTCTGCTTTAGAAATACTGTAGAAAGAAGAGATTTCACATCAAACAGAATATTATCAATATAATAAATATACATAAAATTTACGTACCTTCGTACTGCAAGTACTGATATGACATTAATTAATTCTGCATATTCGTCGTAAAAAGGTGTTATTATTAATAAATAATCCTGTAGAAGTATTAACGTAACATCGTAGAAATAATAACTTAATATATGCCGACGGCTGTAAGTAATTTTATTATACTAATATAGGTTCTACATATTTGCAGACAAGTCCACATATTAATATTGTATAGGTTTTATAATTACCCATAAATTTTCATTTATCGTAGAATATGCATGATCTTAATCCATTCCAATTTAATTAAGAGAATTATTCTAAGACAAACTTGCAGAGATTGTCCTGGATTCTGATGGACAATTAGTTTCTTGACTAGATTGTTGTGCGGTTAATTGTTATGAAGAGAAGTGTGAAATGCTAATCAATATCAAACCTTAAGGAAGGTGTGGCATTGTTTGACTCAGCTATAATATAATAATGTTTGGACGAAATGGAGTAAGATTCAAATATGGTTTTAAGATTAGGAACCGGATCCGTACGATATTCCACCGTAAAAGCCAAAGGCTATATAAGTCCAAAGCCCGCAGCTAGTTGTGGTACCAATCCTGATATCTTATTAAACATAATACCTACGTGTTTTGGAGGAAGTTACAATTCCAGGAAAAACCTATCCTCTATCGAGTCGATAAATAGAAATACATTTCATTAATAGATAAGTATGTACCTACTAAATAGTGTATTGAGTAGTGTAGTAGTGCCTTTGTGTAACTTTGTATTGTTGGGTATTGTGATAGTTAGGTAGGTAGTCGTATTTATCAGATATCTTGAAGATGAAAGTAATAACTCTTTGTTATAGCATTTAGTTTCTCATAATTGGTTTATTAGATTTATTTCTTTTTTATGGTAACAACTTGACAATATCATTCAGATATCTATGAGCTTTGTTGTGGAATTGGACAAATATAAATTTAGTTTGGAAATAGTAGAATTAAATTTTATATATTTCAGGTTCATAAAAATAAAGTATTAATATGATGCTGGATTTTACTAACTTTTAATTTATTTATTTTAAGATACTAAAATAATTAATCATTATTATATCAATTGTCTTTAAAAAAATCACTATTATTGATTTTTTTACTTCGTCTATGTTAAAAATTTAATTGCCTCCTCCAGAAGAGAAATCAGATTGCATAATCAGGCTTACCCCTTCCCCCTCCAAAATCAATAATTGATCGCTATCGATCTACTAAGTACTCGATGAATCCTATCGCGAATTGACCTTTACAGAAATAAAATTATATTGATTGCATTGATTTTGCATGTTGTTGTGTATATCTGGAAAATAAATTTCTTTCATTCATTCATTCAAATGTTATTAAAATTTCGTACAAAAAGTATATTTAACATTATAAATATTTTTAGTATTAACACGACCACGTAGAATATATTATTAGATATATTTTTACCTACTCAATTAATATTTTAAGTAGGTACCTATCTACTTAAAATGTAATACAATATGTTGAAAGTAAGTAGGTGTAGATTAATAAATGCTTTGAACAGATAATATTGTAAATCTTTTCCTACAGATGATTGGGTGGCAGGTTTCGTGTCCTGAGAGTAAATGTGTGTTACCGTTGAGTCAAATATTTATTAATTTTTATGTAAGATATGAAATATTGTTGTATGAGGTCCAGCCAAACTACATATGTAGGTAGGTACCTCTATTTATGCGTATGATTCGGTGAGTAGACATTGCGTAATACTCTTATTATAAACCATAGACTCGTACCTAATATAGGTGTTGTGTTTCGGCCATTGTTCTCACTCAAACTCCTCTTGGGTGGCTAATAGAAGTATCCTCCCTATTCCGCTACCACTACTTCACTACTAGCAGTACTATTCCCTTTCTGACCCCTGCAACATGTGGCAGGGTTCTTCCCATAATATTTGCGGTCTCTCGGATTATAAGCACGACCCACACTCGTATCGCCTACTAATTTGCTGAGTATTTTAGGGGTAATTTCTAGACAAGCTGTTTTCATCTTCAATTTTCCGCCTCAGATACGTGTTCTTTATTATGAAATATATCATAATTTATTATAAGATGTATTATATACAACATTATATAAATTTACTACATTGAATTTCCTATTTTCATTACACTGGTCATACTCAACACAGTACACTGGTCATACTCACAATATAATAGTCGTACTCAACAAATCCATATTACAACTTCGAATAATGAGTGTACCTACTCGTGATGGTGTATAAGATTTATAAGATTCATACCAACATTAAATGTGATGTTCCTACAAAATGAAATCTTGTCTCGTATAGAAAACACACCCATAAAGTCGTCTTATATTGGCAAAGCAGATCAATGGTAAGGTGAGGTGAGCCAGACTATAAATTTGCATGAAACTTGAGAAAGGGATCTTATTATTTCCCACAGATGCATAAAATAACAAACTTTATTACCGGCGTATTTTATTTGACAATTCCTTCAATAGCTCTATCCCATTGTGCAAGAGAGAGAATAAAAGAATCTATCTACCTACTTATGTATCTAATATCAACTTACTTACTCTACTGCGTATCCACTTCTACTACGTACTTTTTTATGTTATTATTAAGGTTAAGGTGAGTACTTGACGTTACAAACTTGTACCATATGCGTCATTTGAATTTCGAAAGATTTTTAGTTCGTATTATAATGACTTTTTTATGAATCTATTTTCATCCTTCTTTAAGATTACAATAATTTTATGACCTTTTTGTTTCGTATGTTATTTAATTTAAATAAGTTTTTAAAAATCTGGCTAGCATAACAACTCCAAAAAATTAATGGACACTTTATAGAAAAAATGCAGCACCTAGTATTAATCGCCTAGTAAAAATGATACCTTATGACTTTCTATTTCCCTTGCATTAGGAATATTTCATTTCAATTATTATAGAACACAGAGTTTCTAAAACCACAATGTCCAACAAAATAACCGCACGTTAATTAATCTCTAATAATAAACGAAAGCGCCTGACTGAATGACTACTGACTGACATACTCACTCATCAACGCAGAGCCGAATTGGCTAATCCTAGAGAAGTGAAATTTTGAAGGCAGATAGGTTTTAATACAAAAGCTTCCACTAAGAAGCGATTTTTGGAAATTCCGCCCCTAAGGGGGTGAAAAATAGGGTTGAAAGTTTTTCAGAGTATGCGAATATCTCGGAAACCAGACATTGTACGAACTTGAGATTTGGTACACAGATTCTCCTATCGAAAATAGTAATAGGGTGTTTGGCCGTTTTTTCGAAAATTTAATTAAAAGGGATGAAAATGGGCTTAAAGGAATGGGATGATTTTTAAATGTCCCTTAATAAGCTAAAAAAAATTATAGAAATTTCCTAAAAACGGTTTCCTTAGAAAAGGTCAAAATATGTTATTCTGTCCCCAAAAAAAATCAGTTTATGAAATTAAAGGGGTGAGGGTGTTTTTTTTGACAGTACCATATCTCAGTAATAAATTAAGATGCAATGCTGTAATTATACATTTACATAGTAATTTAAAAATAATGAAATAATTCTTTCATAGATTTACCAAAAATTTAGTCTAAGGGTTGGAAACGTGAATTGCGTTATGCGTCTACGTATGTCGCATATAGCACACTGGTAGCTCAAATATCTATATATATAAGTATAAAGTAAAGTCTGATTTTTATAAGCGTTTGCATAACTCCCGCATTTTACGATGGATCGCTGCGAAAATTTTGAATAACATTTGCATAGTATGTATAGGCTGTGTTCTAATGTCGCCGGTTTTTGGATAAAAAGCTTTTCTTAGGAGATGCTATGATGATGAGGGGATCCAAGGGTTGTGTGTTGTATCGTATGAAGGGGCATTGGAAAAGAAATTAAGATCTTTAGTCACATTTTGTCCAGCCAAACCTTTTAAGTATGCCGGGTTGGTTTGTCAAATTTGCCGTTGCGAAGCACGGGTAAATCAGCTAGTAAACTAATAATGGAATGCAACAGGGGAAGTGACACAATATCTATTTTATTGTAATGCAATATTTCCTGATGAATCGAACTGCATAATGAATATTTTGGTAACACATCAGGTATCGTGTATTGGCAATGTATTGATGTTCCTTACATTCCTACGTATTAAACTCGTAATTGGATGGTATTCAAATACCAGGTTTTGTCCGATATAGCACAAGTACCTAATACTCAAATAAATAGATGAACTAACATAGGAATTTTTATAAGAAAAAATATTATCTACTTAAGTAAAAGTGGTTTTGTAAATCACCACAAAATATCTGTAATGTTACATAGCATAGGTACGGAATCGCTTATGTCCGGGAATCAGTTTTACACAGGAGAACTCTCAGAGCACCTAAATATTTTAAGTATCAATGGAATAGGATCCTTGATTGGACATAAGCTATTATAAATGTGTACCTATATATAAGTATTGTTATTGGAATCATTATAATACTCGTACCCCCGTTTTCACCAACTTTTACCTAAGAAGGAGACCCCTAAGAAATTTCCATACAAAAACAGAGATAATATTCTATTTTTTGACACACAGGCCTACCAACCACACCCTAATTCCATACAAAATGTAACACGCAACTCACCTACGTTAGGTGCCCAAATATCTCTGCCCAGGCTAGGTGAGTTGCTTGTTGCATTTTGTATGGAATTAGGGTGTGGTTGGTAGGCCTGCGTGTCAAAAAATAGAATATTATCTCTGTTTTTGTATGGAAATTTCTTAGGGGTCTCCTTCTTAGGTAAAAGTTGGTGAAAACGGGGGGTATTGTACTTCATTCTCTCTTCTATTTTTTCCCAACACTTTTTAAGGGAGTTTAATTTGTATACTATATTATTTAAGATAATCATTGAAAATAACACAAAAAATGTGAAAAAGGTGAAAAAATATTTACAAAACAATACGTATGCAATAGTGGTTGCATCAAATTTAAAATCCAGGAGCACAAAAGCTAGTAGAAAATAAACGATTTAAATAAATTACTAAAATACGGCATTCTACAAAATAATGATTTTATAATTACTCGGGTAGTTTATATTATAAACACTTCAGTATTTTTTACCCTTCAGGTTTGCATTTCTTTGAGAAAGTAGCACCACTACAGACTACATTATAATATTATATTTCCTTTTTTTAAAACATTTTTCACCATCTCTCTTCATTTCATTCCGAATATACTTCCCTATGAAAGTATTCATTAACCTCGTGCACTCCTAATGTAAGTGCGAAGATAATATTAAGGAAGGCAGTTTGTGTTTCACCCAGATTATATATACAAGAGGTAAAGTTTTCAGAAAATTAATTAAAATTTATATTTTGTCGAGTACATTTCTTGAGAACCACATTTTTTCTTTGTTATCTCTCATTTCAGAAAACCGCCGTAAATACTTGTTTACCGTTATTAGAGGTTTACTTGAGACTGTCATTTTTTTCCATGGTATGATGCATACTGAGCTACCTACAAATTTCCGTAGAAACTGAAGTGGCGAAGAGTATATTTCTGTAGCAGGGAGCCCACCAGGATCAACATTCATTTAATTATGTCAGAATAGACATAATTATACCCACCTGCTATTTCATCATCCTAAATCAAAAGGTATGTTTGGGTTATATGGAAGAAATCGCAGCATTTCGATACGTTCGCCCTAGTGAACAATTTTTATTGGTAATAATATTTGATTGTATGCCTCTTTTATTGTATTTTTTTTATTTTTCGCTTAAAGAATGAATAAATAAAATAAGTAAGGCGATTATAGGAATCATATTTTTATAGGTATCTTCACGCCTACTCTGTATACTCTGCTTGATTTAAATTACACATTTCAAAATAGTTAAATACGAGGTAGGTAAGGTACTATGCCTACTAAAATAAATATTTTTTTACAGAAAAACAGCAATGATATGAAAAGCACGTTCGTATTACTGTAAGAATATAAGGATTGATAAAAATAAATATTTTCCGAGAAAGTTGATTTTAAAAGGTAATAATTTATACATACATAGCAGAAATATGACAATATCTATTCAAAATCTCTTCAACCTACGAATCGTTTAGAAAATATAAACTTTATTTTCTTACCTATTTACTGAAAAAATCTAGAATTGAATTTCTAATAAAAATGTGTTTTTTACACTGCTCTGTTACCAAAATATATTTAAATACATCTTGTTGAGTGTTTTTCGCCTGCATTGTAGTGGAACACATTATTTAGACGTAGTAGGTAGATAGTAAACGTGTTAATTGTATCATAATTCACCCCTACGTACAGTATGAAATACCATAATTGCAGAGTAATCGTCATTTTGATGTTGACCACACCAATTGCAACGGTTTCTGCAAAAAGCGACCAAACAAATAATTCTCACAGAGTACATAATAAAACTGTATTCTACCATAATGTTTGCGGAGACACAAAGCAGAGGAAAGGTAAATGGAATTAGGTTGGACCTGCAGAACGGTTTCATTATGTTATGTAGACCGTAATACGGAAACACGTTCTGAATCCTTGGAGATACATTTTGTATATTAGGTAGGTTCCTATTACATATTATTGTGTTAAGTCTAAATATCCACATAATAATACTTGGTACACCATTTATTCACATTGTGAATTCATCTGTACTGCATATTATTTTGTGAAGTGAGTAAATTCGCTAGGCATTTCGTTGAAATTTACAAATGGATACCTAAGGGGAAAGACCAATCCATATTGCTGCCAATCAGCGTGGAGCTGGACGGTCATATATAGTTAGAACGACAGAAAAAATGTAGTAGCGATCTAGAATTGGCAGAAGAAATATTGATATATTGATAGA
The DNA here is from genome assembly GCA_963576895.1 of Ceraclea dissimilis. NCBI lineage: Eukaryota > Metazoa > Arthropoda > Insecta > Trichoptera > Leptoceridae > Ceraclea > Ceraclea dissimilis. Next base: position 12,524,568 of record OY756359.1, read on the forward strand.
CCTTAGACAAGGTGTTCACCGGTCAGATGACATAAATATGGTCGAGATCTAAGAAAGGAGCCCTACGTCCTACACTGGATGCAGGAATGCTGAAATTATGACCGAAAACATAATATATAGTTGTATTATAGTTTTTACATAATGATTCACTACTTGCCATATACTTTAATACTCACCATAATATACAATATACTCGTTCATTGCTCTCGCTAATTCCGTATTTGACAACACTGTTATTGCCACTCCATTTGATATTGTGAATACTACTGAGAGTCCGAAAGCTTACCTCACAAATGAAGTAGGTAAGGTATATTGATGACACCCACCGTCAAAGCTTCCGTACATTTAAACCATGTTGATATTTAAATACTGTGCTTAGATACATTTCACGTAAGTACATAATATTCTTAAATAATATAAGGTATGATCTTCTATTTACTCGAATTCAGAAAGTTGAATAACAGAATTCAGTTTATTTAACTTTCTTGCTTATTTCGCAAACATGTTTTTCTCTATATTTGATTTAGAATAAACTCATACGCAACAGTTATACAAATTAATGTATTTGTATATTTACTTACGAGTATTTATAATTATGTCTTATTTATATTGCAACGTTTCTGAAGTCTATAATTTCAAGAAACAAATAAAGGGTTGCGTATCTAAGTATTATACGAGGCATTTGGAATATTATATCATCGGTACATTGTGGTGCAATATCTACCATCTACATACTTACATAAGTATCTATAATTTTTTAAATAATATTTTACGTATATATGGAAGTTGAATCTTGATGATATTATTAGAAGAAAGCCTGTTTAATTTCAGTTCAACAACTGTAAGTGAGGGAAAGTGTACAAGCTGTGCCTAACCGTATACAAGGCTCTCAACAACATATCTCGGAGCTCTGCACTCTGCAGTGGGTAAGGGCGCTAGAGTCAGCGGCTCAGCCATCTACATCAGGATTATTGAAAAATGACTAGGACTTCAGGAGCAAGCCGATAACTGTGAATTTCAAGATCAACTTCCCGAGCTATTGAGATGGAGTACTGGCGCAGATAAGTCATCAATCATCATAAAATAGTAAATAATATATAGGTAAAGAAAACTTATATAGTAATAAACAAAAGGTAATAAAAATAAGGTGAAAATGTATCTACTTACTCCCATTTTTCACAAATTTTAAACAAATCTTAACTATAAACACCATTGACAAAATAAAGAATATAAAAACAATCATTGACAAAAAAATATTATTATTATTGCTATAGTACATATACCCAGTTTTACTGCAAGATTCAATTGAGACAAAAATCAACCGCTGTCGGGTGGATCATGGATTGCCTCAAGGATTCAATTGAGGTACTTGCATGTACCTAACTGTATTTTTATTAATTCATTCGATATTTGTTAACATAGCTCACGTATATTTCTTCATAATATTTATTGCCTGTTTGGAAATTAAAAAATGGATGAGTCAAGAAAATACTCTATCGTCATTTAAAGACATTCCGTAAGGTTCCATTGTACGAGTACAACATAAGACAGCGTAGTATAAAGAGTATAAGGTGAACCTCGGAAAACCCTATAGGGTTCGTACTTTGAGAATAGACGACCTTCTGAAAGGCAATATTTTAGATTTTCCGCATCATTCCTTTGATAAATGTTTACTACCACATCCTGAAAAAATATACTCACCTACTTTTCTACTATGCCTGTATGTACAACATATGAAACAAATTTCGTTCATTTTATTTGTTGTTTAGGCAGTAGCGACTCACGTTTATTCTTGATATTATTGTACTGAGTATCTTACTTTGCTATACTTGCTTCTAAGATTATTTTATTACCTATTTTTTCAATAAATTCTTAAACAAATACTTTCATACATTTAATCTTTTCTAATGTGTATTTTATGAGTTTAAAAACACCATCAATATTTATCACTGGATTAAGTCAGAACAAACACTTCTATTTTTTATATATTTATTTTTAATACATTTTATTAAATTCATTACAAACAACTTCATATAGCATATATTATGTATACACAATCATAGTAATAATGATTAATAATATTTACATCAGAACCTAAAAAATAGTTGATATTACCTTATCGAATAATAAAATTTATTTTATACGTAGGCATAGTATATTATATTATCATGTAACTACCCTTCTATAGACAGACAATAAATTATATTCTATTCCATGTATTTTAAGTTTAGATAACAATAACAAAATGTTTTTAATACCTATTGAAAATTCATAACAAGTGATGCATGGCACGGTATAATATTTTCCATACAATAAAAAACGCCATACAAAATATCTCCAATTAATAAATAATAGAATAATAGTAAAGATTTTTCATAAAGCATGGAATTAAAACAAGTGATCTATATAGAATATCTTATTATAGATCTAATCCTTGACACTACGAACATAGGTTTACTATATATTACATACTTAGGTATTTATTTAATTTCATTCTAAGTACATTTCTCTTCAACATGCTTTACAACCATTCAAATATAAAATTCGGTCAACGAATGTATAACTTAAAACTGGATTTGTTATTTTTCCATTAAAAGAAAAATGTTAGATTGTATAAAAATAAACATATTAGATTAAAATAATTAAAAATACAAAATGCCTCATGAAGTTGGTATTTTATGTAAGTATATTTAACTATACAATTTAACGTTGCTTATTTTGGCCAAATCTTTATCAAGTCTATGTTTTATTATTACTGAATCTTAATAAATGTTGGCCTGGGTTTTGGCACAGAGTTGCAAAATCGTATATTTTGTACATATAAATTTAGTAAATACCTACAACGGAGTCTTGTAACCGAACAGGGCAACGGGAGTAGATATATTATAGTATGATACTTATATTGCATATCAATGATGATAATAATATTATTTGCAATAACTTATGCAAATATTTTACATATCAATGTAGGTATTTTACAATTGTAGTATTGGGATTCTTTATTGAGCTGAATACATTATATTTCTACAAACAATATCACGCAATAATAAGTCAAACAAGTTGGTATGCAAGAACCTGAAAACTGAGTAACTGAGTAGGTATGTTCAGAATTAATCAAACATGTTTCACTATGAAAGGAAGGGGATTAGACTCGTAAACTTAAAACTAATCTCAGATGAAGCTTCGTACGAATATTCCAAACCAACTGTCAAAATGTTAAAACTTATAGATAGAGATACACGTGTGTTTCAACATGACACAAAGAAAGGAGATTTTCTATTCAATTTTTAATCTTCTACTTGATATCGAGTTTATGTGTTGGAGACGACACCTAGCGATGCAGTTTAGCAGTCTAGCCTAATTATAATATTATACGAGTTTGCTAACCATTGTGTGTGAGTCATTGCTTTATATTTGTATGGTTCCATTTGCTACACAAAATAAATCATTGTCTCTGTTATTGAATGGTATTATATAACTGAAGCAAATAATAAGTCATTATGTATTAATATATATAAATTATAGCATTATTAATGTATTTTTGTAAAATAACTAACCAATGAAGGTTTAGTTTATGTAGTCATTGATTTGATTGAACTATCATTTTCTAACGTACATTATCAATATAATATAAGTACTTAATGTTAAATTAATCTCTAATTTTCCGTCTGGAAAAAACTCGTAAAACAAATAAACTTTCCACATTTTCATACAATCATTTATCTAATACATGTTAATACAGTTTATTCACAACATTATCTAGTATTAAATAGTCTAATCTAGGCGTATCAAATGCCTATTTAAACCCAAGCGTTTTTTTTTTTTATAAAAATACATCCATTCAAAATCATTACAACTATAAATAATCGTAGGTGTATATGGGTAGTATTATGTTGGCAGATAAATAAAATACATAAAATAATCTTGTACTATAATTTCGGAAACGTCCTACCTTTGAATTTTTCGCCAAAACGTTAAATAGAATATAATTAATATATTATTATGTCCGTATGGCCATTTGTAACTCCACTTATGATGGTAAACTCAATCATTAATGAAAATGAATTATTTCTTTCAGATACCCAGAAAATTACTTGATTTTTGTGCTTAAAAGTAATGCTTCTTCTATGAGGCCGGCCTACTAGTTGGTATAAATTTAATCACCTGATGCGCAGAATCCTTTCTTTTTTTCTCTGATCATTTTTACTGTCCTTTGCGTCATTAATTTCTATTAGAAGGAAAAAGTCCCATATTTATTAACAACGTATCTAACGTACATAGTAGTTAATCAATCTAAACATAAATTAATATTTAAAAAAAAAATCACTTTTTTAATTGTCCACAACTGCAACTTAATGTCAACATATTCGTAATTTTTTTTGGCAATAGTGGATTTGGCAATAATCGATTAAATAGTAGGTATGCAAGATCCCATAATGATGTTGCGTAAAGTGTAGGCATTTTAAATTAAGATCACAGAGTAAGGATTCTTATAAAGAATCATAAATAAAGTCAAAATATTATAAAATTGCACTAAATATCACATACGAGACCTATTGTAATATAGACAATAAATGGTATAAATAATAATTACCAACAATTTTCTAAAATAATATAAGTTAATATTTTAGATATGAGGTTACCTGCGATGCCTATACTAACTGCAGTGAATCACCTAGTATTTTATTTTTTAATTCATCTAATATTTTTTTATATCATAGTATAATTATTTTATTATGTACATTTATTACTATAACATACGAACCTGTATTCTTTGACTTGCAACAACGAATTTTATTTATAATAAAATTCAAATTGATGTGAATCTCTGTACATATACTTAAAATTTACATGCTTCTTACTACTACGTATTACATTATATTAATATCTTATACATTTTTTTAAAACATAGATGTGTAGGTAAATATATAAAACAAAAGTAACCCTACTTTACTGTGTTATCTGAAGATCTATAAAAAAACTTGTAAATAAAAAATACAATGACACATCAAAGATTTATGGCGGTAATTATTATATTTCGAGATATCTCGTTCAATTTGAGATCGATGGTAATACTTTTTATTGAATTATTGTCGAATATGTAGCACAATGATGGAATTAAGTATATAAGGGAATACTACATAATATTTTACATCAATATTAATTATAAAACACACATCAACACTTAACTACTAGTACTGTACTGCCATATTTAAGTTGGTATGTTTATATTTATTATGTTTCAATGTAATTCTAATATAGGTATTGGGAATATTTCCATTTTAACACAAAACCGATGCAATTTCGGTGACGACTATCATCAAAGACATCCACGCACAATTATATAATTTTGCAGCACCTGAAACAAATTGTATCATTATGTTTGTATGTAGGTATGGCATATGAAATTCATCAACATATCTATGTATGTACCTACACCATTTGACAGACTTCACTGAAAAATTGCTAATATTTTGCAAAGTAAAATGTGACGGGAATGCATTTCCCCATATCGTCGATTAGTGCGCCCACCACATTGTCACCCATTGGAATGTCAAGCTCAAATAATCATCAGGCAATTGATTAAGGACACGGCAGAAAAAAATAATAACAGGTCAATATAATATCGTAAATTTAATTAGGTAGAATGATTTATTTCCATTTTTCAAGTCTCTACTCCACACAACGATGAATCACTCGACAACGGGTGCTTTGCTTTAAAAAAAGAATAGAAGAATACTCTACAGAACTAATGATAACTCTACAACTCTACACAACTTTCTCTCTATTTAAGTGAGCGAAGAGAGGTTTAGATACATAGATAGATAGAACTAAGGATATATTTTTATTCTGTCAACTCCAACTGGAGATTGTGTACGAGTATGTGTAATTGTTGTAGAAATAAAATTCTTAATAAGAACAATATGAGCATTAGGTAAGTACTTACCATTAGAACTATCCCGCGTCCCCAAGACAGATGCAATCTGTGGTCGTTCTCCTTCTACAGTGAGGCGCGCTTCAGCTTTGTATAAAGTGAATAAAGATGCCCTGCATATAATGGCCAACTTTCCTTGTCTGAAGTGCTCTTCTTGAACAGTTAATGTAAAAGTCGACAAACTTTTTCTTTTCACAGTTTCTTTCACAATTACAGGTTTCTCCGTAGAAACCTTTGCATCGAAATTATCGACCTTGACATGAAATTGTTCGTCAGTTTGATAATTCCGTCGTGGTTCTATTTGCATGTGAGACGCTTGAGGTTTCTCCATAGTATTTTGATCTCTCAATCCATTTAATCCGTAACTGTATTCGGTTCTGCCTGCTGAATTAGGCTTCCCAAAAGTTGTTGTTCCATTTCTATTTAAATTTTTTGTTGAATTTTGAAATACATCTTGTTTCCTCGAGTTGTTGGCAGGAAAAGGTGGATCATACTCTGTCGACGATCCGTTTACCTGTGGAGCAAAAAATAATAAAATAAATTATTGAAGAAACTTACTTATACTTACTGTATTTCAAAATATAAATTAGTCAGTTTTTAAGTGATTGGGTCTTGTGGATACATTTAATAATAAAGTGTGACTCTATAGGAAACCAAGATTTCACTCGGATGTTTCGGGTCGGAATATACTTATTTAGGTATGAATGAATAAAAATATTTCCAAGGAGAACATTTACAATAAAAAGCCTTAATCCAATTTAACTAAGGAGAAGTTCTCATTTACACGAAAATAAAAGTAAAAAATAACCTTAGTCTCATTGACTTGAATGCGACCATTTACACTGGTAGGGGATTCGTGCCAAGTTACTGAAGAACTCGACTTCTCTAACAAAATATTTTAAGTGTTCACATAAATCATCTGTGTTGCCAAGAGAAATATGTTTTCAAAATTTTCTCGACAATAAAATTATTTTGTAAATGAAAATCTCGTAAGAAAATATACCCCTTATAAATAGCAATTTTAGCCGTATTTTTTATACAAATATGTATCCTGCAGGCTACCTACTTTCAATTTGAATTTATACAGAGGTAAAATCATAATAAGAGAATAAACATTTTATTTTGCATGAATAAAATATCGAGAAATTTGTAAAATGAAAGAAACGCCAAAATATTTTTATAAAATAACAAATAACATTATTTCTCTCTTTTACAAATTATTCTCCTTTTAATTTAGTACTATAGGTATATATTATTGTGCTACGAGTATATTACTATTGATAGAATACGAATATCGTTCAAAATGTACTAAAATACTTGTGCTAATAGTTTAGGTAAGAAGATAGCAGTATGGAGAGAGGGGGGCTCTATCTAGTAATGTGACGTGTAAAAATACGAGTAATTTCGAAAGTCGACAATATTGAATAAAGGCGTCAATTAATTTGTAGGTAATATGTTATGATTAGGTAAATTATACATCGATAAAATCATGTGGGGAGACTTTTGAATACATTTTAAAGGATATGTTGTCATTGAGAAGAAAATCGGTCTTAGGAATGTTTCGTGTATTCTAACGAAAAAATATTTGATTAAGTACCTACTTCAATAATCAAAGATTCTAACTCTGCTTTCCACTAGCATATGCTTATTGGCCCATACAGTATCAGTTAGGCATCCAGAGACTGGAAAACTAATCGTAAAGGGCTTATATGAAAGAATAACGTAAGCGACAAAGTGAATTATACTTTTTTAAAAGAAATCTGGGAAGAAATTTAAAAATATAAAACAGCCGATTTGTAAAGATTATAATTACCAGTATTTTGTCTAAATTATACTTTTATATCTGAAAAACTGAACGGAAAATCTTCGGATCCCGTAAATTTTAGGGGTACTTTAGAAATATTTTTTATTCAAGGAATTTCCAAATCCTGTAATTCTAAAACAGCCGATCTGTAATCCATACATTCATCTATCACCGTTTTCAGTTTCAAGACGATTCCTTGAGTATTGGCTGAGTAAGAGTTAGGGCGCCGAAGCCCCCTGACATCATATAGGGCCTTAACAGGCAGTTTCCCATAAAACAGTGACAACGATAATGGTGTCTGAAGTTTAGAATTTGGACTATAAAAATAAAGTACCGCTTTCAGAATAGAATTTTATATATTCGTCCAATGCTACAGATTTCATCATTAAGCAACGTTACATGGCTCATCCATTTCTAACATACATAATAATACTAGAATAACTCAATAAACAGGGCACATTGAATATTCTCTATTAGCGTAGAGTATTCCTGGGTAATCAAATTGATCAATGACAATATCAAACAACTATTAATGTACGTACAGGGTACTACATACTATTATAGACATCAGGTACATCTGATATACCTACACGACATTTAATTCACTCATCCTATCTATTTGAATTCAAATACTCCATAGATTGGGATTATCTATCAAAGTGTAATCAATGATGAAATATGTCATCAATAATATTGGCTTATTAACACTACGTAGTTTGAAACAACTATTTACTCAGAACCTACTATCGTATTATTATTATGTTCCTTTCATCGTGATATCAACCTATGTACAAGTAGACATAGAGTATAATATTATATCAACAACGTACATATAATATTAATAGGTATGTGTGTACGAGTGTTGGCGTGTGTAGAAGTTATATCTTCAAGTTACAGTACCTATTCCTAACTTAATTAGTTTGTTGGTAAATATCAATTATGATACAAACATATCAAGCGGGTGTCTTTGGATCGAAACAAAGTTTCAGCATAATATAATACATAAGGTCATTAGATACAACATGATCAATAGAGCGGTTCAAATAGGCAATCATAATAAAATATAATATTAGAAACTAATGTAGATGTAATAGTGAATGAATCTGAATTATTTAATTTACTATAGCGACACGCATTGTTGAAATCATTTTTACTAGATACTTATATGGGTTTAAATGCATTATAATCACATCAAACATCACTCGCATATTTTCCCCACTTTTCCGTCTTTAAATTTTAGATGAGTTTTAAAAGTTTAATTGAAGGTACCTGCGCAAATGAAACTAGGCATTGTATTATATTTATATTGGATACACTAAAATATAATTGAGATAGACGGGAGAAAAAAAACACAAACGAATTGCACTTACAAAATTTAAAGGTTCGCTTACACGAGGCAATAAATTGCTCCACTACTGGCAATTTCGCGTCACAATGACATCACGACAACATCAACTATATTGCGTCCTTGTGACGTGAACTTACTGTGAGTGGAGCTATTTATTGTCTCGTGTACGCGAACCTTAAATACGGGTACGAACGAAGAATTTCACTCATTCGAAAAAAGCTTCTCTCCTTTCTATCTAGATATACTCGTAATGTGATCCCTTCCTTAAATTATAAAATATTTTGATTTATAGCTTTAAAATATCCTTTGTACCCAGATGAGTGAAAGACCATAATACTAAAATAGATTTACTTGCTAGGTGTATATAATTTCATAAGGACGAGCAAATCTCTGTGAAATTTCTTCATGCCGTCATATATTGTATAGGAAGGTAGGTACCTGATGTAATAAACACATTGAGTGATACGTTGATCTACACTACATAGTGCTGAAATATTACAGTAAATGCACCAGCTGTTAGTGAGTGTTTTACAGTGTAGACTGTAGACCTAAATAATACATATTGTTGTGGACGATTTCCCGTACAAAAAGCCTCCCACCCTTATTAAATTGGGAATCTCGGTACGGATTTTAAAATGTCATTGTATTTGAAGCGGAAATGCGAACAAATACAAAAAGGGAGAATAGGGTGTTTTTTTTCACCCCTCGTTTTTTTCACATTTTTTCAATTCCTGCTTTTCAATACAAAAATATACGCTCGTATTATGAAACACTTTATGTTCTTGTTTTTCTTGTGTGTTTTATTGTTTCCTCTATGGATATAATAGGTGTAATGTGTATGGCTATTTGAATGTAAGTGCCTACTTCTAATTTATATCCTTCCACAAAGAGTGATGACTCAGTGAATTTGTAGGCATAAATGTATGAATGTCTCCTCACATAAATTTAACCTATTTATCTCATTTATCACGATTACTCATATCTATTTGTAATATAGTATATGTACACTGAATTATCAATTAATCAAGAAATTTAACCTTTGATACCCATTGTTTAAAAAATCGGATGATATATTTTAGTTCAGTACGAGCAGAAGTTACAAACAGATACGATAATCTTTCTTTATTAATACCATTGAATTTTATCAATAATAAAGAAAACCAGCCTGAAATTGCAGTTTCCAGTTATTTTTATAATAATAATTGTAATGTAAGTCACATAATCTTATACTCGTAAGTATCCGCCCAGTAAGTTAAATGAAAACAGTCTATGGAAATAAACGGAAATGGGAAGAACAGTACGGATGAAGGGGATTTGTACTCGTATCTTCTTCCCCTTCTAACCCACTACTGGATGTAGGCCTCATCCATCCCCTTCCACTGGGCCATACAAATCTCTACGCAGAATGCGATTTGTACGAAAGATATTTTTAAGAGTTAGGTACATTGTTGGTACATTACTGAGCTATGCAACAGTGGCATAGAATGTTCAAATCAATTTTATACGAGTATGCACATGAAACTTAGCAAACTCAATTACATTTATTTAATATGAATTCATTTCCTTTGTGAAATCCCCAGTCGTTTAAATCCAGCTCCAATCAATGTTCTTAGTAAAAATAAAAATGCTTTTTTCTGTTGCAGTATTTGATATCCGTAAAGTACTTAGTTATGCATTCCTTTATTATCAACTTTCAAAGGATGACGCAAATACACATATTTTTTTATAAAAAGGATCTGGGCTTGCACACTTAATCCCAAATACTTTCCTGCACACCTTGCAATGGGCTAAAGGTCTGTATGGCAAAATGTATGGCACAACCTATATTTACATTAACATGTATTTAAATGGATTTGAAATAAATGTTTAAGTGGTTTAGTGTAAGTAATTGGCTGCTTAGAAGTACATTATGGAAAAGATAAATTAAAAGTACTAATAAGTAGCTAGCATTTATTAACTTTGCTCCATGCTACTTTATCGAGTATCTTATATAGAGCTAAGTCATTTACTAGATACGTCGTAAAATAGCGGTAGTAAACAAATAGCAATACTGGAGATGTATTAGTTGACAATAATTAGAGTACCTAATCAAATTATAGAAAGCTTTTTACTCTACACTTGATTAGAAAAGATATACTAAGTATATTAAGTATAGTAAGCGATTCGCATCTTTCATTGAAAATACATTTTCCTTTTGTCTAATTGGAATATGCTGTTACATTATTATAATAATGACTAGATGAAGTTTAATTGAATCATAAACTCAAACTAGTTCAAGTTTGTGTTAGTTACGAGTACATATATGCTCGTGTTTATAGAGGACGCCGGGCGGAAGATGATGTGGGAGACGCCATCTAGCCTGCGGGTGTGTGAATACAGAGGGCGGCGGACAGTACGTATTAGCTACAAAATAATATAGATGTTATTATAGATCGTAGATAACGTCACATATTATACTCTTATCGACGCACGAGAACTACAACTACCTACATAATATTACTTCTATAAATAATACATAAACGTTAGTAATACATCAACAATCATTCTTGGCAAGAATAGGTAGGTATATCAAAGAACGAAGAAAGAAGCTCGTTTCTAACACGGTTTTTTTGATAATACCATTGCATATTTTCATACGATCGGTGAATGGTGAACGGTGAAAGAGGAAGAAACAAAAACCTGTATTTCCCTACGTTCCCTACATTAGCATGTCGATCTACCTAAGACTTAAGGTCTACCTAAACCCTATCAATAGGGGCTATGCTCACTTGCTCACTTACTGCAGGGCTCAAAATTCAGACGTCGTAAATGTCAAGTACCTTCTTAAATATATTACTGTAATCATTACCCAAATAGTTGTTATAGTATATCGACATCAGCAACGTTGTTTAGAGTAAATATCTTTATAATTTCATTTCATTACTGAAACTCAACGAAAATACCCACCTCACCGACACCATAAACTGAAGAACTTCATCTATGAAAAGTAGAACTAAAACATTTTTAACAAATCATGTCCTCGATTCATTGATCCGCTGCATATTTATGAAGAACGAAATACGCATACATGATGATAACAAAAAATAGTGCTAGGTAGGTACAAGAATATACTCGTAGTGTACCTCCCACCTGGTACATAGAAGCGAAGTGAATGAACTATTCCAGTTTAGGTACAATAATAGCTATAGGATTACCTACATAACTTGAGTGTGTGTAGTATATGGAATGTGTAATATGTAGGTAGATCTGTGTCTGTTCATGTACATGTACAATGTAAGTACACGGTATGAATGTTCACAATATGACTCCGCATGTGCAGCTCCACGCCAAGGGCCAATGGAAATGGATATTTTATTAACACTATAAAAGATGCCTAAGTGGCGATGTAACCGGACGGTTATTCACGGCGCCTAGGGGGTTGGAAAATGAAAAATAAACATTCATTTAGTACTTATGGGGCGGCACTGAACAAGAGTGAAAAGTCTAACTGCTGTTTCATTATTATATACTCACTCATGTCCGTTAGAATGTTTTATTATTTATTTTTATTGAAGGTAAATCACGCGCAACATTTTTCAACCAGAGAAATGTGATGGGTATGTGTTTGCTCAATTATGAATTCATTTGAAGTGTTCACGAATTTTATTCTGATAGGTAAGTGATGGGTTATAAACGTAGGTATGTTTCAATTGAAATGACAATAATAGTAATTTATACAATATTATAAAGAACGTTAGAATCTATTATTCGGAATTAATACCCTTAAGTAGGTATAATATTCTTATGAACAAGACGTGCATTTAATTATATTTGCATTACTGCATAACACAGCTCAGAACTAGTAGGTAACATACTCGTATAAGCATAATAGAGGTATGTATAATAATATAGTAATAAAACACATATTATTCTTTATTTTCCATAAGCTAGAAAGCAACAACACTGAACCAACAATAGGAAGATCATATCAGAACCACTTGCTCCGTAAAGCTTGCAACATAACTCTACATTTAGTTAGACGTACATCCCCTAAGAAAATACCGTACGATGATGTATGTACTCGTATGGCTGTAAGTATTCTGAGCAGGAATCATAATAAAACATACGTTCTATGTACCTACATACGTACTCCTCGTAATAAAATGAAAACAAAAATATTTACCAAACTACCTACTGATTATGCGACGAGCACCAAATGCTCTTTCTGAAAAATTATTTCATAATAAAACATGGTGTTAATCAGATGCTCACAAATATACGTGTGTGAGTAAAGGCGACAACTACAGGCATACCTACTCGTATTATTTTCTGTACAATTGAGACTATACGTAAACTCACCGTTGTCGATCGTCTTCAGGAAAATGAAGTCATTCATATAATATTGCCAATCGTCGTAAAAATGAAGCAAAGCAAAATGTAGTGTCTTATGACAAACAGCAAATAGCTATTGTGTGAATAAAGGAAACTGTTTATGGAGGCGCTAACAGCAGTCAAAGTCTTTCATTTTGTATGTAAAATTGCAATGTATACAATTTAGTATTCTACGGAGAATATCCTCTCGGCGTCTCACCAAATCAACAATGCATCATCTATTTCGTTTCCCAAGGTTTGCTCTACCAGATTGTGAAGTTTTCTTCTAGAAGTGTCTAACGCTACTGTTATCTGAAGGCGTTTACCCACCGGACTACCATTTGTCTTACTATACTTCCAATTTGTTTGCTGTCAGATGCGCTATTCAGTTCGCTATGTTATGTTACAACTTATGCAATATAACTCAGGATATAGATACACGACATATAATATATTCGTATTAGATTTATAACATACCTAGTACCTCTTCAGTGTGGAAATATTTGAGATGTTTTACTAGGGGATGTTGCAAGACAATAATCTCTCATGAAAAGATCAAATTACATTTTTTTACAGTCGTTAGCGCTTTACGTTCTAGAAATTGATATCAATGCGACTTGATACCTAGATTCCTTACTACGTAAAAGATATAAAATTCAAAGGTAATGTTAGACTTTCCATATGCATTACAGTATTTTCCTCTATATATTATGATAGTATAACCAGCGACAGGTGTGTAAATTTGGATTGCCTTACAAGCGTGGAAGGATAGACACAATCAAATGTACATATAGATACAAATAGTATTTATTGTAACATAGTCTACCCCACTAGTGTTTTTTTAATTAATGATAAGTTTATATAGAAAAATATATACTAACTACAAACAATAGTTACAATGATTAAATTAAAATCACTATGAGGTGAAAAGTCCCCATGCAGCGCAAAGCTGGTATGAGGGGATGCAGGTATGTTAATAGCAAATTCTTCCAAGAACACGAATCCTAAATCGTGGATGATCGAGATCTAAAGTATCTTTGAAATATTTTACCAATGACAAATTACGTTTTGTTTGTGCTAATAATAGTAATTCATAAAGCAGAGGATGCACAAATCACCCAGTTTGGATGGAATGCCGAATTATATAGGTTCAAAGAAACCAGAGGATGGAAACATTATTTAATAGTTTCGTATAATGGAATGCACTCTTGGTCTCAAGAAACCAAACCATAAGAGGATCTTTTGCAATAAAATCTCCATATTTATTAGCATTTATTGAATCTTAAAGTTTTATTGGGACATTTATGTTTTTACCAATAATACCGGGTAATTCGATTTAACGCAGCATTAAAAATATTAAAGATTTTAGTACTCGTTTCATTCTAACAAAATAAAAGAATACATAAAACTGCGTCATAAACTTAGTCATTTGCATTCAGTAAGTTTATTCGCACTTTCATTAAAATGAGTTATGTTCATATTACGTATTATGATGTTATGTTTAATCATGTTTACCTACCTTAACGATCATAATGTAAACGAAATTTAATCAAATTCGTAGTAGGTAATCGTGGAAACCTGAAAAGATTGTAGACTAAATGAAATTAAGCATACCGAGAACTCTCATTTCGAAATTTCTCAACGCGAAACTTGAAACAAGGGCTAAGATATAAAATGAAAATAATTAATAAGCAATTCTTCTGAATTACATACTACAAATAAATAAAATATTTGAATTACTTGTACCTAAGTAATAAATGATAAAATCATACTGTATGCTATCTATAAATGATTTATATAATGGCATTATTTTTTTTATTTTATTTTGAAAAGTTGGTACTGGTATTCAATGTTATAAAGCTCTGCTCAATTACCAAAAAAAAAATGGATATATTTACAAAACCACAAACCACTGGGTTATAGCAGATACCAGATACCTAGATATATTGAGGAATTTTCATGTTTATTACGCAAATGAATAATGCTGAGTTGTATTAATAATAATGATTTGGAAGTCATTAAAATTTTGCGATAATTGGACGATATTAAATTTGCTTTGTCACGTAAAAAAACTGGACGTGTTTTCATACCAGAGTGATAATGAAACAATATTGAATATCTAGAGTTACATAGGTAGCATTAAAAAAGCCGAACGTACCCAGACATGATTTTATACCTACCCAATAATTTCAACGAGAAAATTGCTTTCGAAAGTGATTTATTTTTATTAAATGTTTTTAATTATTTCAATTAATCACTTTATCTGTCCATGCAATTCACAGTCCAATGAATCCAATTTCTAAGGGTACATAGGAATAACGTAATTCGTTAAACAAGAATTACATACAAACAATAAAACAATATTATTAAAATAAATGTGAATTTCAATGCCGATTCCAAATAAGTATTAGGAACTCTTGGCGAAGACCAAAGTTTTCGTGTCAGGTCACACTGAATATTTAAAAAAAAATACAAATTAATTCAATGTATTTCCTTCCATAGTTTTGTAACGTTAGGGAGTTTCGCACCTGTGAAAATATAAAGTTATCTACGTGTAATGTATACCTAGGTACAGGAATGCATGGTTAATACTGAGTGATATTATAAATAAATGAAGTAATATTATTTATCCAAGTTTCCAAAGGTTCCGCTCGTCTAAATTAATGCGATGGATACGACGTCGTACTTATTTATATTGTAATACATCCTGTCAAGCTTTCGGGCGTAGCCCAGACAGTTCAGATTACATGATGTTTAAATGAAAAATACACCACAATTAATAACAAAGGCACGTAATCTTGTTCTAATATCCATTTCTTCCATACTGGCATTCTGTGTGCGGAAGATTGTAAGCAAGTAATAAAATAATGGTCGTGTCTTGAAACGATACCTAATATATACCTACATCTCTTTAATCTATACTTTCAGCAAAGGCCAAAGGATCGATTCCACATTCTGAACTGTAATTTTTGAGCCTGTCATCAGGCGATTGGTATTGTTGAATATTGGAGGTACAAGTTTGATTTATTTATATGCATATAAAGTACATCACAGGACAGAGCTGCGTGGCGGGGATTAGTCAAGCAACGGGTGTTTGGGTTTGGAGATCGCGACCCTCAGCAGTGAGGAAATCGACAGGAGAGAGAGAAAGTACATCACATCTATATCCTAATTAGATGGATACTACACTACATACATAAATAATATACAATTATGATGATTTTGAGGAAGACTCGGGTTGACTGTGAGATATTGCTTTTGCAATAAGTCCGCCTTTGACACACTGCGTTGTCTTGTTTTTGTTGTTATTTATATTTACTGGCCAATAAAGATTTACTTATTTATTTATTATTATGAATTACTGCAGTATTGCACTGAATGTAACTACAATAAGCAAACAAGTAATAGAGAGCTGTTGACTGGCACTGGATAGATGTATTTTTATTGAATTACTAGTATTTTAGTATATGTTAGTATAGGAATATTATGT
Source organism: Ceraclea dissimilis (assembly GCA_963576895.1). NCBI lineage: Eukaryota > Metazoa > Arthropoda > Insecta > Trichoptera > Leptoceridae > Ceraclea > Ceraclea dissimilis. The sequence goes on from OY756359.1 coordinate 12,541,495, forward strand.
TCTGAAGAATCTAAATATTTTCTCAGGCAGGTATTACCTATAACACAAAACAAAGAATAAGGAATTCAGTGGGAGTTTAATTTCACTATCAGAAAGCAAATTTAATATAAAAATTGTATTATCTCTACTATTTTTCATAAATATTATCATGTACAGGAGATATATTTCATTGAATTTTGTTTACAATAAACATGTTTTTATTGTTCTTCCACCAAACTATTGAAAAAGTTTATTGTTTGGTGTAGGATCAATATAGAGTTTATTGAACATCGTCAATCATTTCGTAGTATCTGTCATGTTTACAATAGGTACTCGTATAAGAGTACGCATTAATATTTTACTCTATACCTACACGTGTTACCTACATACGCTTAAGCTTCCTACTTTTTTGATCCATATTTATTTTTATTACGAATATTATGTAGGCATATGAAAAAATCATATATTTTAAATAAAAACTTACTAAATATAGATTATTGTGGTGCTATATATAGTTCTGTATATAAATATTGTGAGGTCTTTCCACGTGAATCTCCGAATTAATAAGTGAACGTGAATTCCTTTTTATTAGTAGCTTTGTAAGCACTTACGCGGAACAAATATACATAATACATGACGGCCTACCATTACATATTGCATTTCATTATAAAATTCTCATTATACGATTAGGTCTTCGTGTAGATAGATCTACATAACGTAGCCTACGTTCTTGTACATAATATTGATGGACATTTTTTTTGTTTTCATTTAACTTGACTTCTAGGTAATAAAGACATACGTTAGTATCATGGGCGTCACCAGCCTCGGAGCTAGGGGGTGCAAAAAAAAATTGGTATAGCATTGAAACGCAAAAATAGCGGAAAAAAAATGTGAAACATAGTGTAGGAGGTCGTGATGTGGTTTGGTTTATTTGAAAATGTGTATTGTATTTTGCACAATAATATGTATGAAAAATTTTAAGGAAAAATAGTGCCGCAGGCAATTTTTTTATGATATAATTGTATTTTGATGGAATTTTAAACTCGTTTCTAGAAAAAATATGATATGCTGAGGAAACGTGTGGTAATAATGTGAATTTTTGTGAGGTATTATCATCTAATATGAAAAAAAATATATACCTATTCCAAGCTCTAGGAGGGGAAGCTGCCCCCTGCCCCCCCCCCTGACGACGCCCATGGTTAGTATGTTCATTAACGATATATAGTGGGTTCTTTTATTTTATACTGCGGGATAATTATTTCGTCCTTAGTAAACGTTTGTGACAACAAAATAACAAAAAAAAATATTATCTTTAATCTTATTTTATATCTACTAGGTATTCCCACAAATCTACAAAAATCATTCACAATATTTTTTTTTTTTCATGAGAATAAGTTCATTATTCCTGTAGCTTGTTTATTATAAAAATATACTTACTCGTACTATGAATCCTTTATATAAACTACAATACGATAAGACGATAATATGATATTGAATTATGAGATATTTTCAAGAAATAATTCGAATACATGCTATGCTAGTTATATTGAGTTTCCCCTCTAAGTAGGTATTAGAAGACATATTAATCCAGTAGAGCGATCATAGCTACTCAGCTGAAGCAAATGGCGCGGATAATAGTTATCTCAAATCACTGAATTATTGTAGTGGGTTATCAAAACTGTGGAATATTAAATCTAATGAGAAAATGGACAGAAACATACCTACCTATAAGTAATCAATATCTATAAAATAAAGTCCGTTATTTTGTTAAGTGTTCGCATAACTCCCGCATTTTACGATGGATTGCTGCGAAAATTTAGAATAACATATGAGATAATATAGGCTGTGTACTAACGTCGCCGGTTTTTGGAGAAATAGCTTTTCCTAGGAGATGCCAAGATGATGATGGGATCCAAGAGTTGTGTGGGGTCGAGTGTGGTATCGTATGAAAGGGCGTTGGAAAAGAAATTCAGATCTTAAGTCACATTTTGTCCAACTCAAGCCTATAAGTATGCCGGGTTGCGTATTTTGTTAAATTTTCCGTTGCGAAGCACGGGTACCTCAGCTAGTATGTTATAGATTGATACACTATATCTCTGATTTTGTTACCCAATAGAATTCGTGGTGATTGTCCATACCCATCTTTACAATATTACCTGTCAAAATTAAAAAAAAAAGTGGTAGGTATATCTACTTAGTAACTGTGTTTGTTGTACTACTAATTCTATTCATAAATAGCTACCTAAGTAGATACTTTATACAATTATTATCAAAAAAGACCGCAAAAGAATTTTAAATATAAAAACACATAGATAGTAGTAATAAAATAATCTTATAAGGTTTAAACAACACGCAGCTACGAGTATATTATTCAATATTACAGACTATACTTATCGTGAAATATCATATTGGAGCCTCCATCTACAATATACAGAAGTAAAATATTAGTCCTGTTTCTATACAATAGATATCCATCTTCTAGAATTTATATGTCGCCATACAATGTATTTTCAAAGCTTCATGGTGCAGTAATTTAAAAATATAAGTTCTCGTGTGTATGTACTCGGATCGTATGTATGATGGTAGAGTTATTGTTTTTTTATTTTATTTAATATGCTGTTTGACTTTTTTAAGTAAGGAAACTATATACTAAGCTGATTGACAAATTGAGTAATAAGTATACCAACCAACATACCAATATTATAATTCATTGTTAGTCAGGTATGCCACATGGCATATTGTTCTTATATTGTTATCTATTACTAACGACTTGTTTTGACATTCCGAAATACAAATAGGTGAATATATGTGTATATGGAAACTTCCATACTATGAGTATCTGGAAACTCCAGAAAGCAAATTCGCGCACACATAATATATAACAGTAATAATATAGAAAGGATAGCTTTCTATTTCCTGTTCACAATATTGAATCAATATTCTTGTTTAATGTTGGCGAGTATAAATGAGAACAATAGAAACAGATTTGTTTTCTTTGTGATTATATTATAAGCTTTGTAAATTATGCACTGTCTTTTTTGTGGTTAGTCGTTGTGTTTATTCAATCGTGGAAGATTCCAATATTTTTATTGAATGTTTACATAAACCGAGAAAGATAAATAATGTCCCCACGTATCTGTATTATATTGTTACGTAAATAACAAATATTATCATAGCGAAATAAAGATATATTCCAATATTTCATGAGATATATAATGTGATTACTTATTTAATATTCTACTCCAGATAGGTACAGTGTGTATAACTAGGTTTAATAATCTTTAACATGTAATTATACAGTAATATAAACTGTAGGTACCTTATAATAGACATAGAAGTATATCTACTCTACCTAATGCATGACAAGACAACCACCCTCGCTGAAAGAAAAAAACAATAACCAGATCTGATACAAAGCACTCATGTTTTAATAGAACCTCTGTATTTTTCTTCATATCTTTAAACTTTTGGTGATCAAAATACAGAGACATGTAAACATTTCATATATAAATCACAACATTTGTTCACTAAGGGGAGCTTATCGCAGTGCTGCGATCTCTGCCAGCTAACCCCATAAAAGAACTACGAAATATGTTCATTTTATTTTATACAATAATAGATTATTTAATAAACCATATTTTGTTTACCCATCGTGTATAATATGTATATTAAATGTAATTAGGTAGATAATATATGTATTTAAAGATTGTACTTTTGTACCATTCTAATGTATTAATTTGAAAACGAAATACGGTAGATTAATATAATGGGGCTATAAATAAACATCATACTTATAGGAAGACCCTTCACATCCATCAAGTACAAAACACGGGTTGGTGCTCAAATGACTCGACATCCCGATATATTTATGGCAGTTTCTCCCTTGAACCGAGACCTCCCGTCTCCCCAGGGTTAGCAGAGAGCATGTTGGACATACGATTTACAGAGAGTTCTCCAAAAATGATATAACATAAAACTCTTCACGTGATATATAACTACGTGTACGCGATACGGTACCCAAACCAGACGAGCTAAATTATTCATAAAAAAGTATTAAACAAATCTTGGATGTATTTTATGAGGGGATTTAATACACTCACTCCTACTGAGGTACTAAATTCGGTTTTAAATCCATTTAATTTAATACATAATATGTACTAACATTCAGGTAGAGCTTCATAAAAACCACGATCGATGTTACCTCGTCCCCGGAGATACTACGAGTACTGAATAGGTACTCGTATGTAACTGGTGATGAAGGGATTTTAGTATCAAAGTTTAACACAACAGAACTTGGGAATAAAACAAACTGACACTGTATGATATTTACAATTTTTAACGAGAGATGCTCAAATAAGCTGTGACGTCAAACGGTTTGAGGAATACAGATTTGGTATAAAATTGGAAGGGAAACACTTTTTGTAAGGGTAGAAGTGTGTGGCGCTCTGTCCTCTAGGCTCTATGCCTTTCTCGTAACGGACATTACATAATACGATGGTTAGAATATATTGTATTATTATGATCAATCTGATCCTTTCCATTCATTTGACGGGACAAATATAGATATACTTAATAACAATGTGATATTACAGGTAAAACTTAATAATAATACAAACACCTTCGACAGTAGGTAAGTATTAGTTGATCCAGTTGGTAAATTAGTTTAATTGTGTGATGTCACGTTGTTTGTATGTAACTACTCGTTAACGTTAATAGATACACAAATAATGTGTAGACACCAGGCGCGAAGCTACCTAAGAACACGATTCATATCGAGTTACCTTTTTGTTTAGGATCTTAATATAATGGGCCTAATCTGACATAATACAGTAAAAAAGGTTAACCCCGGCTTCCATTCTACAGAAATCCACCCTTCGCCACTGGTAGACACACATAGTAATTGTATTACGATCAAATTATAATAATATACCTAGAGGTAGTATATAATATAATATTATCCCCAGTGGAGATATGCTAAGTTCACTTCAAATCAAATTCAAGTCCGTCGGGACACTTTCATCTCCGTCGACATGAGAGGAATAGTAAGGTGGTAATGTGATAATGACGTCAGTAGAATCAGGACTAAATGTGGGATATTATTAGGTTTCACTACAGTATAGCGAATTGTCGCTCCTTTATTATTGGAACATAATCCTAGCTAAGCCCTCCTAGGCAAGATCTGGAATCTAAATTCTGGAAATCGATGTAGTAAAAAATTAAACTATTTTTACCTAACATCGTTTTTATGGAATTGAAGAGAAAAAATAAATAAGATTGAGATAGGTTATACGTAATCTTCCTGTTTTCAGTAAACAAACCAAACATAAAGCCAGAGATCGACCTATCATTTGCGCGTAATGTAACGTAAAGAACGCATTACCTCAACGGCCGTAACGTCAATTCCCGTCATTCCCTCTTAATGTCCAAATATCACGAATCTCTAGCTTTAAATTAGGTATTCGTATAATAGAGTATAGTACATACCGGAGAATTATTCAGAAACCAGGTAAGGTTTGCCGGTGGATGAGAAGCTGGAGATGTGCAGCGGAACTTGACTGTATCTCCAATAGAAACTTTCATCTTCTCTGAGACAGATCCTTCTGCCACCATTTCTGGAGCCGATTCTGGAAGATCTGAAAAAAAGAAAAGAAAATTCAATAAAAGAATGCTTGCTTACATTTAATTGCGGTGACTCTGGTTTTCGATACCTAAAAATATTCCTTTTAGATCCATAAGCCAGCGATTCGCTTTATAATAACCACATTAAAATATTCAAGTTGAAATCCACCCTGGAACTCATATTCAGGGAGTAAGAAGCTTTACAGTTTTTATGTATATTATGAGTGTATAATTAAAGGCGTATTCTCTGTATGTGTGTACCAAATAAAAATTATAAATTTCGTCATTGAACAAACCGTGATTGTACAGAGAAACATAATATTTGGCTTCTAATATTATTTACAGGTTCCTTTATTTTGACACGAGTATCTTTAAAATTAATATTAAATCTCACAATACATTCATTATTCTTCATAACACAATAGGTTTTATAATGTGATATATAATATTTTTAAAAACTCATAAGGCTTCCAAATAAACAAAGCTAAAGACAAAAGATGAGAGAAGAAGTGGTTTACTCTCGTACACCTTCATATGCTAGAATGGTTTTTATCACAAATTTTCTAGAATTCTAGACAAAGGAACTTTTTCTACATAAAGACATCATGAATAGGTATTGAAAGTCTTGTTATAGGTATAGTAGGTAGAGTGTATTTACTTTAATATATTAAATAGGCTAATTTGTTTATTCATTAATATTATAGTTGCGTGGAAAATATAATAAAACGTTAAAACTATAGAGTACACAATGTTTTCTTTAATTACATCAGTGAATGTAATGTCACCTATTTACAATTATTATTTTACTCGTATACTCACTACCTATTTTCCCTATACATTCGTTATATTCGTAATCCTTGCAGAGCAGTTGTTTGTACCTATAGGTACTAATATTATCGCTACTGCATGAAAAGATGTGATGATGGCATGGCATTGTCGTAGGGTTGTGTTGTATATTACCGTATGATAGTTAGGTAGATAGATACAACTACTATGTTCGTACAGAGGTATTACTAAAACTTGATCACAACGTTTATATGCATCGTTATGTTGAAATTGTGCGGAAACTTTTAGAGGCGTTAAATTAGAATCCCGGTAAGTTTTCAATAGTCGTGGTTCGCAATGCAATAACGAACCAAAGTTGTGTAGTTTAGTTTATACTTACTCTACAATGTGCAATGTGCATAGGTACTTATACGCAGGGCCGTCCCTACCTAATAGGCAAGTTAGGTGAAGACTAAGGACGGCACTCTGAAAGGGCGGCAAATCAAAGAGGCGGCAATCTGGGACGCGATTCACATTGTTTCTTCCTTTACTTAAGGCGACTATTTAAGGATATATTCGCTTAGTAAGGATGTTGCGATTTTCGATGACAAATGAATTCCTTAGCGAAGGCGAATGTCCTTAATATTATCCTTAAGTTAACGCCGGGTATTTACTCTGGCGATACCTTAAGGATGTTGTTTTTACGAGTTAAATTTGTAATAATATGAACTAATTTTGCACATAAACCTAAGTAAAAATAATTATTACTTATTTCTGCAGTCGTAATTTATCCCATTCGCAGCCGAGGTGATCTAAAAATACAATTTTTTCAAGATTAAACTTATAGTATCCAACAGCGTATCGAATGCCAAGATGGCGGATTTTGACAAATCCTTCTGTGAAACAATAGAGAAGGGAGACAATATAGTAGGACAACAATGGTATCACAGGTAAAAAAAAGGTGTTAATAAGGACTTTTCTTCCTTAATACTTAAAGATCGAGAATCGTGTTTTTGTTAGAGACATCTTTTGCAATCCTTACTTAAGTATCCTTACTTAAGGAGACCTTCCTTAAGGTAAGAAAAGATCGGGAATTCCGCTCCTGAATACTGATGTTTTGTTCAGAATTCTGGGGGCGGTATTTTTGTTCTTGCCTTAGGGCGGCATTATATCTAGAGACGGCCCTACTTATACGTACATTGTGTTATTGATTGAATATACAGTTCACACATACCTGTAGATGTCTACGTTCGTTTTTTTATTTTTTCATTGCATTAAGAGTAGGCATATTGACATTTCGAAAATTTCTAAAAACTGGAGGCATTATAGATCTCGACAACCGTTACTAAATATGCTTTGGAAAAAAAAAGGGTAGATACATTGAACCTTTATCTAGGGAATGACCGTAAAATATTTTTTATATCTTGTATAGATTTCTCAAAATAAATTGTGAAAAACACCTCTGATCTTTTTTCCGAAAGACAGAAACTCGTTTCCCGAAAGTCACGGAATATTTTTTTTTTTGAATCGGCAATATGCATTAAAATTTAGGGAATAACCGTAAAAAAAAATTGATTGAAGCAAAATTAACCCCAAAAAATGGAAAAAACGCTATTTTTACCATTTTGTCATGCGATGGTTCATGCGATTTTGAACCTTGATGCCGTGGGAAATGACCGTGACGTCATAGTTGGGTCGCGAGCTTTAATTAAAAAAACAGACGCATTTGGAGACTACTTGTATCACAGTAATATTGTAATGTGTTGCGGCCACGCTTGTTCCATTATACGAAAATAGTAAAGTTATAGACTGAACGTTGTTACCTTAATTAAAGATTTATATTTTGAAAATCATGAAATATTTGATCCAATGGAAAATTTTACATCAGAAATGACTGCCCACACTAAACCATACTATTATATGCCTCAAACTAGCTATTACAGTCAAATAAATCCATTTCAACATATAGGTTATGTTTTAACGTAAATCCTTAATTTCAATATCGCGATACAACATATTTGTATCTTCAAGTAATAAGTAGGATATTATATACACCATGCAGGGCTGTCCTGCTGTCATCTTGCAGAACTGTTAGAAGGTTTCTCTCTCTTTAGCTTTTAAACTCTCTCATAATAGTGCACATCACGGGAGAGGGGGACACCTAATAGTATATAGGTAGTTTTTTGTTCTGTATAATATGTTTTAGTCTTTTGTCCATATTGTGTGTTTACATACTGTTTTAATTGTGATTCTTTTGTCTATTGTTGCTGTGTATTGTTTGGCTGTGTACCTTTATTGTATTGATATTTTTAACTTTTTGTATTGTAACTTTCCAAAGGCCTTGTGGCCGTCAAAGCAAATAAATAAATATGTTTAAAATTTTATGTTATTTTTATTTTCAATCAAGATTCAATGTTTTTGCATTTTTTTATGAATTTATAATATAGAGGTGAGAATTTTTTGTATAAGTACTTTTGTGCAAATAAAAATTGATTTGAAATAATATTTTAATAGGTAATAAAAAAAACTTTACTGAACTGTCTGTCATTAGACGTGCATTACACAAATAGCTGGTTTATTGCCATAGGTAAATATTAATATTCTAATGAAGATGTCTTTATTTTGATTAATTGTCAACCCCGATACAGGTCATAACCTAGTGGGGTCGGTAATTATAAACCATGTACTATACTGTATACTGTATGCAATATTTATGTAATTACAATATTGAGATGAATTAAATAAATAAATAAATGTGTAATGTAGGTATTGTTAAGTAATATTCATGTACATTTTTCTTTTATTTGTAATGTTTGTAGGCAAGTAATTCTGTTACTATGTACCTAATAAAAATACATTCAATACATAAAGAGAAAGTGATTTTTGCTTTATTTTTAGGCTTTGTATTTCGAAAATTTCATTTTGTTTTACATTGTTTGAAATTTTATCCATTATTATTAAAACACGTGGCGAATGGGGGTTGCTTTTACCAAAACAAATTAATAAATTTGTAGTTATTTTGTCTATGAGTTCAAACATTGTTGCATTGTAATTAAATCCGGCTTTGTTTATATATTTTTAGCTTCGCATTTATGAAATAATTCCCAAATATTCTGCTAGTGCTAACTAATATAGGCTTTATAATACTAGTATATATTATCTGATATTTTTTCTCTCTTTGAAGTCGCACACTCTCCTTTTTTGTAGTTATTGTAAGTAACAAATTATTTTTTAGACATATAAAAACTTCAGAGTAGGTAGTGGTACCTACATACCTAGAAGTCAGAATCCAAATTTACACAAAACCTTGAACCAAACCAAAACTGATAAAACTATAAAGCATAGAAAACAAGTGTACTCGTACTTATACCTACTTATTCATATATTGAAATAGTATCGGCTTTACTAGGAACCTTATTATTTCTTTCATCCGTCGAATCAGACCGTAATATAGGGTGACAAAGAAAAACAACATATTTAATTCTGGTTTCATTTCGATATTTCATCACTTTGTATATTTTTTACACAAAGCGATATTTGATTCCTAGATTTTGTAATAATAAAGTACCTATAATAAATATGACAAAAATATTTCACACGACAAAATATTACATTTTTTAATAACCTCGGTAGCTGTGATATATTTAGATTTCTAATATGCCTACAAGAAAACTTTACAACACGTTAGTGTACAATTAAAAAATACATAATTTATTTAATAATATATTCCCTGCCCTATATCATGTACTCGAGGCGAGAGAGAATCATTTTTTATCTACATAATAATTTCTTTCAGAAAGCAATAAATGTTCATATTTTATGTTCCTATAAAATCACTTTCTAATTTTGTAAACCAAAAATTTATTTCAAAGTATTTAGTAGGTACGTCCACTTATGGTGATGAAGTAAATTTAATACAGATGAATAAATTATTCGAGCCGTAGACATAATCCGTCTGTACTAAAAGTATTTAATCAATCACTACGATTCACACCTCATTAAGAGTAATGACCGTAAAACAAATTATTGAAGCAAACTTTTATTAATCCATGAAATCTCTGTATAATCTATATGCTCTAAGGCACTTCTCCCTTTGGAGTACTTGTACCTACTTCATGCTAAAACAAATATGTACCTAGTCTAAATAATCTCATTACCCTATTACTTATTGGCAGTCTACAATCTACATAATATGTACCTATTTTTTTTACACATTTTTTTTTATTTTTGCCTCGCAAACTGTGGGTGTCCCTGAATAGGATCCGAACTGATGGCCACGGAAGATGTGGGTATACCTTCTCCATAAATGGGCTAAGATGGATTGACATGGTCGATCACATTGTTAGGCGCTGTCCTATTAAGCAGTTCAAGGGGGGATATTTGGGAAATCCATAAGGTGACGGCAAGGGCAATTGAATAGCTAGGAAATATGACTCCCAGATCATTAATTCTATAAATGGTTGTCTCGCATTCGAATGAGGAAGAAGAAGAACATATTTTAGAGTTAGATAATATTAACTTATATCTAGTGTTGCATTACCCGTATGATTTATAAAATTAAGTTGCAGCTATGTTTTTTTATGATTACTGTATTATGAAATTAATATGATAATAAAGTTTCCATACGTACAACATGATTGTTTATATATGTATAATGTACATACAATGATCTACTGATAAAACAAATTGTCGCCCTACGCACTGAGGTAAATCTATGAAGAAAATAATATTCTATCGCTCGAGGGACAATCCTAAATTCTGGTTCAGACGTAATAATCGTACCACAGGGTGGCTGGTTGGTTGGTCTAGAAACATCCCGATACATTATTATATTTTTATTGAAAATATGTTTTCCCACAATAATCCCTACCGTTGTTCCATAGAAGTAGGTTTTGTATCTCGTATAGTAGCATACATGAAGCTGGACGAGTATGTTGAATACCAAAACAAATAGCGTTGTATTATTTATATTGCTTAATAATATACAACTTCTATACCTATACCTAGTCGATACGACCACTAGACAATGTCAATATTTATATTAGGTAGGTACATGTTTCTACATCTTTGGCGTGTCCTCCGTTTTATTTATTGTATTGGAAAGAAAGCACTCGATATACTTTGAAAAGAATTGAGTATTTGAACAAGTCTAGATTATTATAATCGGTAGTAACTTAGATATTACATGTTGCATGATATTAGTAATCTACAGGATGTATCTAATTGTAGGATTCATAGGATGACAAAGCTGTGCGAGGAGAGACTGTGGTTGGAGTGGCCAGAGGTCCTGGAAGCTGCAAGTGACAGAGGCCTCTGGCGAAGATACGCAGATGCTTTGAGCCCCCGACCCAACCAAGGATAGAAGGGAAAGAAGATGTATGTATAGGATTGGGGCAAAAGAGAGCAATGATGTTTGTTAAAAAAAAACTATCCATCGATATTGAGTAAGGGCGGATATTTTGTTATTGAATTTCTATTCACTTTGTCCATATTTTGTATTTTCCTTTCCATCTGCTTTATGTCACGCGTTGTAGTTATTAGGTATACATTGATTTATTATACGAAACTGCATACTTTCATTGTTAGAAAATTAGGTGAATGATTGAGGCAAGTATAATATAATTTACAAAGTTTGTTATTTTATCTATTGTCGTAGATATCAACTTTATATGATGAAAACTTATGTGAAAATTGCTACACCATTTGGTAACATGAGAACTATTTATTTTGAAGTACATGTAAACTTTATCCTTATCCAATTTCACTTTCAAATTTAACACAATTTCTGAGTATTTAAAATTCCTAGCTCGAGCATTTATAATCGTAACTGAATTATATTATGATGGCAAATAAGTATATAATACAATGTAATTATAACTTTATGTTAAACATCTGTGTCACAATGACTTGCAAAATCCTTATAATTTTGAGAATAGACATTAAGACAATATCCGGTGTTTTACATTTTTATTTGAAATAACTCTAACGTCTATCTATATATATAAAATAAAGTCTGATTTTTGTAAGTGTTCACATAACCCCCGCATTTTACGATGGATTGCTGCAAAAAAATAGAATAACTTTTGCGATAATATTGGCTGTGTCATAACGTCACCGGTTTTTGGAGAAAAAGTTTTTCCTTGAAAATGCCATGATGATGAGGGGATCCAAGAGTTGTGTGGGGTCGAGTGTAGTATCGTATGAAAGGCCGTTGGAAAATAAATTCAGATCTTATGTCACATTTTGTCCAGCTCAAGCCTATAAAGTATGCTGGGTTGGTTTATTAAATTTGCCGTTGTGAAGCACGGGTAACTCAGCTAGTAAAAATAATCTGCAAATTACAATGTTTATTCATAATTCAATATAAAATAATATAAATACCTGGAATTCACGACCGTAAAAATAAAACCAATAAATACGTTTCAAAGATAGACACATTTTAGGTCCGGCAGATTTAGAGTGATTTCTTATGCCTCATCCACATGCTGTCCGACCTTCCACGAGTCCAGCGCGAATGAGTAAAAAGGCGTTAACCGTCGGTTACGTATACAGTTCAAGACAATCACCTCGTCCGTACGTCCTTTTACTCATTCACACAAAACTCGTCAAGGGTCGCCGAGCGTAAAGCGGCCCCATTAAGAAAAAGTAAAAAAAAAAATCTTAAAGTCGGTTATTAATTTTCTATCTTTTACTATATAAATAATATAATTGCCCATAGTAAAATTAGGGTTGAATGAAAAAGGGACGAATGAATAATTTTGTTTATAAATAATTATTGTTTTGAAGAAAACATTGTAACAATGTAAGTATAAAGTATGAAAAGATTAGGATACCTTTATTTAGTGAGAAAATTTGATATTCTCTGAAACTCACAGAGAAAACAGATTTTTGATACGAAAAGGGTCCACGAATATAATTTATGCGAAACCCGGCAAGGAAAGTTTCATGGAAAAATAAATCGATTATTCCTTGTTGTTTTATTTTTATCACAACAGCTGCCACGGTCTCCAATAGGTACTCGTATCCTCCAGTAGATACCTCTCTATAATAACCGTCGTATCAGAAAAATCCCAGTTTTAATAACAATATGTATTATGATAATAATAACAATCACTAAAAGTATCGTTTATTGGAGCTACCTAAATTGTCTTCGACAAATTTTCATATATTTTTTGTGAAAACCAGAATCAGTATTATATAAGTTCCTACACAGTATTGTATAAAAATATTTATTTTATTGTTTATCTTAATTTTCATCGCAATAAAGTTCTTACTACGAGCAACAACACTTTATTCCATATAAATTCATGATTCTATTTCTATTGTGATTTTCAATTATTGATCGAAACAAATTTCTATTTTAATTCAAGGTAAAGTTAAATGGATCAAGTACAATAGAACATTTATTATATACATACGTATAACTATACGTATTATACACCTACGCGGAGACATTTTACACAAGTACCTAGCTACTTCTCCACATGGCACGGAGGGGAGAACGCAGAACGCACTTCAGAGAAAATCTATCTAAATCTGACATCTGAATAAAAGGCAGTTGTCAAAGCTGAGTAATTTAACATTACGAACACGACACGAAAGAAATGAGATATAAGTAACCTTGAGTTGAGTCTCCCTCTTAGTTCCAATATTTTATCAAGGCTTCGGTTATTTTACACACACTCGATTTCACAATAATAACCAGAAACGCCATTAGTCTTACTTCTCTAACTGTTCGCTGAAAATCTTCTTCCTTTCAATCTTTTTTCTTTCCATCTTTTTACTTAGTTTAAGATACTTGAACAATTCTAAGGACAAAAATAATACCAATCTATCTCCCTACTAGCATACTATATAGTGTATATGTTACCAATGCGTGTATAAAGAAGGTTTAAGGGATCGGTACACCAGGATTACGTAAGTAGGTACGTGAACCGATAAAGGGATATTAGGTATTTTATTATTATAAAAGGAAGCTGCATGATATGTACTCGTATGTTTCATCAAATATTATCATAAAAAATAGATTTTGTTTGATATTCGTATTCCAGAAAATTATATCAAATATTTTTATAGTGAGGTTTATATCGAAATATTGTAATTCTACACGTAGTACTAAATGTCTACAAATCACGCAAATTATTCAAAATAGGTAACTTTGACGTCTACTTAACAATCTAGATACTCAGCTGATACAGTAGAAATATGATAACAGGCGAATACTTATTTTTGAATGCCATATGAGGGAGTCATTGTATGAAAATATGATAAATGTGAGTAGGTACTATCCATAACATTCGTTTCATTAAAATCCCAAGTGGTAAAAAAACGACACAATAGGGATACAAAAACGTGTTTTCATATTAAATTATTCCATGTTGTTTTTGTGAACCACAAAAATATTAAATCACATATGTGAAAGATTTCTGTAATATTCACATAGGTACTGTACAGTGTACACAATATCTGAGGGAGAGTGTTATTATTATAAAGTATGATTTAAATGTAGGTAGGGTAGGTACATTATGAGTGTTCAATTAGCTTTCCCACATTGCATGAAGTGAATATTATGAAATATCGAATATAAAAATATACTTACCTAATACAAATATGTTGGCTGAATGTATTTCGTCAAGATTTGACGTATTTTCTCGGCAACATTGAAAACCTTCTACCATGCAACTACCAGGACCATGCAACATTTCTACACTCTTATAAAATATCTTTTCTCGAAATATCGCTATTTAGTAGTTACATGTTATACCAATTTTCTATGTATAATGATCCAAGTGAAACTTATTTTCCCAATTTCCCTCAAATATTATTTCATCGATAAAAATAATAATAATTACTTTGCCAACGATGTAACTTTTTTATTGAGATAAACGATATAAATATATGAAATATAATACACTTTAGTCTGATAATATAAATTGTTTTTCGTTATTATTATATTGACATTTTCAGCATTATTACTCACATACTTGTTGTATTACGCAGAGAGTCGAGTTACTCTTTTCGTGACGCAGTGCCGGATTATAAACTGAAAAACATTTCAGGCTATTACATTGACTTTTCACCTACACAGGGCAAAAAGCACTCTCAACTATATTAATGTTCTTATACCACATACGGGCTATATATATTTTTATGGTATAGGTTTATTTTATTAATCATTGCTGCATTATCTCAAGGGAACACACAAAAGAAAATGCATAGTAAACATTAGGTACCTACTCTGTATAGTTTGTAGAAATTCATAGGATATAACAACTTCCAACTTGTGTAGGTACCTACTTGACTACATTAACCAGTAGTGCTTCGTGTTATTAATAATGTACATTATTTGAAAGTTGCTTAAGTGCATAAATCTATAATCCCTCCTTCATAAACTTCTAAATTTCCATATCGATGCAGCTTACTGTACAACTTATAACACTTATAATATAACGGGGGTGGGGGAGTGGGGCGAATATGCTGTAACTCTGGTAGTATTCAAAGACTATGGTCAGTGAAGCTTATCAACTCTACTCCAGCATATTCTGTAGAGGTATTTGAGACTCTGGATAGCTGGTATGACTGACAATCTCTTAACTTTAAGAGGAGTTCAAATTCAAGCATCTAACTATACATTGGTACGAATACTAAGAGTTAATAGCGTGTGTACCTCCTCAGAACCTTGTGACGTCGTCTGTATAATAATAAGTCTATTTCAACTACAGACTAAAGAATAATCATCACCTCTACGTAAAGCTTAAAAACCTTACGATTATCTTCGTAAAGAGCTTTATGTATGTATTATGCAATTTTTATATTTCGCATTATCTTATACCATTTTAAAAGTAGTCAAGTAGGTACTTACCTACGTAGTCAATTCAACAAAAACATCGATAGATAAATTTACAAAAATAGCTCGTTCAAGGCAAATAATAATATAATGTTGAATAGAAATATTTTAAATTTCTCTCGAATTACTCGAAAACGTACATCTCAGTAGAAGGTAAGCCTAATGATAACGTTAAGTAGGTATTCGTATGTCATTGAATCACAAATATTATTTATAAACCTTTTAAAGTAGGCATATCTATCTACTTAATATCTTACCACAATTCAAACACTAAATTGGATTTGGATTGGATAAACTCTTAGGTAATCGTCTCCGGAAAAGTTATCTGGATACTCTTAAGGGAGATAGATAGATATATAATAAGTTATAAGTATTATTGGTAAGTTGCGATAGGAGCCGATACCAATCCTAATCTTATCCCTATTTCCCCTTCGTACCTAATGTTCATATATCCCCTTAGATAAATTGGTTGTTTGGCTTCGGTGACCAACACATAAATTAAAGATAAATAATATTTCTGAAACGAATAGCAATAGCTCAGAATTGTAATTACTTTTATAATAATTATTATGTCGGAATAAAACTACCTGATATTGAAGTAAGTACCTGTTACCTATCTACTAACACACAATTATTTTCAGATTGAAAAGGGATCGTACGTTATACCTGAGTTATCTGCTGTAAATATTTCTCCGTGTCGGTTCGGTATAGTCATTAATTAATACCTATTGGGAATAATGTTGCCACATTCTGAGAGACATTCGAAATACACTACAATACACTGCACAAAGAAGCATAGGTAGTACTCGTACATAATGTTACTAGAGTTCTTAATTTCTTATGCACTCGTATTTTATACTTAAAATAACGCTTCGTCATTACCATAAACAATATAAAAATGGTTCTTTTATGAAAATGTTTAATGGTGTGAAAGAAAAATACTTTTATTTAACGTGATTAAGTATATAATGGAGTAAAAAACGAAAATAACAAAAAAGGTATCATATAATCCTTAACTCAATCATAATAATTAAACATAAAATTTTGTTATAAAATATTCCAGACGTCATAAAATTAGGTTCTTTGTTACCTTAAAGAAGGTAAGAGAGAGAATACATAAATTTATCGAAATAAATTTGCGCAGTTTTACAGATTCACGCCGCCTTACTTCGTCTATAAAGAAGTTGATATTCGTCGTAAAACGCCAGGTTTTATAATAAAATTCAGTCTTTGCGTACAGTAATCAAATTCTCAAGTGACTTATTCATTTGCAATTTCACATAAGACTGTTATATAGAATCTCAGTTTCAGAACACAAAGTAACGTAATATATACCTAATTTAAGGTTTTAGCTAATATGCGCGCTATTTATATCTATATTGTCTAAGTTTCCTACACTAGTATGCCGTATTATTATTTCTTTTAGATCATTACAATACTTCCCTATAAATAGTCTTTCTTCTTCCTAGTCGGCCCCCCGATTCCGGGGATCGTGACCATCACGCATGTGGATGAAATTTCTCCATCCCTCTCGGTCCTCCGCCACACGTACAGATTCATAGAGTGTGGTTCTTGTGGCTGCTTTTATTTGGTCGGACCACCTCATGGGCGGACGACCTCTACCCCGTCTACCTTCTATCGCCCCAAGCATTATGTGTCTCTCTAATCCATTTGCTCTTACTATATGTCCAAAGAAGCGGAGGGTGCGTTATTCGCATTGTGTGGACAAGCGTGTGGAGACACCGAGTTCCTGGAAAATCGACTCATTGGTTCTGTGTTCTGACCAGTGAACACGAAGCAGTCGTCTCCAACACCACATTTCAAATGCGTCAATCCACTCACGTTCCCTGGCTCTCAGAGTCCATGTTTCGGAGGCATAATAGAAGACGCTGAACACCAGCGATCTCACCAGTCTCATCTTGGTAGCCCTTGTAATGTCGCGGCTCTTCCATATTTTGTCGAGACGACTCATTGCACTTTTTGCAAGTTGTATTCGGCGGTTTACTTCTTGGTCGCTCGTGCCACCAACATTAATAAGGGAGCCCAAATATATGAACTCGTCGACCAAATCAATGCCTGTAAGCTGATGCCCAGCATCCCCCAGTCTGCCCCCTCGGTCGATGATCATGGCCTTGGTCTTGGAGCGGTTGATCTTCAAACCCAACCTTTCACTCTCCATCTCCACGCGGTGAAGCAGTTCATTTAGCTCATCAATACTTGCAGCAATCAGTGTGGTGTCATCGGCGTATCTAAGGTTGCTTAACCTTTGTCCTCCTATGGAGATTCCACCATTCCAGCCATCAAGAGCCTTACGCATGATGCTCTCGCCATAAGCGTTGAAGAGCTTTGGTGACAGAATGCATCCTTGCCGGACACCCCTTTCGGGGTGAAACGGTTCGGACATGGCATCGTCGATTCTTATGCGTAATACTTTATAAATAGTAATACTATAAATAGTAATACTCTTAAATGATTAAAATCGATTAATTACAAAAATAACGAAATCGTACGAATTATATTATCTATCTATACCTACATAACTACGTGTTGATACGTGTTGACAAAAATCAGCATAACAATGAAGAAATAATAATATGTATGTATATAATCGTATGTTATAATCAATGAATATTTTTTGTAACTCAAAGAAAACCTACCAAGTACCAATGATCATTTTTACCTAACTGAAAGAAAATGTTGGCTAATCTTTCCAATAGGTTCTACTAACGAAAATACGACGTACTTTTTAGAATTATTTCATTGTAAAAAAAATAAAAGTACCTACACTTATTTTGGTTCTAAACGTTACAGAATTGGATCTAATATTCTGAATAAACGTTTTTAAAGGTAATTCCCACAGGTTGCCCGCATACACACTATACAGGCATGCAATATAATGATGAAATATTAGTTTATACCTAGATACATTATACCTATACAAATTCTGGTAGTTATTATTATGTGAAACGGGATTAACTGAAATGACTGG